>VXBJ01001058.1:12538-79797 GCA_013400055.1 Nycticryphes semicollaris
TCATGGCATGTGATGTGTCAAATCTTGCATTCAGAGAGAAAAAGAAAAAAGAGGCAGGCGAAAGGAGGGGGTATGTGCACATGGGATAATTTGTCAAGAGCTTGTACACCAGGTCACAGGAGAGGGAACCTGTATCACATGCTTGTAAGTGGGTAATGTCCTTCTTAGAGGGGTTACCTGTAGCTTGGTACCCTCATAAAAGACATCCCACGGGGTCCTGCAGCAATCACAGAATGGTTTGGGTTGGAAGGGACCTTAAAGATCATCCGGTTCCATCCCCCTGCACGAGGGGGGCAGGGAGGCAGGGACACCTCCCACCAGAGCAGGTTGCTCATAGCCCTGTCCAACCTGGCCTTGAACCCCTCCAAGGATGGGCATCCACAACACCCGAGCAAGGGAGGATGTGCACTGCTGATGCCAAGGCACAAGGCTGCCAAATCTGGGGGCAACTAAACTGCAGTCTCAGAGCGTAAGGAAGAAGAAGTTGACACCTAAGTAATAATAAGGAACTGGGGTGTAGGAAAGCAGCACTGGAAACTGGCCAGTGGAAGCAGGAGGAAATGGGGGGCTGTTTGACTGTGCTGCCTGGTCTTCTACTGTAGTCTCTGCTGGCAGCATGAACCCCTCACACCAAAGGCTCCCCATTTTCCCAGCACAGCTAGACAGTAATGGTTAGACCAAGTCAGAACTTTACCAAAATCCTGATACAAAACTTTACCTCCTGCAGCTAAATTCAGGTGCAGACCCCAGAGACAGAAAAGCTTTTGGCATCGCGACAGGAAAAGATCTAGAAGTGCTGTAGGAAGTTTCATTCCAATCAGCTTCACGTCAGCGGTGGGGTAAGCATTACAAAGCATTTAAAAGATCAAACGCAAAAGCACAGCTTGAGTAATAGGGACCGAGGCGGTTTCAGCCAGGAACAGTCGTGGTTAATCTGATGGAGCTCTTTGAGGCTGTAACTGCTACAGGAGTCAAAGCAGAGGGAACAGGCGGAGCACAATTAGGTTTGCAGCACGCAGTGGACCAGGCTTTGCAAAAGAAGCTAATGACTCAGATGGGGAGTCCCAAAATAAGTGGATGTGCTGCGGCTTAATGCTCTGGAAATTGCCCAGAAACAAAGATGCAAGCAGGAAGGTATTAATGGAAACCTTCTATGTCAGAAGGAAATGATTCCTGGGATGGAGCAATACAGCCAGCTTGTCTGGAGCAGAACAAACGGCAGTAGGTAAGACAGAGGAGCTCCCTAGGGCAGGGAGCTCCATTTTGGGTCTGAACATCATGTTCCGTGACCCCTCATGCCCCAAACAAACAATTCTCTCCTTTTTTTTTTATTTTTTTCCCCTGAATAGAGCCACTGGAGTTCTGCTGTTTGTATTCTCTCCTGCATTTTTTATTTTTTCTGCCCAAATGGTGTTGGCTCTCTTTTTAAACAAAATCAGAAACTCCTCTCAGATCAAACAGTGCCAGCAGCACACACAGGCCCCATCTACGTGGGGATGGAACAGTTACAGGGCTGCAATCACGTCACGGGGAGCCCGGGTACGAGCTACGCCAGATGGTGCTGATGGGGAGTCACGCTCCCTGCATCCTTCCCTCCACACACCCCCTAAATCTGCAGGCGAATGGGAACAGCAGGTGAGGGACAGAGAGACCTCAATTTGTACCTATTATCCTCAGTAAGAGCTCTGCAACTGATCCAGGTGGGAACAAATTCCAGGCGAATGGCACCTAAAAAACCTCTAACTTCACAGGGCTTTGTAACCCGAGGGCAGGGACAGAGAGAAAACTCCAGTCTTAGTCATGTTGGAGTAAAGATGAGTTTTTTACCTCTAGTCTTTTAATTAGTTGTTACACTGATGAGACAGATCGATTTTCAGCTCCAGGTACATCTATTCAAAACCCCAGTCAGGGAGTTCCCAGCCTCCTGGAAGTCACTTTACTGCAGCAACCAAGATTCAAGTCATAAATCTGTGAGCTACTATTAACAAGCATGGTACAGGGTCTGCTAGAACAAACCAAAAACCCACAACCCAAAGTCAAATATGATTGACTGAAGCTGCATTCAGTAGAAGTGGAAAAGAAAGGCACCACCTTCATATTTGTGTGGAGAAAAAGCAGCTCTATTTCTTACTGTGCCTCTCTTTGCAGCATACAAATATGTGTATGTGTGTACATATCTATACTTAATGCACACACTCATATCATAAAAGCTACTATCTAATGGAGAAATCCCACTGTTTATTTCAGAGCACCATTTCTTTGAAAAACTAATGGCTTCTGAGGTGCAGAACAGTCCTGTTCTACCAGGCACCTTGTAAAACGAAGTCAGAGAAAGCTGCATCGGAAACCATGACACCGGATCACGAAGAAAATCCATTATAATTACCCAGGACTGTGGGGCTCCTGTTTGCACATGTCCCGTGGGCAGAGGTGACAGAGAGCTACTGCCCATAAATCTCCCCTTTCTCTGCCACGTGGTGGTTCTTGTAACTCGTGTGTCAAAATGGACTGAGCGTTTGCTGCAGTCACCACTCTGGAGATGCTTTCTGCCTCTGGACAAACTTTACCAGCCTGACTAATGGTGCTGCTGGGTTCCAGGTCACAATTCAAACGGGTTCTTTATTGCTGTGAGCAACAACTGACACACATTTTAATAGCCATGAGCCTCCCAGGAAAGCCCAAGTGGGCTTGTCACTGCAGCTGTGCTGGTGAAGCTGATGACCACACGCACTGTGCCATCACCTACTTTCCCTCCCCTCCTCCTATCTCCAACATAACCACACCCACACACTTTAAAAACCAAATATGAACAAAAAAAATCACAGAATTACATTCGCATTTGCCACCTTTCTCTCCACCTTTGCTCAGTTTTAGTTTCCCAGTCTGCCTTTCTGCTGGGGAGGGTCTACTGTGCCCCACTTGCAGAGCAACCACCTTCTCTATGGCCTTGGGCCTCCCAACGACACCTCAACGCCTAGAGTATTCCTCACTGAAACATGGTGTATGTTCAACGACTGAAAAGCACAAAACCACTGCTTCATAAATGCCTTGTATCTCTTTACTTACCCTCTTCCTCACCCCTGTGGGCCATTTACTTTCTAGAGCATCAGCAGAGGAGGTGCTGAGAAGGACACGGGCTGTGTACTCCCTCCAGCTGTAACACAGGTCGCAGTCACCAGAGCAGATGACAATTTTGTGTATGTTTCTGAGCACCCTTACACCTCACAACCTACTCGCTCGTTTCACCCGCTCTCACTTCAAGAGGCTTTTGAAATTTAACAGGAGGAACCTCTGTGCAACTTCCGATCAGCACGTTCACATCCTTGCATGTATTTAATATAAACCCTAAGAGGTTAGTAATAATAATTGAAAAAAAAAACCCAAACCCAAACTAAAGATCACCCTGTCTGCCAAACTTTATGAATATTCTCCTTCTAGGATTTATTTCCACTATCATATGCTTTGAAAGAACTGAATTAGGAAGACGCAGTGTTTTCCCATCCTCGGCAAGGTCAGGAAGCCAAGATAAAATCTGAAATGCTACCTGGCTCATAAAATCACTCCGTTTCCCCATCTAGCATTTTACTCACTCTGGGCAGATTACATTTCCCACAGGAGCTCATTAGTGCTGCTCTTTGCTCAGCATCAGGAAATCTTTTGGAGTTGTCCTTACTCCCAGCTGGTAAGAATTGCTTTTTGTTTCTTCTCCTGACTTACCACCCGCCACCTCCCACTTCTGAAGTGGCATTTGTAGAAAGGCAGAACTTTTGGACTAAAAAATCCCCACCCCACCGTGCTTCTGACCTTGATGATACCAAGTGAGCGAACCATCAACTCTCAAAAGTTACTGGAGTAACAGGTTACAACCAGGAATTCTTGTCAGAGCAAAGAGGGAGTTATGACAGGGTTAACTGTTTTAGTTTGAATTTCTGTTTTACAGAGGTCAAATAGACGAAACTGGAGGACACAGAGCAGTCTCCTTGGCCTCCACTTTTAAAACGCTGCACACCTACAGGAGTGATACAACCCACGGATACACCTCCTTAATCGTTTCTTGTGCTGCACATTTCTGGTTGCTGATCTGGCGCTAATGAAAACCCCACAAATCACACCACCCCCCTGGCTCCAAAGAGGGAGCACTGTGAAATAAACCAGCTTACTTGAGCAGGAGCTACCTTTATAAAACAAGGCGTAACTAAAAAGCCCTGAATTGGGTGTGATTACATGTATCACCACCCAACTGCTGCACACGGTTCAGGGTCATAGAATCATAGAATGCTTTGGGTTGGAAGGGACCTTAAAGATCATCCAGGTCCAACCCCCTGCCCTGGGCAGGGACACCTCCCACCAGACCAGGTTGCTCCAAGCCCCCTCCAACCTGGCCTTAAACACTTCCAGGGATGGAGCATCCACAACTTCTCTGGGCAACCTGTTCCAGTGTCTCACCATCCTCACAGCAAAGAATTTCTTTCTGGTATCTAATCTAAATCTCCCCTCTTTTAATTTAAATCCATTACCCCTTGTCCTGTCACTGCACTCCCTGACAAAGAGTCCCTCCTGTTGCCTGCAGCCGATCCAGCAACACCCTCCCCAGCTCTCCTGTAGCTTCAGACACTGAAATGCTCCTCTAAGGTCTCCCCAGAGCCTTCTCTTCTCCAGGCTGAACAACCCCAGCTCTCTCAGCCTGTCTTCACAGCAGAGGTGCTCCAGTCCCTCTGAGCATCTTCGTGGCCCTCTGCTGGACCCATTCCAATAGGTCCATGTCCTTCCTATATTGAAGACTATTCAGGATTCTATATTGAGAGATCTGGAGGTGCTGGAGCGAATGCAGAGGAGGGCAATGAAGCTGGTGAAGGGCCTGGAGAATAAATCATGGCAAGAGCGATGGAAGGAGCTGGGACTGTTTAGTCTGAGGAAGAGAAGGCTGAGGGGAGACCTCGTCATTCTCTACAGCTACTTGAAAGGACAGAGGTTGGTGCTGGTCTTTTCTCACAGGGAATTAGCGATAGAACAAGAGGGAATGGCTTCAAGCTGCAACAGGGTGGGTTTAGGCTGAACATTAGGAAAGCATTTTTCACAGAAAGGGTGGTCAGACCCTGGAATGGGTTGCCCAGGGAGGCAGTATATTTCTGTATAATTCTGTATTTTGCTTTAAAGGGAGATCTCAACAAGTTAAGCAGCCACTTGCACGTGAACTGAAAAGGGTAAAATATGAATGCGCCCTCCCTCCCCCCCTGCCCCCAAACTCGTCAGTGGCTTAATTTAGAAAACCTGCTTTGATATCTCACAATCTAGTATTGTCCCAGAAAGGGAGTCCTTACTGGTAACTGCTTCTCTTCTGTAGCCAGCAGCCTCCATCCTCAGCCACCGCCGACCGCCTCTTTAGCTTCTCACCCCTACTCACTGCTCTACCTCGGAGCACCTACGGGAAAATACAAAATATCTCCTTTAAGGACTAAATCATGCCATCTTTAATCAAAACAGTTCAAAAGACCAACCCAACAGCATGGGTTTTGTTATCTGTCCTGACCTGTACCTGCCTTCCAGGCTTGGTCCCATCCCAAAGCTGAGCAGCAGAAATGGGAAGGATTCACAACTTCTGTGAATTCCAGAGCATTAGAAAGGCTTTACACGAGTGGCACTTCAGAACAGAGGTCTAGAAAGTTTACCACATAGTTACACTTAACACATTTGTTTATTTTTTTCATGCCAGACAGTGATAAATACCACTGATGTATTTACAAAATAAGGTTATTAGGGGCCAAAACATCAAAATACTTTGCCCTTCCACGGAAGCGTTTTCAAGGGCTCCTGATAATCAGCTTATTTAAAAGCAGCCAAAAGCCTCTGCTGACAGATTTTGAGGTTACGAAAGCACTTGTTGGTTACAGATCTCAGAAGAGTTCTTCCCTTTAAAAATGAGACCATCTGCACTCAGGTAATCGTGTTCTGTCAGTATTTTAGAATTTCATATGAAACAGATTTATATTAGAAAAGGATTTCCATACACACCAATGGGGTAAGAAAACCAAATTAGCCACCATAAATCCCCAGACCTCCCAAAATTCACTCTCGTTTCCTAATTGTGCTGATGATCCAAAAGTTTCACCCCAAAGGGGGTGAAGAGGAAGGAAGCCCCTCAGCCAGTAAGTTGAACTTCAAGCTGCGGAAAATCTGTGCTTGTGCACTGTCTATACAGAAAGTGAAATCTCCATCCAGGTGTAGACACTGGTCTGTTTTGCTTCTTCGTGAGCCTGATGACACCCACCTCCCTCAACGTCCCATCAGAAGAAGGATGAATATTGTTTCAGCAAAGTGCATTGGGTTCAAAGTGTCAGTTTTTGATGTTCGGAGAAACTGAGGTTTCTCTGCCATCAGTGTTTTCCGGAGACTAAAACGTGCTGCTCCAGGAGAGCCAACAGCAGCCAGAACCACTACATCTGTGGGTGCCCTGTTTTGAGGTAAAACAGAACCAATTTTCCGTTTTCCAATTTTACTTTTTAAGCTGGGTCTCTTCTAACTCACTAAACTCTGAAATGAACAGCATATCATTCAGAAACTGCTCCCTCTCAGGGTGCCCAGAGCTGATCACACACAGGGATGGTGCAGAGAGGCCCTGGCTTATCCTGATTGCTGGAACAACCAAGGGCAGGGAATGGCAGGATTTGCCCCGTTGGAGGGTGGGAAGCGGAAAANCTAATAATTCATTTAAGTAGTTCAGTTCATTCCAAACTCATAAATCTCCTTTATCCTCTTCCTCTCCCTTCTTTTTTGGGGGAGGAAGGGCCATCTGTCACTCTGGGTTTGGTAATTTTGGCTGAAACCATGCCAGTGGGTTTTCACTTCTTCAGAGGGTTTGCTGACCACTAAACTATATATCCATCTAGATTGACACATAATTTACCAATAAAATTGACTTTCTTCCCAGTCTCACCCCATTGAGTGGGATCAAGACAGCTGCCCGTGATATGTTTTACTGCTCAAGGCGTCGCATTAATAATCTAAAAATACCTGGAGAAAGCAGATTTGGCAAAACAAGTATTTACACCTCTCTCATACTGTCTTCATTATTGAAACCACAGCAAAACACCAGATCCTACTGATTTAGCAGCAGTTGGACAACATTAGAAATGCATTTGGTGAAGACTTTACCAACTGTCTGTTGTCATGGTAACATCCCAGGTAAAAATAATTTCTTGAATAACTTATAAACAGACAGATGGCATAAAACCTCCTACGCTCTTCAATTAAAGGAGATTCAGTAAAAGACAGCGTCGATGCCAGTTCTGTGAAGTCCTGCACGCTGAGGAGAGCACGTCTCCAAGGTCTTCCTCGTGCTGGCAGTAACTCACCTCGGGAAGGTGAACAAAAGGGAGATCAGGGACCTTAGAGAAAGCAAGGAGATGCCACAGACGTCAAGTCAGCACTCCTTTTATGTAGGATTTCCCAAGGGATTACAAAAGTGCCCTGAAACTATGATCCTACCAAGGAACAAAAGCTGTTCTTGTAATTCCCAAAGCCCTGCCCAGCTTATGCTCTGGCTAGGAAATGAAATATATTCCAGAAGCACAGAATCATCATGGCTAGAAAGGACCCTCCAAGATAGATTGTTGAGTCCAACCACAAACACACACAAAAAACCCCTCCTACAATCTCGGGCACAAACGCATTCCCTCGAGTGCCACATCTACACCTTTCTGAAATACCTCCCTGGGCAGGCTGTTCCAGTGCCTGACCACTCTTTCAGTCAAGTAATTCTTCCTGATGTCTAATATTAGATAGACAACCTAATATATCCCAGTATCTAATATTACTGACTGTCACCACAAGGCCTACACGACACACCACTGCATATGCAATACACAAGCGGGTTTTAAAAAAGGATGTTTTTTGCAGCCGAGGTTTTCTAAAGACCAGAAAGCCGTGAAATCAGTAACATCCATCCACAGGAACACCCCTTTTCACCCTGACATGAGGTCAAGGTGCCAAGAGGTGGGACCCGGAGGCAGCGCTGGGAGGAGGCCGCCAGCCTTCAAACACTCCGTGGGACTGAGCCACGTTACTCCCCAAATCCCAAACCTCCCCCTGCCAAGTCCCACCCCAACGAAGACATTTCAACAGTTTGACTCAACTCCCTTTAAATCCTAAAAATAGGTCGAATGAGAGCTGATCTTTCTCAAAGGAGCTGTGGACAAGGCCGGGGGGGACACGGGGGCCGGGGACGGACACAGCCTTGATGCCACAGAAAAAGCCAGAGCCACACTCGCACTATTCCTTCCTGGGCAGTAGCACAAATTCCAATTAAAACCCTGTGCTTTCCCAAAAATAGCGAACAGCTTTCTCCCAAAACCAGCAGATGCTGAGGGCTGCTGTCAGAAAAAGCTGGAGCTTTTTCCAAGTGAAACAGATTGTTCAACATAAAGAATTCAAAGTAACTGAGACCAGGAAAAGGAGCATTTGATCAAAACACACTTCCACCCTCCCCCCCCCCATTAGATATTATTTATGCTTCATTTTTGCATTTATTTGCTACTTCAACTAACCCCCCCTCACTCCCCCTCAACTGCTTTTCTCAGCAGGTGGACGAGGAAAGGGCAGCTATTTTGCTTTTGAGAGTTTTGTGGTATCTTTGCCAACGGGCTTTTTTTTAATGCTCACGTTTACTGGGATTTCCATCCTCCCTGAGCACATAAAATCACTCACTCTTAAAGAGGAAAAGCAGAGACATGTTCTGTCACAACTCGTCCATGCTCTCTACTGCACCGGGGTCAGTCTAATGCTGAGAAATAAATACCACTTTATTTTTTTTCACTGAGTTCTCACTAAACACTTCGAGTAAATCTATTAATACCTTGGAGTAAGTTCTCCAAACAAACAAACAAAACCCAAAACAAGTGCTTTTGTGAAGAAACATTCACATTTTTGAATGTCAACAGGCATCAAAGGGTGAAAAGAGAGAAAAAACATTGGATTTTATTTTTTACATCCCCTATTTCCATCCCCCAAGAATGAGTCAGGTAAAAAGCAAAGTCAGACCATAATTTAGAAGCATGTTATGTTAATGCAGAGCAGTAATCAACACAGAATCACAGAATCATTCAGGTTGGAAAAGACCCTTGGGATCCTCGAGTGCAACCATCAGCCCCACTCTACAAAGTTCTCCCCTACACCAGATCCCCCAACACCACATCTCAACCACTCTGAATCACACTCAGGGATGGGGACTCAACCCCCTCCCTGGGCAGCCCATTCCAGGGTCTGACCACTCTTCCTGGGAAAAATTCTTTCCTGATGTTCAGCCTAAACCTACCCTGTTGCAGCTTGAAGCCATTCCCTCTTGTTCTAATTCCCTGTGAGAAGAGACCAGCACCAACCTCTCTACAATGTCCTGTCAAGGAATTGTAGAGAGTGATGAGGTCTCCCCTCAGCCTCTTCTTCCTCAGACTAAACAGTCCCAGCTCCTTCCATCGCTCCTCATGGGATTTGTTCTCCAAAATGAACCTGTTTTATTTTCCCCTCCTTCTGTCCTTACACACCACTGTCATTTTTCTCTGCAAGCTCAAGTCAGTTAAAACCACCCTTCACGGCAACAAATACCATCGCCATAAAGATGAAGTATAACTTTTAGTGTGACCACCTGCAAGTGAACGTTTTCTCCCTCCTAACGATGTAACATTCACAGCTCCAGAGCTCGTGCTGCCAGCGCTGCCCCGAATCCAGCCAGGGAATTCCTCTCACTGATCGCTGGGATCAGCACCTGGTACCACCAGCTACAGCTGGCTTAAAACAGCGGGGGGGGGGCAGCAGGGACACAGTCTCACACACACACACACAAACTCTAAAAACATCAAACAAACCCACTCATTTGAGGAGTAAAGCACAAATTCCAAAAGCAGACGGGTTCTTTTAGAACTAGTACTTGGGTTGAATAAAGAAGCTGTTACGCCACGGCAGACACTTGGAGGAACTGCAAAAACAAAGCAGCGAGGCCTTTCCTTAGACTGAAACGATCTGATTGAGAACCAGAACGAGCAGCAGCCTTCATTTCAGTGACCTTAACGCTCAACAGCATCACAATCCAACTGATTTCATCCCCTGCTAAATTTTCTCCCCCCCATAACAGCGTGTGTACAACCCGCACTATCTGGGGATCTCTGTGGGCTGAAGCTGTTACGCATTTTTACTTCTACCCACAAAACCCCACAGCAGGTTCAGACACATCCCAACGTCTCTTGAGGATACAGCCAGATCGGTTTCAGCTAAAAGCCTCACTTTAAAGGGGTTTTTTTGGCAGGGGGAGGTTGGTGGGTTGGGTTTTTTTAGAAAATATTTACCTGAAGTCTATATCACAGCAAAGATACTTCACTTCTCTCTTTTTTAAATGAAGACGACAGCAAACTTTGGGTTTTTAAAAAAAAAAACTACCTAAAAAAACCCCAATAAAAGTTGGATAACTTTTCTCTTTAGGATCCAGATAGAGCCAAATTCATTTTGGCTCTGGAATCACCACTGCAAGTGTCCCGCCTTCACAACCAAAACTAACAGCAGGGGCTTTTATTAGACAGCAGAGTGTTTATCAAATGCGGTATTGCTTCAAAAAGACAAGTTTTTTTTTAAAAATAAAAATATATCAAGTCAAAACAATAAAGGTGGAGCTGGGAAATAAAGCCAACTGCTGTTTAAGGAGCCATTCAGAGATTTACTTCTATTTGGAAAGTCCTTTTCTGCTCCCGGTGAGCCATGGCTGCAACTACCTCCTGAAGGCTACAGGACAAGTTCCAGCTCTTTCTCGAGGTTGAAGACCTGAACCCCAACGTTCAACCCTTCTTCGGTCTCTCCTACCACCCAAGGAGAGCAGAAAGCACAAGTGACAGCCACTGTACCCACGCTTATTTCCTCTGAAGAAAGGTGACATTCAAAGCAGCTGAAACATCCTCTGCAGAGTCCCCCAAAACCCTGGCGCAGCCATCGAGCGTGTCGAGAGGGAGCATCCAAGTCACTCAATCAAAACGCTCCTCAAATTAAGCCTTGACTCACAAGTCAGTGTAACAGGCCATTGTAACATAGGGAGACAACTGGAAGTAGGGAAAAAAAAATGAAAATGACAGCAAACTTGCTAAATATGTATTGTTTATTAAGGCTTGTATTCTCCTAGAGGAAAAAGTTAATCTGATGCTGTCCATTACCCCTTACAGGCAGTAACAGTCCAGAGACAGAGTTATACGTTCTAAATACAAGTCTAAATGATACAGATTAAACTTTATTTAAATTGGAGGTCCTTCTGGAGTAAATAGTATTCAGAAGATACTTGCTTTCTAATATAGTAAAAGATCCTCTACAATAAACACGTGCAGATTCAGTGTGCTAGAGCAGCGGACATGAGCACCATTTCCATGCTTAATTGGAACTCCAGTTGGTGACAGGTTCTCCGACGGTCCCCTCACTCCACAAAAACATGACAGCAAATTCAGTTTCTTAAAACAGGTTTTTTTACTCATCCAACAGAAAAAAAAAAATAAATCAGACATACACACTGTCAATTTTAAACATCTGAGGCATAATCCATCATATTATCCGTACTATTAGTTCCTACGTTAAAGCTCAGCATTATTGGTATAAAAACTTTAAATGGCATTAGGATTCAGGGGGTTGGGGAAGGGAATAATGAAGGGAAGGATTAAAAATGATCTGCAATTAACTAATAACACCTGAAAGCTGAAACAGGTTTAAACACATTGTCCAAAACCCCCCCCCTGCAATGTTGAGAGCATCACATTATTATTTAAGCTACAAAAACCGTAAAGCAGAATTAGGGCCGAGAGCCAGCGTGGTGCTGCCCCTCGGCAGGGTATGGTAGAACAAATGCACACTGAAGCACTGCTTAACAGAACATGGAAGGGAAATATTTTCCAGAGAAACAATTTCACCCACAATTTGATTTTTCTACTAGACAGAAGAAAAAAAAAAAAAACAAAAACATAAAACCAAAAAACCAAACCCAACCTGGCGCATCAGCAGTTTGAAAAGTGTAAGTTGTACAGAGAAATGAAGAGGCAGAGCTGCTGCACAAAGTCAGCAGAAATTCAGTTGGTTGGTTGGGTTTCTTTTTTTTCCCCATTTCAAAATTCTGAAGTGAAGTATCTTAAACGTTTTTTAAATGACAAAAACCAATAAAATCGATGGTTTCATCTGCCATGAAAAATAATATTCATAATTAGAAAAAAATAAAGGGGGTTGGAAGGAGGATAAATGAAGATTTGTCATGTATTCTCCATAATCTCTCTATCAGGCTAGGAACAGAATTTGTGCCAAAATAAAGTCTTTGGGAAGCATCACACTTCAGTATGCTCACATATAGGTCCACATTAGGTTAATAGAACTGTTTACCAGCTTCAAAAAATAAAATCAGACACACCTTTATTAATGATTTCTACAGAATTTTTACATAGGAAAAAAAACCCCAAAAAAATAAAAATTAATGCAGATCCACTTGGGCAAAAAAAAAAAAAAAACAAAAACCCCTACACAATGTACTTAAAGATGCAACAACTTAATTTCCCCTGCACGAGAAGATACATTGGAGCCGAAAGCTTGAGTTTCTCCTGATGCCAGGATACAGCACCAGCACCACTGAAATTTTGTTTCTCGGAGTCGAATTTAATAGCAGTTCTAGTATATATATTTTATCAAACTGTATATGTTTATTCTTATTGTTTGTTTCGATTCTGACGTTCCTGCAAAGATAAAAAAAAAACAAAGTTTGAAAGTTAAGAAATATTTTAAGCAAATGAAAAAGCAATTAGACAGAACATTGTTGCTACACTTTATAAATACACTGGGTATTGTTACATACACTGGATGTTACTGACAACCCCAGGAACTTGGTAGCATGAAGTGGAAGAGCTGAATGAATACCTGCTTCCAAGTGACAGCAGCTGAAGGTCACAGTGTCTGGAATATCAACATTCCTAAGAGAAACAGGACCTGCAGTGTTCCACTTTCTGCATTACTGCAGCAGCACAATCCCTTCAAGAGCAGAAGGGAGACGGTAGATGGGGGAACTCCACAGAACCACCATAATTCTGAAGCACTCAAATGACTTTGGAGTTTAGCCACGTTCAAATAAAAAGCAGGATTTGAGCTCTCTAGAAATCATCTTCTGAATTTTTCCTAATTGCACTACTCTGGGAGGCACTGTGAAATAACTGACAGACCGTGGAGGGGGAACTAAACCACAAACATTATCAGGTGGAAGAAAAGCCACGTGCTTTTGCACGGTCTGGTAAAAAGTGAATAATGCAAGACTTTCTTAGAGTGTTCCAGCACAGAAGCCAGCCAGCTCCGTGGAGTCTCTCTCAAAAGCCCCTGCCAACCACAAATACTGAAGGCTGATGATAAAGACAACTCAAGGGCTACCCCTGCAGCCATCCCTCAGCTGCTCTAAGTCTCCCTCCGACCAGCCGGTGCTCTCCCAGCAGCAAAGTCATCCCTCCCCTCCCACTTACAGCAGGGGCTCTGCACTGGGTGTACACAGTCGTGCAAAGCAAGAACAAAAGGAAAAATNTTGCAAGTGTGCAGAAGGTGGCAAGAGCAGCTGAACTGAATACGCTGCTGTATCTTTGGGGCAGGGCAACTTTCCAGCCGAGACACCGCACAGATTGAAGGGAAAGGGTTCAGCCTCACTGTTTTCTGTTTCATCCCAACGGTGTTTAAAACAGACTGCAGAGAGCAAAACAGGCACATCAAGACTCTGCTTCGTGTCCTGGGCTTGAACGCATCAATACGGCACCAAATCCCACCTTCAAGCAAGAAAATTGCAAAGTAGCCTCAGCACAAACAACAGTCAATTCCTAAACCAACACCTTCAGATTTCACTTGTTTCGTGGAATCTTCCTGTATAGCACTCATCTCAGAATCACTTCTGTGGCAACAGAAAAGCTTATTTGCAAATACACCAAATGTTATAAATGTAATGGACTGTATTTGCTACTTCAGCCAGTCACAGGATAAAAATGAGAAGTTATTTTTAAATGGAATATATTGATTTCTGCCTCCAAGCAGAATAATAACATCTCCATAATAAAATTAAGTCAACAAAGTCTAGTATAAATTCTTATTCTATGATCTAAGACAGAAGACAGGAAAACTGTTTGACCAAACCAACAAAACATTGGTATACCTTTTATTACAAGAGCATCTATATTCCCCTACCTTTTAACTGCTGACTTAGCATGAACCATCAAAAGTAATTTTTCAGTGCCCAAGTATCAGAACACAGTAGGTGGTGTGTGTTCTTCATGAAAGGAATGTAGGGCTGCCTGACATTTCAAACAAAAGGTGATCACGAAGAATCTAAAACTGAGTATCATCAGCCCCTTTCTCAGGCTGCCAAAAAAAGGTACCTATTCCATCCTGCTTCCATTTCCAAGGTGGCAACTCCCCTTTACTCTGCTCATCAGCCCATTCTTTCCCACTGCCACCTCATGTAACTTATTTTAATTTCTCTGCAGTCATCACTGACCCTTAAAGCACCACTTTCTCCTGGACCTGTACAAGACAGAAGACAGGTGAGCACATGAGACTTCTACCTGGTATCTCCCAAGCCTGCTTGTGGCATTCAGACTTAGCTCAGGCTTTATAGTTCAGTAAAAAGTGCTATTTATTGAACAAGTTATTCAGCAGTTCCTCCTACCTTGCTGCTGGCTTTCTCTCTCAGGGGCTAATCTGAGTCTTCCTTTTAAAAGGTGTCTGAAACCACATAAACTGACGGGGAGGAAAGTGATGCAAGAATTCTCCGTGTCCTTGAGCATGGCTGCTTTTTAGAAGCTCTGATTTTCAGATTCTCTTCCTTACTGCTATTTAGCATTACTGCAAGTGAGAACAAGCAGCTCTGTAAAGAGCTAACAAACCTTTGTTAATTCTGGTTCTGAAAAACCCATTTTGAGCCTTCACAGTTTCACTTCTCCAGGGGAATCCTCTATCTCAACAGAGGAGCTCCTGTTGCATACTTCTCCTTTGTGACATTAATATGGACAGTTTTCAGACACAGGAGAAGCTGGTTTTCACCAAACCTGCAGAAGCTTCTATTTTAGAGACAATCAACCCTGTCAAACTCTCTGCTCCCTTCACCTCAGTCTGAAGCAGTTGCCAATCTTCCTCATGAGATTTTGTTACAGTCAGTGGGATGAAAGCATCACCTTCTGACACAGAGACATTATTTTTGTATGATGAAACACTGATAGTATTAATCTTAAAATATAAGTGGGGTTTTTTTACAGTTTTGCAGGAAGGAAAGTATTCTGTCCTTTAGAGCTGTGTGTCAATGAATACGTTCACATCAGGCACACTGAAAAGAAATACACAATGCTCAAGAAAATGAGTATTTTGGAGAGCCACCACGCATTAGTTAGCACTTTATGACATTTAATGACCCAAAAAGAGAATCGTTCGGCGATTCAAGAAGTTTGAGATGACTACTCAGCTCTTCCAACACAAGGTGCAGATCTTGGAATAGCTGCATGCTTGGAACCGAGCAGAGGTGATGGCAGAGGAGTTCATTCACTCCAGCCACTGTGAGCATCTAGTTAAATGCAGCGCTATGAGGGTGAGCTGCTGACAGTATCAACCCATCCGTCCTTCCACATGAGATGGAAATAAAAATTACAAAATCTGCAAGAGGCTTATTTTCTTCCCAGGCTTTTAGCTTTGGAAGACAAATTTTGTAAAGCCCATGCAAGCGTGTTTCTAAAGAACGTTAATAATTAATGCAACATTATACTGTATTTGGTTTTGAAAGCAGCTCTCTCACCCATCACAACTTTTGCACATTTTACGACCATGAGCTTTGGTCACAGAAGTTGGTCTCTTTGGGGACACCGTCACAGCCCTGGAAACTGCCTGAGAAATGCTGGGACCCTCAGGAGATTTCATGGCACTCAGATTTTTGCTGTTTCATGCAGACACCGATAACCTTCTATTGCTCTTTTCCCAGGTTCTGAGTCACCAGGCTGGGCTTTAACCAGTTTATTACTATGGCAAATGAAAAGCTGGAATTGCATCCCAGCATGAACAAATCTTCCCTCAATTCTAGGCAATGAAGCCTTGGCACTTCAATGAGCATCACCCAGCATTACCCCTGCTTAATCCTCACTTGATTTGGTGTTAACACCAAGGTTCCTGGATGAGTTGAACTCAGGGAGCACACACCACACCCGTTAATTAAGGACACCCCAGTTAACACACTGTAACCTTCTAAAGGAAAGAACTGAAATGCCAGTGGCTTGCACTGCATGGATGACATGAAGTTACTTTTCCCTACTAATTACTTGTGTGTATATTAAAGTATTCAAGCCTTCCACATGTAGAGCTTTAAGAATTATAGCCCTTTGTAATCTCAACAGTGGTGAAACAGAAGCACAAATTTCAACAAGTAATTTTACTGCTAAACAGAGTGTAACAAAGAAACCACAGCAAATTGCAAACCACTTAAGATGGCACATATACAAATAACCATCTGGAAATGTTAATTAAGTCATAAGATATATTAACTGGCAATAAGATTCTTCAAAAATTGTCACAGGAAGGATAACTTTGCAGAACAGGAAGGCTTCAACTTCAACAGCACAAACTTCTCAAGAGTAAGCAGTTTAAGTGTGTGTGTCTCCTGCAAAGAACAGATTTCTGAAATTCATTGAGTCAATGAACTTTGCAGACAACAGTTTCATAGAATGCAAGATACAAGCAGTATCTTATTCTTCATTCCCTCCCTGTTGATCTGCTTTACCTCTCCAGCACTATTAATCTTCCTCAATGTACTCTGGATACTGTCCTATTTTCTAAGCTATTCAGAGGAATTTAAGAAATGTTAAATTAGACTTTGGAGTTTATTTTCTGGATGTGGCACAGGAGCTACAGCCTCAGTTTTAAATGAGACAGAAAAACTGCTCTATTTTGAAAAACTGACCCTGTCATAAATCAGTGACCTGGGTAAGAAAAATATTGTATCAGCACTTAAACTGAAAGCATGAAGTAGTCGTGTGTGTTAAAATAACCCAGCACAGGATCAGCCCCAGTTGAGCACCAGCCCCTGAGCTGCTCCAAAGCAAAGGCAGGTCTGCATTCAGAACGCAGCCCTCTGGGCCTTCCACTGCCCAGAGAGTCCACTGTTCAAAGCCAGCTCTCCCACTGCCTTCCCAGTACTATCACTCTTCAAATACACACAGCATTACTCTCCCCTCCAGACTCAGCATCAACCTGCCCCCTACACTGTACGAGGCTTACTCAAGATTCTCTCCTAGGTAAGGCAACACCTCTCTTCTCCATACAGGTTGCACTCAGTATTGAATTACTAATTGTCTGTCGAAGGAATGAAGTGTTAACTTAAAGGCTTTCACATTTCAGCTGGCAGAACCCCACAGGCAGCCACAGAAAACACTTCAGATCTTAAGCTCCCCTTCCCTGCCGAGGTACGCTCTGCACCTCGTGTCTGATGGCTAGGAAAAGTTTAGCTGACAAGTTCTCAAGGCACCGATGTCCTTCTCTCTCATAACTTAAGGGTACATCCCATGAAGATGGTTTAAGGCAATTTTATCTGCACTTTTAAATGTCAATAAAACCTTTAAAATGACAGCTTCAATTTAAGCTCCAAGAACGTGCATGAAGTCAGGGCTTCACAACGTTTTTTGAAGTGAGAGTTGCACTAAACTAACCCCTCAAATACATGCTTTACAAAAAAGTCTACGAAACACTGTATCAAGCAACTTTAAGTCACAGTAACAGCACATCTATTATTTTATCAATTCATTACTTCTAGGGTGCCTAATTAGAGAAAGGCATTCTTGAAACTGAGGTCATGGGAGAGACAGGGACAGATGTCTCTTGTGGTAGACTCAGCCACAGAAGTGTATGTAAGCTTTTACTACAGCTCCCCACTGACTGCCCAGATTTCTCTTCCTACACCTTCACCCAGCACTTCCAAGAATTATTAGACAGACTAACCCTGGGAACTGAAAACCTTTATTTTCCAGCTAATTATACACGTGACTTGGAAACTCAATCTTCCTAGCACTATTTCAGCAATTTTATGCAACCTTTTCTTTTCCAGAGAGATCAACTGAACGAATGAGACCAGGCTTCTTGCTCTTAAAGGGGACGTGCAAATTTCAGCTGCCAACACAGGTATCAATTCTGACAGCCCGGTTCCAGTCAGTGGTAAAACACCTCGTATTTATACGGCAAAAAACTTAGGTGGCAATCACTTGCAGAATCCAGTTCTGAAACAAACTATTTTCTAGTTTATTAACAATTTTAAGATTAAAAAAAAAAATCAAACTCAAAAAAACCTGGACATACCCTCCTTTACCTGCATTATTGCTTAACTTTCTCCTTTGAAAGCCATTAGCTATGGAATTGTCACAGACAAATAAGCATCAGTTTGTTTTTGGTGTTGCTAAACACACATAAAACCACCGAGTTAAAAACATTTCGAATTCCTACTTACATTTTTTTTTCCACCATAGCAGCCTTCACATTTCATTTTCCCCATATCTCTGTATAAAATAAATTTTTTAATAAGTTTACCTTCCGCACCACCTCCTCCTCTTCCTGGCGCTTCTCATAATGAGAAAAGTCATCAAAGATGGAGGTCGTGTGCTTGTAAGTAGCAATTATTTTTAGCACTTGTTTTGCTTTTTCTAAGGGCACCTCCTGTGTATCACGGGAGTTTGTAACAGGTTTGTTGTCATTGTTCTCCAGCCTGATGTGTCGGAGCTGGTTGTTGGGTACATCCTTCACAAAGATCCACTTGACATCAAATTTCCCCTTCCACTTGTCCTGAGACCAGACACCTGCACTGGTGCCATAGTCCACGGGTGATTTCATCTCTGCTACTCCACAGAAGTGTCCACTGCCATTGACACTGAACAGCAAGTAGACTGGACCCTTGCTATTCATGGACCGAAAAGCACTGTCCAGGCGTTTGTTGCCGTGTTCCGTACTACACCAAATAGAATACTTAATGGAACGATGAATATCATCCTCAGAATAGCTCTTTATTATGAACACACGTCCATTTTTAAGGTTCCATTCAAAATCTTTAGGGTTATAGCTGTGAGCAGCTTTCAGTTTTTCAAGAACAGGATGGGACTCGCCGCTCGGCAGGGGGTTAGGCTGGGCACTGCCACCCGAGCTGCTCTCGTTACCAGTTCCTCCGCTTTGCCCGAAAGCCGCGCTTCTGTTGCGAGGAGCTACCCAGCGATTTTGGGGTGGCTGCTGAGGGGCCTGGTACTGCGGCTGAGTCAATGGAGGAGGCTGAGTTGGAACAGGCTGAACGATTTGCTGCTGTGGCTGCGGAACAGACTGAGGAGAAGGTATCTGTTGGGGGGCAGGAACTTTCGCCACAGGACCCTTATTGTCCCAAGTACCTATGTCCATATTATGCTTTATAGGCGGAGGAGGCAACGCTCCTCCAATTACAGGTCCGGTTTTGGTTTTCATTTTAGGCTGGGGTTTCGCAGGCTTGCTAGCTATAGCAGCCCAAGAAGTTGGTTTGGATACTGGCAAGTTGACATTAGATCCACCGTTACCAGAGAGGGCACCCGTCATCCCAGCGCTGTTGACGACAGAACCTACTGTTTTCACCGCAGAAGTTGTAACGTCTCCACCAATCTTCAGTCCGACCATCCCCTGTTCAATACTGTTCATTCCAGGAGCTTTATTTAAGGTATCGTTATGAAACCCAGTTTGGCCATCCACGATGGTACCACCCAGTGAGCTGGGAGGGTAGCTGTAACTGCTCCCATACGCTGAACTTTGAGTCTGCTGTCCTTGGGATCCGCTTGTTCCCCAAGCTGAGAAGGCAGGATTTTCAGGGAAAAAGTTAAACCGGTGTTGATAGATATTATTTCCCAGACCCCCAGGCTGTCCAAAAACAGCATCGTGCATAAAATGATGATCTCCGTTACTGAGCTGTCCGTAGGTGGTGAGATATGGGATAGGAGGATCTCCTCCTGTAGACCATGGTGCTTCACTGAGGGAATAGGGGAACCCGATAGATGGCGGATAATAACTGGACAGATAGGGATCAGTCATTGATGGATAGCTACTGTTCTGTTAAAGAGAAAAAATACAAAAGGTAACTTCAGATATTAAAAAAAAAGCCCATTTATAACGAGCCACGACGCTGTTTATCACCAAATAAAAAAAGAACAATAGAGATGAGGTAATTAAAATGCAGGATCTGGGTATTTCTAATACACCCCAGGACCAGTGGCTCACCATGAGGTTAATACTTGAGCTTATTTACACTACTAAAGGTATTTAGGGTCTGCTTCTAGAATTATTTAATCAAGCAACTTATATCACAACATATCTTGTGCCTCACAGAACTGCAGATATTTAGCATTTCAGGATCACTACATGGGAGAAGTTTTAGATGAAATTCCTATGACATACACAAGTCACACACTACAGAAAATACGACTGCAATCCTTATTATGGGATTGTTCTAAGGGGCCAGGCAGCAAAACACACTTGAAGAGGTAAAACGTGCAAAGGCAACTTCTGACCAGAAGACAAGAGAACCACAGTGAGATCCCACACTAAGCAGCACATCAAGTTTGGTGTAAGCAAACCTAACTACAAACTGGAATGAAGGTGACTGGTGTACTACAAACAAGTACATGCAGACATGGCACGTGAGAAATCCCATCCAAACTGGTTGAGAAACACTTTTGCAAAAGGCTGAATAAAGTCTTTGTTCAACAGCACCAAACAGGCCATCTTTTCCTCTCTGTGACACAAGAGACTGACCAGTTAGAAACCAGCTGCCCCCTTCGAAATTCCAGCTTTTCTTCCCTTTCAACTGCTCCTTAGACCAAGCCAACAAGCCTTCCCTTCCACTCTAGATCTGCTGACACCTGATTCGGAAGCATTCCTTACATTTCTCCAATTCAATAATGCAAAAGAACAAATACAGAATACTCTAACCTAGGTTTTATTCTTCTTTAAATACACTTGAAGCGTATGTATTGGAAACCTTCCAAACTGACACTCAAACTGTAATTGTGAGGGGGAGGGAAGGTCAACATCTTCTGTTAATGAGTTCAACAGCAGCCAGCCTTGCCTTGCTCATGGAGAAAGATTATTTTAATTAGAGGAACTAAAATTTCTTTCAAACAGCAGCACACCTTTTTTTTTTAAAAAAATTATCTGCAAAAAACAGCAAAACTACACTGGAAATTCAGTCATTTTCCCCCAAATCATATTATTTCTCAGCTCATTCAAAAAGTATAAAACCTCCTTGCTGAAGATAAGCCTAACACCCTCTACAGAGTCATTTGTGTTGCTCGTTTTTCCAATTATTCCCTTCCACAACACCCCAAAGCCAGAGTAATTCAATATCCTTATTTCCCACATACAGAATGACACCAGAAAACGCCTCCAAGACTTACATATTGTTCTGCCACCACTGCTGGGATTTAAACAGTCTAAACTCAGGGTTATAGATTCAAAGAAATAAGCTCTGCCACTGTTCATGCTGCTCTTATTTATGTGCAAACTCTATCATTAACAAGAGGAACACAATCCACCTTCCTGTGAGATCCTCTGAAAGGCATCTAATTTTCTGAGACTCCCAAGCTAAAATAATCAAAATTTAGCATTTGAAAACATTGTTTTTCTAAAAGATGTTACTTTGAGGTTGCTACATGCTATAGCTCAAAGTGATAATAACGAGAAAAACTTTAACAGTAAATAAGAGTTCTTTGGAGCTACTTATGTTCACGTGTTCTACAGATTTAGAATTTATTAAGACCAAAAAGAATAAGCCTGAAGAAAACAGGTGTTTTGTCCTAAAATATTTCTGTTAAAGAATGCTAGACAATTCCTGAGACTGTCACCTCCTGTCACACACCCTGTGAAGTTTCCACAAGGATTCGAACAAGATTAAAGGGAAGTTTCAGCAGAGACCCTTAACAAACCACTCCATCTATTTTGACTGGCTTTATGCCAGCGTGTAAAAGAAACCCCAGCAGCAGCCCTTCACTGCACCACCAGCACATCATTTACTTCAACAAACTTATCCTTCACCTTTTTGCACCCCCCCCTTATTTTTTTAATTAAGAAAAAAACCCCACCAACCCAAACATCCCAGCCATTCTGTCAGTAAGGAAGGGAATCCTTCTTGCTCCCAACATGTGCTGCTCACTAGTTATTCCCTGTTATTTATGAATAATCTTTGGGTTTTGTATGACATTACATGGGGGGTGCCTTTCCTGCTTTGAAGACAACCTTCTCCATGAATCTACATATTCTGTATGAATATTCATATTCTGAATGAATCAACTTCACTCAGTTCCCTTTAAAAGTACTTTTATTGTGCTTTATAACAAAAAGCTATCACATCTCCAATTTGATCTGTATTAACTGCTGCTTGGATACTAGAACCTTTATGGAAGGAAAAGGCAGCACCGCTACTTAGGAGCAATTTTCAACAGAAAGATGGAAAACATTTGCATTTCATATGATTATTTAACACATACAAGACTCCTTTTAAAAACTAATTTTTTTAAAATATTAAATGAACACAATGTTACCAACCTACATTTGATCTGTGATGTCAAATATACTGTTTTATCAGCAGGGCTTTTAATTTCTTAATGTATTTTAAAATATTCAGTTGGTTTCTAACCTTTTTTTTTTTTTTGGGAGTCAGATTTTACAGTCATTTTAATAGGCTAAATAAATCTGAGTAACTACATAATAAGGCTTTGTTCAGAAACATGGTTGTCCTCAGTATGAAAATCTCACAGTCCTAATTAACACCACTGTCACTTTCCACTTAAAATTGTAAGACGACCTACACAATTGTTTCTTGCAGCGTGCCAACTTCTCACTGCAGCATAAATAAATGGGTCAATGGAGCTACACTGTCAGGTAAGAAAACTTTATTGGAATTATGGAAATTCTAATAGTCATAGCACTTCTCCCATTTAAACCTAATAACTGGTCTTGTTGACAGCTGAGAAATTTCTTAGAATTAAATTACAATAGATGGTTCTACACTTTTTCTGAATGAAGTTTGATGTTCAGTATATTTCACATTAAGAAAACATAATTTTAACTAATTAAAAACTACATAGGAATGTGAAGTAGAATTTTTTTTAAAAAAGTAGAGAAAGGTAAAAACCTCAATTTCTTTCAAATCTAATTTTGCATTAAAAAAAGAAAATCATACGTCCTTTTTTTCCCCCCCAAAAAATTCCTGCTTTTATCCCAGCTACAGTATGTTAATTCCAAAGAGGGAATGCTTCCCATTAAATCATTTTAGCTAAGTCTAGAGAACATGGCTATGCTGTAGAGGACCAGGAGAATAGCTTGAGAACCAGAACCCACAGAGTGCAGAGCTCTGAAGACAATTCAAACTGTCACATATACACTTGTCCTTCCTGCCTCAGTGGAATGTCTCAATTTCTTCCAGGATGGAAACGAGCTCAAGTACACCAATGCTGTGCAAAAGTCTGTGCCCTTCCCTAAAGCTGCTGTTACCCAAACCAAACTGGTAACACAGTTCCATCCATCTGACTGCCCTAACAAAAGCCTTTAATGCACACTGAAGGTAACAGACACACAGCACAAGATCAAATCAGTTTCCACAAGTGAAACAGAAGAGCACATTATATGGTGGCTTGGGTTTGGGGGGTTTTTTAACATGGAGAAAGGTTTTCATTTGTGAGCAAGTTCAGTGATGTCACCAACATTAACAGTGGCATCAATCAGCTTCAGGATGAATTACACGTTTCCCTTTTAAAACATAAGGGTTAGTATTTCTTGGCAGAAAGGCTAATGTACCTCAGTAGGTCTCTCGGATACACTATTTTAGATTTGTGAAAAACCTTTTGCATCATCAGTTGCTATACATTTTGTTTACAGATTTCAACATTAAAACTAAAATCACTTCAATTAAGAGATATTTTCAATTATAATGCTATTTAAGTAATGGATGTTGATTTAACATACATTAGAATGAACTGGATTATATTGAGAGTTTACATTATAGTGCCTTACTCTTAAAATCTTTAATTCTTAAGACATTTCAGAGGCTCTGAAAGAACACTATTTGCTGAAATGTAAAAAGCAAGTGGGACAGCTCCACAAGCTACCTAGAAAGCACCCAAACCAAATTTCAACTAGTTTCCAGGATTATACAAATTACTCAAATCAGGAGAGCCCCAAATCAGAACCTTCAGACTCCCACGTGCAGCCCATCTATCAAAGAACTGTAAGATCAAATAGTCCGTCCCAGTCCAACCCTATCAATAACCTGCAATCTGAGGAGCAACCAGCAGACACTAGTTGGAGCCTTGACTTCATTTTCACTTGTGGCCATCTGGATTTGCAGAGTAATATTAGCTTTGTGAGCACAAATGCTAGTTGTATTACCAAGTAACACAATATGCTAGTCATTTCTTTTTCCATTTCTATTTAAGGAATTTGCTCCCTCAACACAATCCTATGAATTGAGTGCCAGCAGCATGCCTAAGAAAAAAAGCTAAGTTAAAAATACACTAACCTGATTTGACTGCCCAGAAAGGTAAGGTTCAAAATCGTTGTCGTGAACTGTATCCTTCTGATGTAATGAACCATTTTGTACTAGAAGGAAAAGGTTACAACACATTATAATACCACTAAATAGCATTTCAGTAATGAGTTCTACCCTATGTTATTTTATGAAAAATCATATTGCTTCTTCACAGCATGAACTCATAAGATGTTCTTTCTCCCCAAAATGTTTTCACTTTGTATCGTTGCTTACAAAAGTAAAATTGAGTAGATATAAAAATTTTTAAAAAGTAATTCTACAATCAAAAGTGAATAGACAATTCATGTGAATTCTCTGAACACAAAATAATTACTGACAAGAATTTTGTCAAAAATATTGGGAAACATCTATTGTTCTGGTCCATAATTAGGACGCTCAGAAACTAATTCACAGTTCTCCCAGCACGTGTTATTCACTGCTTGCTTAAGTTGGCTGAAGTAAGATGAGGTGAGATTACATTTAGTTACAAAACGATGACTGGGAAGTGCCTTGATATCCAGACATTTTCAGAAAAATTTTAAGTCTCAACTTTCTCATGTGTAAAAGGTAATCTGTCATAATCAAAATCCACTTAAGTAGAAATTAATGTCTGAGAAGTACTCAAAACACATTACTGAAAGATATATAAAGTCAAAACTGGTATTAGGTCACTTCAAATAATTTCATTTACTTTAAGAAAGGAAGGTCAAACACATCATGTGATAATTGCTTTGTTTACCTACTCCATAGGACAGCTAAACTTAACTAGAAGTAACACTACACCAAATAGGATGTTTAGCAAACAAGTTTGGGAATTTGCCAGAATATTTCTGCAAAGTTTGTCAGGGAGAGTAGAGGTACAAGAGTATTTACAAACATTGGAAACAGTGTCAAACTTTCTGTAACTAGGAGTAGCTAAATTTTTAAGGCAGGTTAGGTTATACTGAAAAGCACCTGGGAGTTGAATATCATTAGTTTCTAAGCCTAAACAGTTACACACATATTAGAAAACACAGCAATAATCAAGGTATTTTCTTAGATGACTTGTTCTTATGTTTAATTTTGAATGAAACAGGAGAGTTATCAAAAAAGACCAATTTTCTCATTAAAAGTTAACTATTTTTTAATATAAAATTCCTTAAATAATGGAGTTTGTAGGCTTATATATGACAGCTAGAAAATATACCAGTCAACAGCAAACCCAGTAACACAACTGTACTTGTATTGCAGGAAGAGACTGATAAAGTATATAAAAATATCTATTGAATAGCCATAACCATGTGATTTTTTGTAGAAATCTGCTTTATTTTAAGGAAATAAAGAGCATTATTATGTTTATGCTAACAGATATTCCTTCCCACTCTAAACACAACAGCATTAAGTGGGATGCGAGTAAGCTTGTTTCAGTAACAGTTTGTGTTCTATTTGAAACAAAGCACAACTTCCTTTGTTCCAGATGTTATCCATATGGACAAATAACTTTCTGCCCACCTACAGGTACCTGCATAATCTGTTAGAGTAACGATTTAAAAGACCAGATCTCAACACGATCCTCACCTTTATTATCCTGTCCTTTCGGCCTCTGGAAAGCCACAGCACATGATTGGATAAAGGAGAAAAAAAAGAGAGGAAATAAAAGTTAATTTTAGAAAAACGTTTGTATTGTCACTGCAAAACACACCGCTTTTGAGAAGTGAAAGGCTGATAAAAATGGCTAACAACACATCACAGCTTCTTTAAACTGGGGCCGAGGAGCATGTTTCACGGTATCGTTCAGCACCGGCCTTCCTTAGAAATGGCCACGGCTCTCCAAAGGCAGTAGGAACGTGCTGTGCCCACGAGGGAAGCGAGCAAGAAAGACGAAGCACCGAGGAAGGAGATGAAAAGCCTCTCCGGGCCAGAGGCAGGCACCGGCCTGCAGGGGAAAGCCCCCGCCGACGGGCGGGGAGGCGGCAGGCCCCGCTCTCCGCTTACCTGAGGGTCAACGCTTGTGGCAGACATAATTCATGTACAGGGCCGCCGTGGTTCAGCAGAGAGGCCCGGGGGAGAAGGCAGGGCCGCTCAGCGCGGCGCGGAGCTCCGGGGCCTGTCGGAGGGAGGGCGGCGGCGGCGCCTCTCCCCTCAGGCGGCGGCCAGGGAGGGGAAGGGGCCGGGGCCGAGGGAAAGGGGCCGCTGGCCGGCGCGCCGCTGCTCGGCGCCTCCTCAGGGTACCCAGGGGACGGTAGGCCGGCGCCCGTACCGCGCCTCGCTTCAGCCTGCCGGCCCCGTCGCCTCACATGCCCCGGGCCGCGCCGCCCGGGCCTGCCCGCCGCCGTCGGGCCGCAGCGAGGGACGGAGCCGCAGCCTCCGACTCCAATGGCGGCGGGCGCCGGGCTACGGTGACGTCAACGCCGAGAGAGCGCGGGGCACGCCGGGACAGCGCGGGCGGGAGGGGGAGGAAGGCGCGCGGAGCTGCCGCGCATGCGCGGTGGGGCCGAGGCTGCCGTTCCCGCTTTCCCGGCCCCTTCTTTCTTTCCCGATTCCCTTCTCCTTCTCCCACTCAGCCTTTGCCGGGCTGTACAGCAGCCTCCTGGCCCGCAGGCTTGGCCATGCAGGTCCAGCCGCCGCCTCCCGAGGCGCTGATGGAGGCCGAGTCTCCCCTCACACCAGCCCGCAGGCGGTGCGGATCCAGCCCTGGGGCCTGCGGCTGGGATCCTCTGGCAGGGGATCACCACCGGCCTGACTGCTGGCCGCAGGCTTTTATCACGTTAATTCATTTTATTTTCCCTCCGGCTCCTGTTTTGCAGAACCTGAGTGAAGTTTTGGCCCCCTCAGCATAGGTCATGTTGATTTCAGCAGGGCCAAACTAACGGTTTTCACGGAGACTGGTCATTTACCTATGCATCCTTCTGATGGAAGGTGACAAAATGAAACAGTATTGAATAAGCTTCCTGAGTTGTGATCATTCAGTGCATCTTTATGCCCAAATTGAATCTTTGTAATTTTTAGGGAGGGCTGGCTTAAGAAGTGAGATTAAAAGAAGGTATTTGTGTAGCGGGAAGAAACTGCAAAAACATGTAAAAATATATATTGAGTAGGCATATCCTTGTGACTTTATGTAGAAATCTGCTTTAATTCTACACAAATAGAAGCAATTAAAGTAATGCCCTTTTATTTCTAGTGTTTGAGTTCTTTAATGTATACATAAATACATTAATGATTGTGTTTCTGCTTTTTGGACAGAGTGGGTTGGAGTGTTGTTTGTTTCTTTCTTTGTTTCTCTCTAAATGGGTGGAATATCTCATGATACTTCGTAGTTTGTAAGTCTTGTAACATCTCCAAGCTTAAATTTGGGGGTAAAGGTAGAAAATTCTAGCCCGTATGAAAGATACAAAACAATACAATCATCCTTTCCTTTAGATAGAGTTGAAAACGGAGTCTTCTCTGTATTCACATATTTGGAAATTCTTTTGAGTTTGCATTTATTATTCTAATAAAACACTTGAAATGAATGGGCCGCTTTCTTTTGTCCTTTTGCTGATCAGTCATCCAAGGGTAAGGAAGAAGGAGGATTGCATTAATCCTCAGCACCTGGGGATGCTTTGGGTTCTTTGTTTGGTTTAGGGAGTGAGTGCAAATGGGTAGGTTTTATTTTATTTCCATTTGCTGTACAGTATAACTATGGATGAAGTCAGTAGGTCTGTGCTCTTGTGAGTCCCTGGATGAGCTGGAAAGGCTGTCGAAAGAGCAGTGCTTCAAAACCAACTGTGGAAAAAAAAGAAGTGAGCAGGGTGGCTGGAGGGTGGAACACCTGACTGGAAGGGAAAGGGAAAGGGAAAGGGAAACGCTTGTCCTGGGTACTTGGGTGATGGGCGCTGCTCTGAAGTCCATGTGATTGTGGTTGTTCACTAGTCTTGATATAGAAACGATGTGACTATGAATCATCCCAGCCATGAGTGTATGTAGGCAGAATGTTAGAACTGTATTTGCTTTGCCTTCCTAAGGTAAAGGGGAGTACAGCTGTGAGGCCCTACCTGTTATTTTACAAGCAAAGACAGAACATGTCAGGTGTGTGTATGGATGTATGTGCCTAAGCCCATGTTTGTGTCAACATTTTTTTCTTTTTCATTAAGAAAACGTGAGTTACTGCTTCTTCCTGGTAGCTTTTACAAGGATCTTGTCTGTCCAGTGAGGAGTACACAATCTTTTAGAAACAAAACCAGTGAGATGAGAAGTCTCAGTTGAACTAAGAGGTGTTACTCGGAATTATATCAACTCAGGATACTCTCGGGCACAACACCATAACCTGGGGGTGACAGAAAGGGGTTTTTTTGGTTTTGGCTTTGTTGAGAGAAACACAATGGTGTGTTCTTCCAGTGTAAGGAAAAGATGTCGGTATCTTTTTCTTCCTTTGCGAACACTCTCTAAAATCTCAGAAGAGTTCACATGTAAATTGCAGAATACTTTTCTTTTTTTCAAATTTTGATTTTACAGGGATTTTCTGCAGCCCACTCTGCTACGAGCAGGGGCATAAAATCTAACATTGCTGTGCTGGAATTGTCTCCCTCCTGCACCCCCCACACCTGTGGAACGTAACCAGAAGAAGGATCCAATTTTAATTCCCATCATTTTAGGGTGAAAAATAGAAGCAGACACACAGAGAACTAGTAGCTGTTTTCTCTCCTGTTTTTCATGTCACTGATATGTTGTTTGTGAAAACCTGAGAAGGCAAATCTTAGGCAAAAAGACATCATCTGACGTCATAATCGCACATGCTGTTCTTTGCAACTTCATTGAAAAGCTGTAACGAGGAGCTCAACTGAGTAATGAGTAATTGCAAGGACTCACCCGTGTCTCCCCATTGGTCTTCAGCAGCAGCAGCTCTTTTGTGCTGCTATCAGGTAGTTGCTATTGAATTGCAAGGTCAGTCTTTCTTTGCTCACTTATTAGGTAGAATAGGGCCATCCCTTTTGCACTTCAGCTTTGTGCAGCGCCCTTCAGGTTGGTCTGTTGCCTTTCTTCCTCCTCTTTCAACCTTGCTATTGCTTATTGATACAGGGACAAAAAAAACCTATTGCAAGCCAATTTGCATGGAGAAAACCAGGTGATTGTGAGTGTGAATAGCTCAAGAATGGATCTTTCTGCCTGTTGTCCGAACAATATTCAGGCAGCCTGGGCACATCTCTCTACAAGAAAAACACGTTCCAAACTGTGGCAGAATTTAATTGGGAAACCAGATGTTTCATGTTCCTTGATGGCTGATTTTCCACTGATTAAAAAATAGGATGAGCTCCATTCGAGTCATAATAATGCTTGACAAATCCTTCTTTAAAGCTAATTAATGGCTGAATGGTAGAACGTGGATTTGTTACAAGCTGGTAACAACCTCTTCTGAAGAGTGGTTAGTTTTAGTTGAGAGCAATTGGGAGTAGTGATGCCACCTGGTTTACATGAGGCTACTTGTCTTCTGTCCTGGTCCTTCCTGCCAGGCTTTGAGCAGGGAGAGGGAACAGAGCACAAGCACCAGGCTCCTCCGCATCAGAATCGGGAAACGAGGAGAGTTGGTGAGAGGAAGAGGCAGGAACAGAGAGGAAGGAGAAGCACAACTGATCTTTAGGGAAACCAGCCTGGTGCTGTTCAGGAAGGGAGGAAGATGAAGAAATATCATTCCTGTTTGCCACACTAACTGTAGGAGATGTACTTACCCATCCAGTTCCCTCCCAACTCTTATTCCTCATCCCTGTGCTGCTGCTCAACCCTCCAACCAAATAAAGAGAAAACAAGGCCCTTAAAAAATTTCAGTTTCTTTTTCCCTGTAAAAGCCATTCAGAAAAAGAAAAAAATAAGCTGTTTTCTATAAGCAGTTACCTTTTGAAAAACCATTGAACTGTTTTCAAACCACTCTTCTGTAGCAGAAATATTTTTTATAATAGGCTGGGCACTGAAATCATGAAGTAATTAAACAGTATAAAACATAGTGATGCCTTGTGCCGGGAACACTTTAATTTTCCTTGTTCCAGAGAACTAGTGTGTTGGTTTGCTTTTCCTTCAAATCACAGTAGGATTTTAAGGTCAGTTCTTCGATTGATTTTGTGAGTATCTGCTGCACTTTGCAGATTTTTCTTTTGATCCATGCTGTGCTCAGTACCTGTGAGCTGGTGTATTAATAGTGTCTGATTCTAAACACTTCCATGAATCATGTTGCAAGCTACATTTTAGCTATTCTGAAGCATTGCAGTACAGAAGACTTTGAGGCAATCAGATGTTATGGCAGCAGAGGCCAGAAGAAAGAATTAGAGGAGGAGATAGAAAAGTTTGAATCCTTAGGAAACCACTAAAACAAAACCCCATCATTTGTCCATGTTGACTTATTTTTAATTGCTGTCAGCACCAGTCACAGTGTCGTGTCATCTTTTGCCGCTACAGTCATCTCCCTACTCCTCCTGAGCTTTCCTTTTCTGGTGAAATGTTCTTTCCAAAATCTCATGAGTGTACCCTCAAGGAAAAAGAGAAAATCACCCAGAGAAGCTGTGGCTGCTCCATCCCTGGAGGGGTTCAAGGCCAGGCTGGATGGGGCTTTGAGCAACCTGCTCTGGTGGGAGGTGTCCCTGCCCAGGGCAAGGGGGCTGGAACAAGATGGTTTTTAAGAATCCTTCCAACCTGAACCATTCTATGATTCCGTGAAAACCACCCTTAAACCTGTCTTGAAGCTTGCATGATGTAAGAACGTTATGTAAACCAAACAACCCTAATAACCACTCACAGAATCAGTCAGATTTTGTAAATTAACTTAGAATTAGCTGCCTTTCAGCTCCTCAGCTGTTCACAGAATCACAGAATGCTATGGGGCTGGAATAGACCTCTGGAGATGATCCAGTCCAACCTCCTGCCAGAGCAGATCTTCCCAGAGCAGGTCCCATAGGAACGTGTCCAGTCGGATTTTGAATGACTCCAGCGACAGAGACTCCACCACTTCTGTGGGCAGCCTCTTCCAGAGCTCTGACACCCTCAAAAGGAAGAAGTTCCTCCTCATGTTTAGGTGGAACTTCTTATGTTCCAGTTTGTGCCTGTTCCCTCTTCTCCTGTCACTGGGCACCACTGAAAAAAGCCTGGCCCCATCCTCCTGACACCCACCCTTGAAGTATTTATAGGTGTTGATCAGATCCCCCCTCAGCCTTCTCTTCTCCAGGCTAAAAAGACCCAGATCCCTCAGCCTTTCTTGAACAACTGGAATGGTAAGGGCTTGGCAGTTCAGTGCACCTTTGTCACAACGCTCTGGGGCACCTGTGCTGCCCTGTGCCATCAGCAGACTTTTTCAGCTTTGCTTGAAATCATCCCCGTGCTGCTGGCAGGCAGCTGGTGAGCTGCAGCTTGGCTCTGAGGAAGGTGGGTCAAGGAGCCTACCACGTTCCCAACACCTCCCATTTGAGAAGGAAGGTGGTTCTAAGCAGTCCCAGATGAGGTCATGGTTTGTAAAACGCTCCATAAAATCAGAATCATCGATCATTCTTACCTATTGAGAGGTGAATACAACCCATCAGCAGAGTTCCTGAACAGTAAGAGGGATTTGGTTAGCTCTCTATCTTATATTTAATTTACATTCTTCAAAAACCAGCATGGACTTATGAAGAACAGGATCTGTAGAGCAGAAGATAATGTGCAATTACATAGAAATTCATTACAGATGAAAAAAAAAAAGAACAAGATTCTGTAAATTCCGAATATAAGCACTGCCCTCTACTGCTCAGGGATTTTCATTAACAAGCATTTAATTTAAAATAAAAAAGTTTCAACATTGTTCTTTTGAATTAAAAAGACTTTGGGTCTTTTTTTTTTTTTTCTTGAAAGAAAAGCCCTAACTGATCATTTTTGACAAACCTAAGGCACCTGTGTTCTTTTGGTAGCACAGAGAAGTTAGGCTTTGTCTAGCGCTTAGTTTAGAATAAGCTGCATTCCTCTTCCCCGGCAGAAAAGAGGTAGAGAAAAACACGTTTTCAAGTCACTGCACCTTTCCAAGCGAGCCTGAAAATCCTTCCTTCTGAATTGTGACCACAGGGAGGCAAAGGAATAGAAACATTTTGAATTGTGAAGGTGCAATGGCAGCAAAGGAGGGGTCATTCCCAAAGGAAAGGCAATCTAATCAAGCTGGCTTGAGTAAATTCTCATTGCTATTTATTTGTTCATTTCATAGTACATTTTCTGAATTGCTGTACAGTGCACAACACCCCTGGGAGAGCAAGTGGGAAAGGCCACAGAGCTGGAGTCACAGCGGGACTGCAGGGACCAAGGGGGTTGTTACCCTGTGATAAGGAGCTGCCCACATACCCCTGTGGGACATGCTCCAGAATATTTAACATTAGCATAGCTCACACCTGGACAGTCTTCTTTTACAATGGGATTGTGTTAAGTTCTGTTATTGTATCACTAGGAATTAAAGAAGTCACAGGTGCAGTAAGAAAGGTGCTGTAGTGAAAACAGGACAACTGTGAGCGCTGTGTCACAGGAGTCAGGGTGCCCTGGCAGGTGCTGTGCTGGGCCCCAACAACATCCTAAGGCTGGGTTCTTTCTTTTTCTGGGTTATTTCTTTTCCTTCAGCAGCCCAAACAGCTATTTTTCCTTCCTGAAAGCCACTCAGCCTTATCCCTCACCCTGGCAACTCCCAACACTGAAATTTGCCAGTGGAGAATTTGAGCACAAACCCAACCAATCCAGGAGGACAAAGCACTAGAAATGGCCACTGTCAGGTGGGATCACTCATGCCTTAGAAGGGCTTCTGCTCCTTTGGGAAGGAGACTTCTGTGTTGCTCAGGAGGAGGTGTAGCTTGAAGCTTGTTGGCTTGGGAGAACTTTAGTTCTTGCAAGTGTTTTGCTGGGGTTTGGGTGTTGTTTTTAGTACTCTATAGGTAAGTTTCTCTTTTTTTAATGTTATGTGATAATAGGGAGTTGTTGATATTAGCTGTGATGTTGTTTTGGAGGTGTGTTGCTACATAGGTGTAAGTATTGAATTGTTGGAGAGTATTGGTATTTAGTAGTTTCTTAACTACTTAAGATATCAATTAGGTTTGGAGAGCTTTATTAACCTAGTTAATAAATCTTCTGCCATTTTTATAAGTGTCTTTAATGCAGATAAACCATAATGGGTTTCTTCATAAGCAAAAAGAAAAATGCATTTGTTCAGCTGTGTTGCAGCCCTTATTTAAAAATAAAGGTTGATTCAGCTGTTAAGTTTTTGGGGTGGAAAAATCTAATTTTCTTTCTCTGTGTTTTGCTGTGAAGGTCACTCTGATGTGTGCTCCCTCTGTGGAAGCAGCCTGAGATAACTTGGTCACCTTCTGGGTGGAAAACAGCCTTTGTTGTAGCTCAGGTGTAATAGCCCTTCATTTTGTTAGGACCTAGGATGAGAGCAGCACTAATATTGTGGAGCTGTGCCTGATGAACAAGTCCCTCTGTTCTGAGAGCAAAATCTGCTGTGCAGGCTGAAAAACTGCAGGCTTGTAAGTTTGCTTCAGCCGCAGTTCTCCTGCGGATCAGTAACTACTAGGAGGCTTTTTCTTCTTAATTGGATTTGGCTTTATACCAGTAGCATAGTACTTGAGTAACCACTTTATTCAATGAAGCATAGTTTCTAAACCAAACTTTTAGAGCCTTCTTTTCCTACAGTTCTAGTTTCTGTGACTATGATGACAGAAGAATGTTCTAGTTGCTGGTGTGCTTTCTCTGCTTTGCTCCCTCTTACTGGGAGAGGCACGTGGCTGAGCCAGCTTGCCTTTGCTTTTAAAATCTCACTAGGCATGGACTCTGTCTGAAGGATGGGTTTGTTAACTCTGGCTGTGGGTCTTGCAACTAAAATACCCTGTAAGTTTTTGCCCTTAAATGCACTACAGCACTTAACTAAGAGGAGTGGTATTTGAGAGATGCCAGATGCCTGAGAGCTTCTTAATGGTCTCTGGGACAGTGTTTACTGCAGAATAGTGGCCGTTCAGTTGGTCTCCACTTGATTGCTTCTTGCCATGTGCTTATCCAAAAGCAGTAGTTATCTGTTATCTTAATAATGTTTTGTACCAACTTTGAAATACTCTATCTTTTCAGGGGTATGTGTGTATATAAATACATATATTTTTTCCTAATTTAATATTTGCCCATGTGCTATTTTGGATCTGTATGCTTTGATAACCAGTAGATGGTTAGCACTTCCTTGGGATGAATTGACCTGTTAACTGGGGAAAGGATTTTTCAGGGTGTTTAATTAAAACAAAAAATTAAAAATTGATTGCACCTACTGCTTAGTCACATGTATAGTGACTCCATTCCACAGAAATTTCTCCAGAGGGATTAGTCAAATGGATCCTGATTCTCGATTGTGTAATGGTATGACCTTTTGAAAGTGTATTTTCAGCTATCTAGAAAGTATTCGCTGCAATTCAGCTTCCTTGTGCAGGGAAGGGCTGTTACCTTAAGTGGGATGAGGGCTGGGATAATTGAGCACTCAGTAATTTCTTTAATTTCACTCTTCCTCTTGCACAGAACTAACACAGGCAGAAAAAAGTCTCATCTTTTGATTTAATGACACCTCCTTATAGAAACTGGACCTAATTATTATTTTAGATGGTGTCCTGGAGAATTTCTCTTTTATAGAGACATTTCTGTGTAGTCACTGTTTAATTGGCATGTTAAGGCTATGAAAGAACTACTGCTGTCCTGTGTAGTGTTTGGCTGTAAACTGAACGTTATTAGATGTTACTTGTTTGGTTGTGGCTGTTTCCAGGTCTGTTATGGCATGCCTTAAATCTGCTGTTAGGGGAGGGGAAGAGAAAAAAAAAGCCTTTTTAATGTTAATTTAAAGGCTGAGCAAAATGACTGGGGATTTATCAGGCAGATCAGATGCTCAGAGCTGGGTTGGCTCGGCTGGGGAGGCAGCACGGGTTTTGCCCTCCTCTTCCATGCTCTGTTCCTGCGGGCATCTCTCCTGTAAACTGGCAGAGGGGCTCAGAAAGTGCTGGTCTCTTCCCCTCTGCCACTAGTGAGGACTCAGCAAAAGTTCAACAGCAAAGTACAGGAGCACCAGATCTCTGACTGGGCTGCAATTCCCAAACAAGCTCGGCTTTGTCATACCAGGAGCTTTCCGGAATATGCAGGGGGATGTGGAACAAATACCGCCGGGTGAGTGCTGCCTGACACCCGGAATCCAGCTGATTGCTCTGGGTTGTCTCATCTTCTCTTTCAGAACGAGAACATGGGGGATGTGACACCAGCAGAGGAGACCGAGCGCAGAGCTTCTTGCTGCCAGCTCTTTGACTCCAGCATGAGGAATGAAGCAAGAAGGCTGAGGACTTTCCAGCAATGGCCAGACACCTCACCGGTGTCTGCCCGAGATTTGGTCAGGGCTGGCTTTTTCTTTGTGGGACCAGGAGATGAAGTACAGTGTTTCTGCTGTGGTGGTGTCCTGAAGGACTGGGGACCTGGTGACTGGCCAGCGCTAGAGCACCTGAAGTTCTTTCCTTCCTGTAAATTCATTTGTGGTGAGGACGTTGGGAACCAAGAGATGCTTCCCCTTCGGGAGATCTTTGACACTGTGGATGGGCAGTTCCTCAGTCTCTTGCAGGGGTTGGACAGTGAGGAGGCAGCCCTGCCCAACGAACCGGAATACCCGGAGATGGTCACAGAGGAGATGAGACTATCTACGTTTCAGAACTGGCCACAATATGCCGACATGAATCCTGAGCGACTGGCTAGAGCGGGGTTCTTCTACACAGGTAGGTGCTCCAGGGGAATGGTTTTCTAACTCTTATTCAAAGTAAACTTGGAAGGTGTCATTATGTTCTATTGCTTGCACAAACACCTGCAAGTCTGCGTAGTGTAGTTCAAAACCACATCCGTCCTTCAGCCTGAGCTGTTTCACTTCCTGCTTGTGTAGAATTCACTTCTATGTTAACTCCTCTTTGGCTACTGAGGGGGCTGCTAGAAAGTCAGTTCCCTGACTGGTGAAAGTGGGAAAAGTGACCTGTTGTACTGGTAGAATAAGCATGTGCTTTAAGATCCTCTTGAGCCTATTTATTACTTGTTGTTCTGAAAGCATGTAAGGCACTTATTTGGCACATCATGGTTTGTAGAAGTTCTGTCTTGCACTGAAGCCTTCTCTTCTCTTAAAAACCCCCAAATTTGAGTGAAACCTGTAGGTAGTCAGCCTGTTTGGCTGTCACTGTGGCTTGGTTTTGGTTGTCTATGACCTAAACTCACCAGTAGCCTTTATGGATGTTGTCTCATTGCCTGTAGGGTGGACAGTCCTAACTGTGGCTTTGACTTCTACTTTTTTAACTTTTCCTGTATGATCTCCATGAGGAGAAGCACAGCAGCAGGATGGGTAGCCTGGGACCATATTGTGGCAAATTCTTGTACTGGGATGGAAGCTGTACATCATCTGGCTGTGCCTGCTGCTGGTTAGAGCAGGCTATAGTTAAGAAACAAAGTCTGCTTATGGGTATAATTAATTACAGCTCTACTCTAAGTATAGGCGAGAGGGGCTTAGGTAGGTAGGGGCTTACATGGGAGCTACAGCGTTCACATGTGTGCTGCCTGTTAGCTTGTGACCCAGCTCTGGAATTGTCTCAACCAGCCACAGCTCTGGAAGTTCCAACTCTCATCAGATTTCCTGCCCTTATACAACTTGCACAGTGTTGGTGAACTCTCATGTGCTCGTCTCTTCTGTCTGGTAGCTTGTATTTTGTGCTGAATCTCTCCAAGTTCATCTGGGACCCGTAGAGCATACGGTGTCCCAGATGTCAATTAATCTCTTGATGTCTCTTTCAGGACAAGATGATGTAGTGAGGTGTTTTTACTGTGATGGACACGTGAGGAACTGGTCATTCAGAGATGATCCCTGGACAGAACATGCCAAATGGTATCCGGGGTAAGTCAGTCTTGGTTTACAGATGTCCCTTGTAGCAAGACCAGAAGATATGCTGGAATAAGCATAAAATCTGTGGGATAAGCATTCCATGTTCACTTCATCTTTCATGATATAAGTACCTCCAGCTGAGAGACAAATGAATCAGTGGTGTACTGGTAATAGAGCCTGAAAGCAGCACTTTTTATTAGCTCTGGTCTAGATTTTTCTACCTAGCTATAGCAGATGAAAAGCTAGTCAGGAATGTTCAATTATATTTAATATATTTAGCTGCCTAAATTGTTGTTATAGTCTGTAGCCTTCTGGAAATCCCTGAAACTTCAAGAGAAGGGTTCCGAATTCTCAAAGTCAAAGCTGCACAGTGAGGGACCATCCTCAGATCATAGGAATGGGTCAAGATGGAAAATGTATTTCTAGGTCTGCTACTTAGTCTGTTCTGTCCTCCAGAAGTGCCTTCCTCCCACTCTCCCCTTGCATGTGGAACAACCATTCCAACCAAGATTGGCCTGAAACCGAATCAGCATATCTTCAGCTACCTCTCCTCCTTTGTATCTCCCTCTGCACCCTCCCTAAAAAGCAGTTGATGTCTCTCTGCAAACATTATCCCTTACAATAGTTTGTAGACTCCAGGACATTTGGCTTCAATCCCTTTAGGCTTCTTGGGCATTGCCACATCTTCTGCTCCAAAGGCTGATGTGTCACTGGAGTGTTCTGTATTAATGATGAAACCTACTGGATGATGGCTGTCTAAACTGCCAAATCACTTTCTTTGACATCAGAGAACAGCTGTGGTTTCTCTGAGGTACAAAAAGAATGATACTGTAAATGTTTCTCTAACAGTTCATGTGGTTTTTCCATGAGCTTTCTGAATCACCATATCTGAAATTTGTTCCAAAGGACGTTGTAACTGAGCTCGTCTCCTGCCAAATGTGAAAACTGAGTTAAGGGGGAATCATGAGCCTCTTATTGTTGCCCTTCATGTGAGGGCTGGGGGAGAGGGAAAAACTATGATATTCCCTCCTTTTTAATGAATATAGCAGTTGGCTTTTAGCCCAATAGCACCCTTAGCTTCTAAAATTTAGACTTCTGCTACTTTCCCATGATGTCCTGTACTAATGTATTTAAATCTTTTCTGGTTATAGGTGTGAATTTTTATTGCGGTCAAAAGGAAGAGAATTTATTAGAAGTGTTCAGGAGTCCTTTTCTAGCACCCTGGTACCTCCAGTGAGTCATGACTACTTTGTGTCTAGTGGATGGGGGTTTAGTAAATGGGGGGATGTTTTGAGCACATCTTTCTCTGATGTGACCATCTTGTGACACTTTTCAGAGGGATTCCTGGGATCAGACTGAACAAGGTTCCCATGCTTCTTCAGGTCAGTGCTGTAATTACATGGTGTTTTGTCTTCTGTTGAAGGTGGTGTTGTCTCACTCCTTCCACCCCAGCCCAGCTACTGTGTGCTCTGTAGGCATAGTGTTTGTGAGATGTTTTGATATTCTGTAAGCTGTTCAATTTTATTTTTAGGAAATTGTCTCTAGTACAAGATGCAAAATTGTTTGCTCTTGTGAGACCTCTTATTCTAAGCCCAGAGGCCTCTATGTGACTTTTTGGGTGCTTGCCTAACCTTCCTTTGACTTGTCCATGCTTTTGGTGGTGTTATTTGTCTGTACAGTCTTTCAGATAACAGCATTTTAAACATACTTGACAGGAGTCCAGGGACCAGCTGGAGGGTCTAATTGTTTGCAAAAGTGATGATCCTGGGAATCTATTCCCTTCCATCAGTTGCTCTTGGAAATTTAAGTAGGTGAAATTTGGCTCCCCTAACTGGAAAACCGATTTTTCTCATTCTCTTGAAGAGCCTATCCAATTGCATGAGCTTAAAGATTTAAGCTTTTGAACAGGCTGCCAGCTGAATTTTCCACTTCTGTCTTTGCTGATGAGTGGTTGGGCTAGATTATGAGGTAGGAGAGACTTCAGTTGGGATGTTCCTCTTGATCTTCATGAAAGCAGTTTTGAGACTTGTATTCTGGGATGTGAAAACAAAGATAAGGATTTTGGACTGGGGCCAAACAAAGGAGACTTGGTTCATTGATACAGTGGAATAAATGATCCAAAATTAGTCCCTTGGCTTTTATGAAACTTGCTGTTTATGATATTCCTGTGAATTATGGTTGGAAGTTAAAAAAAAACAAATGTAAATGTGGAAGTTGATCTAGCTATACAGGTAGCCTGAGGAATGTTCTAGAATAAATAAATGCCATTTTATATATAGCAGCTTCAGGCAGTGGTGTACTTTTTGCCCAAAGTGCTGGCTCTTTGGTAAAGCATCTGCTCACTGCTTTACAGATCCTCCAAGGAATTGGGAATTATGGGCTGCTGCTCCTCTGAATCGGTTGACCAGAGTGCAGAATGTCCAGAAGACAGGCTTTTGCCCCATGCGGGTGGCCAAACTGGTAGAGAATAAATCTGTACAGACTGGGGATTTCGACCTTTCTGAGTCTGAGCTGGTTTCTCATCAGCTCCAGCCAGACCGGGGAGAGAGCAGCCGTGCAGAGGAGAGCAGAGGTATGCTTGACTCACACACCCACGCTCTTGGTGAATGTTTAGCCTTTCATTCACACCCTCTTGAGCACTGAGGTGTCTTGTGGGCCTGCCTGCCTTCTCTCTTCCTGGGCTGGAATAAAGAGTAGCCATGTACCCAAGCCTGCCTTTCTTTGAGAGGCTGAAGAACAAGATTCTGCTTTAAAGAAACCTGAAGGAGCTGTGATTACAGGGGTATCAATAGCTATATCTGCCTCTGGTAGGCTGTGGTGTAGCTATCCTTGATATTTTCTGCTGCCCTTAGACCTGTAGCAGTGGACAACCCCACAATGCTGAGGTTTGCCCATAAGATTGCACCCAGTGCAGACAGAGGCAATTGTCTGAAGCAAGGCCTCTATGATGGATGAGTACCTCAAGGCTATTTAAAACTGAATCAATGACTTGATCACATATATTATCCCAAGAAAAAAAAAGTATGGCTATATATTCTCAACTTATGTCTGTCTTGTGTTATTTGTTTTGTGGAGCCTGTTTGCTAAGGGAAGTTTGAGAAGATGCAGTTCCACACAGGCTGTCTCTGGTAGCTTTCTATAACTCCTGTCTCCATATCATGGTCTGCCATCACTTTAGCTGAGGGGGTGGAAGAAATAAAAAAAAAAAACAAGATTTCCACAATGCCAAAAGTGTGATTAAATAGTAGTACAGGAGCAAGAATGAGCAGCTGAGAGCTCCTGCTGTCTGATAGATAAATCCCCTTTGAGGAGAGAATGGTCTCCTGTCTTGGAGGAGTCATGTCTTGGTAGGGAGGTTAACTTACCTAGGGACTAAAGCACTACAGAGAATATCACCTTCACCAGGCTGAGTGTGTGAAGAGCAGAGTAAAGAAGTGTTTAAACAAAAGCTACTGAAATCTAGGATTTTTCATATTTTTAAACAGCACTGCCTGAAGGAGGAGGAAAGGGGTAGGACTTAATGCCATCTTCTTTCCTGGTTATATAGATGCTGGTCAGAGGGAGACTGAAACTTCAACAGAAGAAATGCAATCTGGGCAACAGAAGGAATCAGGTGCACTGGGCTGACAGTGGTGGTAAAATTGAGCCTAAGCATAATTGGGATGATTTTTATAGTAATGGTATCAATAGTCATTGTATTTATTTATGATTTTTTTTTTTAAATCCTGGAGTGGAACAAGTGCTACCTTGAATGGTAACTGAACATAGAGACACTTACTCAGGAATGTTTGGTTTATAAGGATCACTTACATGTAACAGTAAGAAGAGGTTGATATCTCTCTCCCTGCTCAGTCCAGCGTGTGTAGATATGCTGAATCTTTTGTAGATAAGCTGGAGCCTGTTATAGCTGTAGCTTTTCAGCTTAAATGAAAATTTCCCCAGAGGTAGCTTTGCCGTCTTCAGTCAGTCTCTCAAGAAAATGATGAGCAAATTGCAATGTGTCTTCCTCTGATGACAGGACTGGCACTCTGAGCTGTTATAACGCTAACAGTTTGGGTTTTTTCTGTTTTTCTTTGGTAAAGATGAGTCTCGGATAAGCACAGAAGAACAGCTCCGACGCCTGCGAGAGGAAAGGATGTGCAAATTGTGCATGGACGGAGATGTGTCTGTTGTGTTTGTTCCTTGTGGCCACCTGGTCGCTTGTGGAGAATGTGCCCTCAATCTAAGATTGTGTCCAATCTGCAGAGCCCTGATCCAGGAAAGTGTGAAGACTTTCATGTCCTGAGCCACGATGTGACTAAAGGGAAAGCTAAGTTTATACAACTTGTAATGCAGCTGAGGGAGAAAATAAGTAAACAGTTTGATGATGGAGCAGTCTTATTTGCAGAGTAGCTTGGAATAAGTGTAAAAACTTACTAAAGGTGCCTCTGATGCACAGTGTTTCTAGTAAGAGTTGCTGGTTTGCTGTACTCTTGCTGATCTTGCTGTAAGACTGCTCCAGAAAAACTCTGCTGGTTTCTTTTGTCTTCCAAAAAGAAGCTTTTGTTGACACAGATTCTCCTTCTCCAAATTCTTGCATTCTCAAATGAATCTCTCCTCTGTGTTGAAGTCAAAGGCTGTTTTCAGTAGACTGTCTCTGGTTCTCTTTCACTTGTTTAGTAGTTGTTGAGAGACTATTCTGCTAGGGTTGATGGCTTTCTTCAGTAAGTCTGAGTCAAAAATGGGAGTATTATTATATAAAATGCATTCTGTTGAGACTAATAATACTCAGCAGCAATGTCTTGTGGGGGAGGGAGAAACCAGCTTTTTCTTCTGAGCTCTTTGCTGTCTTCCCTCCCTCCTCCATCTGAATTTGAGAGATTTTGTCAATTATTAAAGTAATGCTCAAAATCTGCATAAGTAAGAGAAAAGCCTGGCCCTGCAGTAGACTCTCTAAGCTCTTTACTCTCTGCTGACCTCCCCAGACAGAAGGTGAAAGGCTCTTTTGATGGTCAGGGTCACTAGATGATCTCCTGGAAGCTCCTTATGGAGCCTCTTCCCTGACTGTTTGATGCTGTTCTACCAGAACATAACTATGGAAACTCACCTTTTGAAGACTTGTGTTTGCTGGCTAAACTGGTGATTCTTATTTTAAATGGGACATTCAATCATGTAGCCAAAAAGAGGTCTGTCAATACTATTGCTTGTTAACTGCAGGGGAAAGGCAATACAGTTCTCTTTTAAATTAGCTGTTCTTTTTCATGGAATAAAAAGTGTTTCTTTATCGTACAGAGGTCTGAGTATCTGATTCCAGTAGAATGCCCTACTGGGGGGAAGGGGTGTGGTGGTGCCCTGAGGTGTTAGGGTGGCAGCAGGTTTTAGATCTTTTGAAGGGTCTGTCCTTCAGTACTACGTGGGCATGAGTGAGAGAAGCAGCTCTTCTTACCATCCCTTGGCTTCCTTTGGCAGTAACACGACAGCAAGTGGGTTCTCCAGATGCTCTTAGCTGCAAGAGAAGGGGTAAGGGGGCAGGAGGGTGAGGACCCAATACATGAAGCTGTGAAAGTGGGGAATAATTCTGCAGCTGAACTCCACGCAGAGTTTTGGTGTGTGGCTTCTAAACACATCTGCGGAGACTGGAGCAGCTCTGGAGCTGCTTCTACTTGGTTCCAGCCCTGGATATTAAACAGGGTTATTGGCTTTTCTCCGAGTAACTTTATGGTGTCAGTTATCCCTGTGCCATGCAGGAGGGTGGATTTCTTCATCCTTGCTTCAGAAGAGGGTAATGTGAATGCAGCTCTTGGCAAAGATGAGAGATTACTAGCTGAGCAGCTCAAACGCTCCAGCTCTTAGAGGAACTGGTGGGTCTTTGCCAGGCAGCAGCTTTCATGGGGAACAGAATTGCACCACCAGACAAAACTAGGTGTTGTGTCTGGGTTCAAGCTAGCATTGCCTTTATTTTTCCCCCACTCTGTAAATAACAGCAAAAGCTTAAGTAGATGTGCCAATCGGAGAAGGGGAGCCCAAAATCAGCTTAGTGTTGGAATTAGCATTATTTCCTCCTAAACTCCAGCTCAGTGAGGCTGGAACCCAGCCTGAACAGCTGTAAATGTAACAGCTATTCTGGGGCTTCTGTAACTTAATGCTTTGAAAATTGTGGCTTTTCCACTTCTGGAAGGATGGAGCCATTTTTATTTTCTATGGTAAAATGTCCCTTCAGAAACAAGTACATGTTGGTTTGGTGTCTCAAGTGATGCCTGTCCCCAATAGAGGGCACTCCTGACCTGGTGATAAGGGAACCTGCTGGAGCAAAACCTGCTGCTGCTCCTTACTCTCACGGCACCTGGAGATGCAAAGGCTGGGAGCAGCCCCTGCCCTGACAGAACAGGGTCACTGCATTGCCTTTCTGTAACTTAGAGTAGGTCTGGCACAAGCAGACCAGGAGGAAGGGTTCTCAGAGCATGAACGGCTCTGCTAATGAAAGCCAGAGGAGGTGATTAAGTGTGCAATGTGATCCTTGGTAGCTTGTCTTATTTTCTTTCCTCTCAGAAGATGGTTTTGATGATTTATGGCAGGCATTGATACTAAATATTATTTATTTTATCTTTAAATATTTATTTTATCTTTACCAGTGTGAATTAAAGTCAGGGCTTGCTGTTAAGTGCATAGTTTGGTGCTTAGTCTCTTCAGGGAGCTTGGCAAGAGGTTTTGATCAGGTCTATTAGTAAATGTGGCATTGAGGCTTGGTCAGTTTGAGAGTTAAAAGCACAAAGACCTCCAAATAATTCAGAGGTTCTTCTGACTTCGCATGATCATCTAGAATTCCTTCCTGAAACTAGGAGTGAAATGTTTCAGCTGGACAAAGCTCAGACTGGGCTTTCTCCGCCATCTGTGCTGAATTTTGGTTGCTCTCAAACAAGGCCAATAAAGAATGCTGCCATCTGATGGGCAACATTTCTCTGAGGAAAAGAAATCATATTAAATGAAGAAGTGTAAAATCAGTGTTGTTTTTTTTTTTTTTTTCCTTTGGCGTCATTGACTAAAGGATATAGATTCTTCCATTCCTTTTTCTGCCCCTCCAGGGAACATCATGTGGGCAAGTAGGGATGAGCAGAGTACAGAAATGAGCTGAATCAAAGGAGAGGTGGAGAAAGTGCTGAGCAATTAGAAGGTGTGTATGGCTTACACACACAAGTGCTGTAGTAGCTTATGTTTCACTGGGATATTTTCTCTTTTTTTCAACTTGTAGTGGCACAGTATTGACTAATTTGGGAACTGGTAATGTTTTGTCAGGCAGAGCTGTTTTGAAGAGGGTTTAGCTTTTTCTTTCTCAAATGATGAAACTAGTAGCAAACCAGCAAGTCCTAGTTGTCAGCTCTGCTCAGTCAGAAGCTGTGGCTTCTACTGGCTAAAAGAAGGAAAAACACCTACAGAAGACAACACTTTAACTCACAGCTGCACCTGATCTGAACTCAGGATGTTAGGCTGCAGGTGGTGTCTGGAATGGAAGTTGAACAAAGCAAACAAAATAAAATCTTAGTGTTTATACTTCTGGATTTATAGAAGAGGATTCCACTTCTTGGGCCCTCTGGAATAGGACAAAGAAAGGTGCATGGTTCTGTCTTTGACTTACCACTTAATGGTTTTATTTCTTTTTAATTCTTCTCTTGTGCTTCCTCTCCTGAGCATGGCTTCTAGCTTGATTCTTCCAAAAAGCATTACTCAAAAATGCCAAGTAATCTCAAACAGATTAGGCAAAGACAATAAAGAATTACAACTGCACTTTGAGGGTACCAGCTGAGGAACACCCCGGATGGGTAACACATGCTCTTTCTCTACTTGACACAGAACATGCTGGGAGATATAACTAACAAAACAGACTTGGGTTTGGCTTTTTTTTAATTAATTGCTGCAGCTCATTAATGCAACTTAATTACACTTATATTTCCCCTTTCCTTCAGCCCACTCCCTCCCCTCAAAATTATCCTGTCAGAAAGCCCCCCTTCCATTGGGATGATGCCAGGCTTGTGCCTGGAATAAGCACAGCTGCTTGGTGAAGAAGGTGGGTACAAAACCATCTGTGATCCATGAAGAACTTGGCATTTTCCAGTGTCCTGCAGCAGGTTTCAGCTGTGGATGTGGCTACACCAGTGTTAATTTGATGTAGGTGGGCAAACCCAGAGTAAGCTACAGCTGCTCTGAGAAAGGCTTGGCATGTTGAAATGGGGCAAAGCTCCATGCACAGTAAAGATTTGGTGCTTGTACTAGTTTTTAGCTGTTCAGCATTGTAGGAGTTAGGTCACAGAACACTGAAATCCAGGACAATTGCCTACTGCTAAGGTGCTGCCTGTGTCTAGAGAACGAGGAAGGGAGTCTTGGACGGGCCGGGGGGGAAAGGGAAGAGCTCTCATCTATAACTTAAAAAATAAAAAAATTGGGGGGGAAGCCTAAATAACTCAAATGTAAATAGTCCCCACCTAGGTCTATACAGGCAGGGAGGAGATGAAGTTGTGTTAGGGGATTTAGGCTCTCTTTTGGAACGAGGGAAAGGAGAAGGGGAAGAAACTAACTACAGAACATACAAAATGTCCCGGGGTGTTATGCAGAGCTTCCTCCTTTATGGATCCGTGGTGCAAGGAAGCAGCTCTGATGTCAGCTGTAGCTCTTGAGAGTGGCTCTTCGGTGAACTTGTTCTGCCTGAGGTCTTAGCAGCTTGTGCCACCAGGCTATGGTAGGAATGGTTTGTCAGGGCACTTGGAGAGTTAAAAACCAACTGTGTGGCCATTCTTCAATGTACATTCATGTGTTTGAAAAGACAAGGAACAAAAAATGGAGTGGAGTTCACCATCCTGCCTTTCCTTTGCCAAAGATCCAGGCCACAGGGGATTGTTTCCTGCAGCACCTTTGATGGTGGAGTGCAAGGTTCATCCATCCTCTGGCTCCTCTTTACTTACGCAGGCCTGTGGGGGGCAAAAAATGAGGAAGGGAGGGTATCAGCATGGAACAAGTATTTAAGATAACAGAAATGGTGTGGAAATAATGAGGATGCTTTGTTTTCCCTGTTCTAGGCTTCAAATATGATTGACTACAGGTGAGGAACAGGACTGGGAGCTCAGAAGTAATGTGGTTAAGCAGTGTTCAAGTCTAGAAAGAATGCTATGTGGACACCAGACCTGAACGTGCTGCAGTTAGGCCAAGCCAAATTGTTAGATCTATGTATCCTCAGCATTTGGAGCTGCATAAAACTTGGTTAGGAATTTTAAAAGCTAGGGGGTCATCTCTAGAATAAAATAGCTCCTTGAAATCGTGGTGATGTGCTTGTTGTGTAGATGCAGCAGTATAAAGCAGATCTACTTTTGTAGCCAGCGGTAAATGTGAGTGAATGTTTGCAGCTGAAACATCACCTCTTTAAACAGGCAGCTTCAGGTTGATCAAAACACTTTGCAAATTCATGTTCGTATTCAGCAAATTGTTTGGGGAAAAAGTCTACCTAGAAAGAAAAGCAGAAGCATTTTGTTTTGTGGATTATTTTTGGTTTCTCTCCTTAAACTGAAGTGTTTTGGTTTTTTTCCCGTTTAAGTAAAAGTTTCATTTGTGAAGTATTCTGGTCATCTAACTTTGGGGGGGGATATGGGGGAGAAACCAATCCTAAAGAAGCTTCCCCCCTCTCTCTCCCAGTGTTTCAGTCTGCATTTTGATTTTTTTTTTTTTTAAATTAAGAAGTGAGGGGGGTTTTTTTGTGTATTTATACCTGTCAGTTGATTTTGAAGAACTTACTTTCAGCCTAGAAGTGGGTGACTGTTGTAGGGGGACTAGCCTCCCTATGGCTGCGTTCTCCCAGCTGCTTCTTGTCTATGGCTACTGACAGACTGCACCATAAAAGAATTGATTAGGGAGTGTTAACGTGGGTAATCACCAGCTGGAGCCATAGATCATTCAATTAACCAATACCTCCTGCCTGGTCAATACTCAAGTCTACATCTGATAAAAGTCACACCCTCTGTTACCCTGTGGTCCTTTCCTTGGTGGAGTTGAGGCAAGCAGTCAGTGAAATTTGCCTACACAACTCAGTCAAAGCTTTTAAGCCATGAATGTAACGTAGTATTTGGGGTGCCAGATCACAGTGAGTGTTGTGAACAGAAGCTTCATAACTGTGCACTTCACTGCTTGACCTTATAGATACAGCCTTAAAAGGCATCCCTGGCTAAGTACTCTGACCTAGAAACTCATGCACTGACTAATTTAACCTATCTTCTATCAGTTTTCCTAATAAATTATTGTTAAATAATTAGAGCAGTGCCTTGACTTGTAAGCAGCAGTGAGATTAAGGGTAGATCTTATATGCAGTGAAACTTCCAGAACAATTTCTTTCAGGCTAATTTGAGTCTCTTTTACTTAAGCTTGTGATTGAAATAGGAACTATCACAGCCCAAACCCCCTTGAGTCAATGAAATGTAGAACAGAAGCAGTTGTGGAACCTGAAATAGAAATAATTTTATTTATAGAACATGTGTGAGTGTCGGAGGTGCTAATTAAGATGAAGCACACTCAAATCATGCCTTTTTGTTGTTGCTGTTGGCTTCTTTTTTAAAAAAAAAAGAAGTAACACCTGACGATAAATTGTGAGGTTTCCCACTAACTGGGGGCTTGCAACTGATGTCAAGGAGGTCAGTAGATTACCATGATAGAGCTGGGAGATAACTGGATGGTGGTATGGAAGTACCTATTATCAGTAATAGTCTGGGGAAATGGTTTTTTTCCCCCTAGTAAGAGGCAAAGGTATTCAAGAACCTTTTTTTTCAGTGCAGTGGATGGAAGCTGAAGGCCAGAAATGGGGTGTATGTTTTGAATACTGAATTTAGCAGATGATAACCATTAAGGTAGGCTACCAAAGTACACAGTGGTCTCCCTTAAATGTGCTGTCACATTTCAAAGATATTAAAAAGTTATCTGTTTCACAGGGCTGCGTGCTTGGTACAGAGGTTTTGGGAGGTTGGTCTTGGACTTAAGCTGTGCTCATCGGTCCAGGTCAGTGTCATTGTTCCATGGGGCCTTTTCTCTTTGAAAATTCTAAATTTGAAGAGGTGAAGAAGAGAAAATAGGGAAAAAAGCAAGCTAGGGTAAGGAAAAGGGCACATTGGACAGCGAGGAAAGTGTGATCTCATCAGAAAAGGATAGATAAGACTGGAATGAACAGGAGAATTCCATTAGGGAATGAAAGAAAGTGATTCTGTTAGAGTTGTGGCAACAGGGCAAGGGCATTGTCAAGAGAGCAGCTGGCTACTGACATTGGGGTGATGCCACCCGAAAAATGTAAGTTCATGGCTGCAGTGAGCTCCAAATCAGTACTTGTAGAATAGATTTGATTTTATTCAGCATTTCCTTCAGTGGAAAGGAGTTAAAAACAGAAAGTCTATGTTCTCAGCTCCTAGCTGTTCTGTAAATTTAAACTTGAAGTTAGGTGTGTTTGATGCTTTGCATCTTCTTGAATGGGATATAAAAAAAGAAAGTGTCTCTGGTCATCATAAAATGATTTTTCACAGCAGGACAAGGGTGTCTGGCACTCAGGGCCCTGGACTGCAGAACCTGCATGGCATCACTAGTTGAGAATCAAGTATCTGTTCCTCCTCTCGCTCCCATTCCTACATGTGGGTGAGAGGCAATAGCTGGGCTGAAATAAATAAACAAAAAATTCTATTTGGTGGCTGCTGTGAAATTTATAGTGGGTCACCTTATCTACTGCTCAGCAGCTGTTTTCAGCTCCCATTATCCAGAAAGAAATACTATATTGTGCTGGCAGAAGCTGTTGCTAGATAAGCAACGGTCTGAAGAATGGGACTGAAGAGCACCACAATTATTTGTGTACTTCGTTAGCAGCTCACCATCTTACCAAGACCCTTCTAAGGAAGGTTGACATTGCTAGCTTCTGTTCATATTGCAATCTGCCCACATAGAAAACTTCATTCCTAAGTGCTAGCTTCTTTCACAAACAGGATTTGTCATTTTAAGAAAAAAGCACCTTCCCCCACCCCGCCGTAAAAGCGTGATGTTCCTTCAGCCTCCTGCTCTATCGGACCAGTAAATCAGGGAGCTGCTTAAAGCTCCACAGCTTCTGCAGCCTGTGGAAAATTCCATCCCCTTGTGACAAAAGGAGATGGAAATCAATATTTAATCTCCTGTACCATCCCTTCTAATAATGCTGTAGAAGCCCCAAAGTTACAGGGAATTTAACTGCTCTGCAAAAGCTACTTGTTTTCCTGGTCCAGTGCTGTGGTGGCAAAGTGGGCAGTACCTTCACGCTATGTTAGAGTGGCACATCTACTAATCTATTTGAGGGCAGTTTTTCTTCCTTCATCCCCACTTTTCTCCCACATCCTTACAACCTTCTTTGTGGCCAGGACTCTCTGGTAACATAATTCCCAAAAAACAACCTCCTTTAACAGCGGCTTGAAAACACTTCGGCCCATTGACCTGCCTTCTTCCAGCTTGATTTAAAGGCTAACACAAATTCAGATCTTACTGCTGCTTTAAACAGACAATACTGGCCATTATCTTTGAGAATCTCATTAGAGAACCAGCTTTTAAGTGGACTGTGTGAAAGGGTTGACAGAGGGCAGAAGCTGGAATTCAGCAGTGGTATGAGAGGAGCTGCTGGGGACAACACTCTTTCTGAACTCTTGGGATGCTCCACACATAAAAGCCTCTGGTCTTGCAGGCAACAGAATTAAAAAAAGATAGAGGATCCTGAAGGGCAAAGCTGTGCCATCCTGCACACAAGCCATCTAATGCTCAGTTTAATTTTATTCACTGGTGTGTTAGCTTTGTACGTGACAGGTTCCCTAGAAGTAGAGATACAGGGAGACCCTGTACCCAACACAGAGTTGTCAAATGTTGTGGTGCCACCTTGAAAAGATTACTGGAGGATGACAAAGGCATGGCCAATGATGAAAACTGAATGGATGGGGAAACTGCAGAGTTCAGTTGTGACTGACTGTCCACAGAGCCAGATGTTGCATAGATTTTACCCCAGTAAAGATCTTCTGTTGAGGCTGTGCCTGACAGACTGCAATATAACCTTGTGACTGAGGAACACATTCTGCTGTCACTATGGCTTACCCTCAGCATCCACTGAGACTGACTCTTCCTCACAACTCCTACCTTTACCTGCTTGGGCACCGTTCACTGCTGAAAGCCTCTCCTTTGCTTTCTTCAAGGAAAAGGCATCCAGTAGTTTATTTATAATAGCATCCTATAGCTGGCCCTGCTGCTTCCTATCAAACACCACTGCCATAAGCCAAGCAGGGCAACCCCAGCTTCACCCTGGCAACCTGAGGCTGAACAGAAGTAGCTTCACCCCTTTTGGTGTCCACTTGTTCTTTCCTTCAATGCCTGAAAAGCCTGCTGGAGAAGTCAACCTGTGAGAAGGTAAAAACCCAAATCTGTGGCACTTTTGGGCCATCAAACTAAGAGACATCCATAGCCCCTTAGCACAGGAGGTGATACTTACAGGTATGTCTGCTTGAACAAAAGGTTGGTGGGTTTTTCATTGACATGGTAGAGAGGAAATGGATCAAATCCACCAATGAAATCAACTGAAAAAAAAATCAAAACTCAAATAAATAAACAAACATGGCCAGAAAGTTGAAAGGAAATGAAAGAAAAAAAAAGAAAACTGGTGTGTGTTATGGCATAACACAAAAATTAGTGAGAGAACAGAAGAGTGATTTTTTTCTCAGGTGTGGATTGCCTGGTGGAAATCTCTGCCCATACAGACCTCTCTTCCAGGTTCTCCTGGGATGGACAAGCGTGCCAAGGAAGAGATTCAGCGGGCACAAAGCTTAAAGCAGAGAGCTAACAAAAGACTCCCGAAAAACAAGAGAGCCCGCCTCAGCCTCCTCGGGTATTGCCACCACCACGCTGTGGCTTCACAGGACAACAGAGCTGACAGAACCTCGGCCATTCAGCCAGGAGCTGAAAGAAGGAAGCTGGGGAACGGCTGGAGAGTGAAAGCCAGCAGAGGAGCTGGCAGCACAGCAATCCCCGTGAGGACTATATAGCGAAGTGGGAATTTTCTTGCCCCACTTGTCTTTCCTGCAAGACAGACAACGGCAGCTTTGGAAAACTGCAAATACCTCATTATCTTCAGCTCTGATGTTTTTTTTCACGTCCCCTCTGCCAACTCCATTTCTTTCAATCGTATACAAATGGGAACAATGCTTCCCGTCTCCCGTGATCACACAAGGGCAATGTAACTAAACAAGGCAAGTTTGAAGTGACAATTCCCTTAGTAACCACAGAAGAATTTTCCAAGTCTCTCTCGGTTCCCCTGAAATGAGGCCAAGTCTACATTGCCCAGCGCAGCCAGGTCAGCGGGGGTATGATGTGCTGAGGTTTGTGACTAACCCAGCAGGCCTTGCAAAAACCTGCAAAATAGATCCAGCTTAGATCCCTTTCTGGGGCCAAGTTCGTGCATTTTGTTTGGAAGTGTGGAAGCTATCCGGTCCCAATGCCATTTTAAAAATCACTGGAGAGTCTTATTAACTATATAAATGCCTGTTTATTTTTCTTTCCTGAAGGTGGCACTATTATTTTAAATTTTAGCTAAAGAGCTGTGGCATTTTTCAGTGAACAATAGAAAAAATATTTACTAAATATATTGCAAGTGGAAAAAACCCACTTCTCTCAAAATATATTTATAAACCCAAAGACCATATATTCTCATAAATTCCATCCTGATGGATCGCTTCATTCTGCTGCTGTGATTTTGGAACAGCTGTCAGTCAGTGGGTGAAATCTATAGAGGTTTTAAGTTAACTGGGGGGATAATTCCCAGTAGTTCCAGTGAGACTTGACCTTTTCTCAGCCACTTTTGAAAATGTTTGAGTATTTTAAAAGTAAGATGGTTCCGCAGTTTTAAAAAGTTTTAAAAAGCAGACCCTGACTATATTAGCTCAGTTGTGGAATGTCCGAATTAGGAAACCTTAAAGAATTGCCATTTTCAGTCATGGTTTAATACCTTGAACAAACACAGTATCATCTGAGCGCCCAACTATGGAAGCACTCAAAACCCAAGTCACTTTAAACAATCTTAACCGAGGTTCACTGTTGCAATATATCACAGTGCGTTATTAGCACATCTAAAATATTCTTCCCCACAATTCAGCATTAGTAGATCCCTACTGCTGTGTTTTCTCATGAAAATCACGTTAGCGTGAGCTTCCTGATTAATGTGCCTCAGCACTTATAATTACTTCATGCTGCATATCAAAGCAACGTTTAAAGGAAACCACAAATGGAAGAGAAAATTAAAACGCAGCTCAAATTTGTTCAGGTCACTGGAAGGATCTACCACTGTGAGTGTGAAATATTGATGGTTTGTCATTGTTAATTATTCAAGCTGGCGTTTTAAAACTTCCCCGAGCTGGGAAACTGGGAGGGAAAAGGAATTTGTTAGTGAGAAAAAAAACCCAGCCATATCCTGAAATTAACAGCTCTGTATTTCTTGATAATGCCTCCTTCCATGTGGTTGCCTTTCCCAACAAATCCTTCCTACAAAAATGACCTCTGTCAAGGTATTACTTTACAATATTCAAAAGGGGCTCAGAACTCAAGCTATTTAGCTAATAGAAGAGCTATATTGAAAAATATTATTTATAATGCAGCACTTCCGCTAAGTGCACTGCCAAGCTCTAAACAAACGATCAATAAAGTCAGTAGAATCACTTCAGCCACACAGGAAGCAACAGAAAAACGTCAGGACTAGTGAGATAAGCAAATGCATCTCATCTCACTCCCATGAAATCAACATTCTTCACATCATACTTTCAAATATTCAGTTCAAAGCTGTTGTTTTTCAGCTAAAATCCACGCCGGCTGCTCTTTAAAACAACGGAACTACTTCCACAAACCTAATTAATGTCTGAAAAGAAGTGATACTTGGATATAAAGACTTTGGATCGGATCCTTACCTGGAGTAACCTGACCTAGACCCATTCCTTTCAGTAAGACTTTACTGATTCAAACATGCTGAGAATTCCAACACAGAAAGGCAACAATGCCAAAGAAATCGCATTTCCTATGTATTTGAACCCTATGTGTCAGTTGTTTTGTTTGCAAAGTTCGTGCTCTCAAAGGGGGTTTTAGAAGGGCAACGTAATCCAGGACCAGGTTATAGATACCTGGGTAGATCCTACAGACCCAAGCCCCCCTGTGATTCCTCTTGAGTCTTTACTCTTCTCTGACACATCGTGACACGTAAGATTTTTGTATATCAAACGTGAGAGAGTCGTCTCCTTCCTCCTTCTTGTAGTTCAAAAGCAGTACTTCCTCTGCTGTTAAATTAAGCAGTCAGGTTGGTTCTTGGCAAGAAATCTCACGCTCTGCTTCATCCTCAGCTTGTGGCATATGATGCTCGGCAGGTGGCCTGCTTGACTACTGGACTATATTCTCTGTTATAAGTACTCCTAATTACAACGGTATTATTTCGGTGGCATTGAGCTATATAAGCCTGAGAACCAAAGAAGCTGCCCAGTTTCTCTAAACTCCAGCCTCAGAGTAGCCAACACCAAGCTTTTTTTGGGCTGAAAATGCAGAATTACAGCATCTAATGCATGGGGAAAAACACCTCACAGAAAAAAAACAGCTGATCCCTGAAAGTTAGGTAGTGCCTTATCACATAGATGGAGAGATGGAAAGGAGTCTGATGGCAACTCAGTCCTGATAGACAAACATCTGAGAGAGGAATAAAATTTAAATAAACCTTTGCCAAGGGATCTGTTGATAAATACTTACAGCTGTCTTCTTCTTCTGTAAAAACACTAACAACGTAACAGGCGTAGACGAAGCCCACCAGCTGGAAAATAGAGAGAATAAATCATTGTAGCATCAATCTTGCGAGACTGGTCAAAACCCACTTGGCATGACTTCAACGGCCAACATTTACTGTCAACTTGAGAGCATTGCTGTAGTGGTGGAGCCAAGTCATGTTTTCTGTAAGGTGGGGGTGCAGGAGTAGGCTTAAGGGAAGACACTGCTGGGAGCCTACTCAAAGGTTAACATTGACTAACTTGGCTAACATTGTAGACAGACAACTACGTACAGACCAGACAGACAGACAGGGCACAACAAGGGTAGGTTTTATTAACAGAGCTCCAGCAACAAGAGCTCATCAGCACTATATTCCTGTCATAAAGGGCATACAAGGGGAGGGAAATTGCTTTGGTGCAGGAGCTACCAACACAATGTGAGTAGTTTTTATGCAGATGAGATGCAAACTTAGTTTACCATAGAAATGGTGATGTACTGGCAGCAATGTTTGGAGATGCTGAAATCTTTAATAACTTAGGCCTGGAGACCAAAAGTCAATTGGAAAGAAATCCCAGCCTTACTCCAACTCTACAGGTTCAAAGGGTCTTGATATCTTTGGAGAATAAAGACTTTGGCACGGACACATCGAGCATTGGGCCTGCAGAGTAAATGGGCTAGAGTTCGGTGAGAAACAGACAAGCCAATAGCAGTGGTCTTAACTCCCAAATTGCACAGGTTAGCAGTAAATTCCCACCTCCTGGGAACCAGGGAGAAGCAGGGAAGGAGCAGTAAAACAACAGGGTACCCCTCAAATAACAGCCATCCTGACATGGGGTGGCCCTCTTGTCACCCCATTGCTCAGAGCAGTTTTTAGAGCAGAAAACGAGACTGAACATTAAAAAAGGTGATATAAAGTAGCCTGGTGGGTCTGTCCTTGGTAGTTTGTAGAAGCTGTAAAGTATTGGAACTGCCTCATTCAGTTTCAGTAGCAAGTTGTTACTCAGCCTGCAGAGATTAACAAACTCCTGGTACTACGGGAGTTAAGCATTCTTGATCCAGCGGGGTTTTATTTTGCTTTGCCTTCTTCCCGTTAATCAAATCTCCTCTCCATCCTTCATTTTACATCTTTACATAACACCCCACTTAGCGAGATCTTGGCTGACAGTAACTGTATTAGTAAAGTTATTGTGAGGCGTAATTGTTTTCCACTGTGAAGTCAATTCTTCTGAACAAGAGTTAGGATGTAACGTACAGTGACTCACTCGGAGGGAAGACAGAATGATCCATGGTAGGGCTCGAAAAGGAGAGTCCATTCATTTTTAATATGACAGAAAAATACATCACACCAGAAAACAAAAGGCAAGATAATGAGATTTCTAGTGGGGAGTTATAAGGCGTTCGTGATTTCTCCAGCTCTCCCCGGCAAAACACACCTTGTTGAAAGGAACCGGAGTGAGGTTTTTTTAGCATCACTAAACCTTGTATCTCCTTTACAATTTTCTATAATCGTCTGAAAGACGAGCCAGCTCTCTCCTTTTCTCTTGGGTAAGCCTTTTGGAAGCATGTCCCAGTACCACAGTGCAGGAGAGGAAGCTCTGTGGACTCACTCATCGCCCTGCTGTGCATTTTTGAAACTGGGGCTGCCTCATACTAAGTTTCTAGGAGCTACAGAAGATTTCACACAGAGAATAGTAATAAATAAACGCTTCTGGGCATGATGGCAATGGCAAAGTCACACGTAATGGCCAATCTAATTTTACCTGCTGACTTTTAGAATTGCCTCTGAGTAGAAAAGTTGCTTTTTGAAGGCAGACCAAAAAAAAAAGTCCCAAACCAAACCCCCATAGAATAATCAGAGATCTTCCTTCTATTCTATTGCTTGTTCTACGCTTACATAAACCCTAGGGTTTTTTATTTTCGTTCTGAACTTTGGGGCAGTTTGGGGGCAATTTGGGGGCCGGGCGGGAGGGCGGTGCCCCCGGAACTGGCCGTGGTGCTGACGCGCCCCCGAGGCCGCTGCCCCGCCTCAGGCGCAGGCTTGGCTGGGAAATCAGCAATTAGCACTCATCAGCTGGGCTGGGGTAGCTGATGAAGTCAACACTCATCGATGCTCTTGGAAAAAGCAGAGTACTCCATGTTTGAAGGCGTCCCAGCATTCAGTGAGACCTCTAGCACCCGTCTGCGTGCTCTGGTCGCCACCGTAAGCGCGTTTGCTCTCACCCTAGGATTGTATTAAGAGTGTGGTTATGCACATTCTTTGTACTTGTCCTAGCATTTTCATAGCTTATAGATCTATCCTATTACATTTTACAGGATGTAAGGTCAAATCCTGCAAATTACATACTCACAAATATCCAAAAGCAGGAAAGATACATCTTGCCCTGATTCCAAGGGAACTCTGGGAACGTTTTCTCTTTCCCCAGACTTTCCATCCAGCCTCAGAGTAGAAACTTAAAGTTAATAGCCACACACAGTGGCAGCTCTGAATCCATTCACTATTATTATACTCTATACTCCATAACATGTACACACAAGCCTTATATGATATCTGTGTCAGGGAATTCCTGATGGTATTAGCAATGAAAATGACTTATCTGCCCCATTTATGGGCAAAGCGCATGAAAGATTATCAGCTTTACTGTCACAGGGAACCTGTTAAACCTCTGAAAATTGTTCACGGTTCAGAAGCACCAAGAGAGCAGTTAGATTAACTTGGGAAGTTTGTTTTGCACAGAAATTAATGCCTTATCACCCTCAACCATGACTCCTCTTATCCTGTACATTTTTCCTTTTATGACCAAGGTGACCTTTTGCATTCAGAAAAACAAACCAGCCAACCAACCGGTAGTGAATTAAGGGAACCTCTCTAAATATCTAATCCCTTTCCATTGGAGCAGAGGGTTTTCTTTTTTATTTCTTCTATCTCCTGGCTTTGTTTCAAAAAAATACCCACCTAGTGTTCAAAAATTACTTTTCATTTACTTTGTAATCCATTCCTTCTTTACATTAGTTTCCTCAATAAAAAATTGTCTATTTAATGGCACATTTTATCGAAAGAGGTTTTGCTAGTCTCACGAGCCGGTCAGATCAGGAGAGTTTCAGTGGCAAGGAAGGAAGAGACACGCAACAACTATGAATTGCACTTTCATATGGGCTGACCAAAACTATAATTAAACATACCACCTCGGGGATGAAATGAACTCCTGGGATGCCTCATGTCTTCTGCATGAATTATGAATGTAATATAGCTACAGAGGAGAAATGACACTCCTATTGTCCACTGCTTTTCACTGGGAGAGCCTGGTAGAAAGTGAGATGAGCAGACTCCAAGAGACACCAGCATTTCCTTTCTGACTGCATCCTTGGTGAAGATGTATCAAGCCTCCAAACATTATCATGTTATCAAGTTTAGCAGCAATTAGAACAGAACAGAAAGCTTCTCAGAGACCAAGAATTTGGAAGTAACTTCGATCTGGCTTCAAGTGCCATCTTGGTTGGTGATTTCAATATGAAAGAGGGTTTTTAAGCTCTACTATCCCAGGGAAATATCAATAATTCTTAGGGTCTTTGGGAATTAAGTAGGGGAGGTGGAAGAGGAGGGAAAACGTCCGTGATGTAAAATGACACTAAGCTATTGCTCTAATTCCCCAAAGAATGTTCTTGGGCTTTAGCCTCTGCTGTTCTCTCCACTTGTTCTGCGTGTTCAGTACCAGCTTCCTCCAGGCTGCAGAAGTATCGGATTAAGCTTTTTATTAGGAACACATGTTGTAGGCAGGTGTGTTCAGTCAGCCTGTCAGACAGCCTGGGAACACACATGCAGCCAAACAAAAGAGGATAGAGCTGGGATGTCCCAAGCATTCTGCAGGTAAATCAGCAGAGCTGAAGAGACAGGAAGAGACCAGTGTGTCCAAAGGAAATGAGGAAAACATGAGTCTGTGCATCCCTCTGCCTCTCACTCATCTGAAGTTAACTTTTTAATAGTGAGTTGAAAAGTGTTCATAAAACAGCAGTATTGAAGGAAAGTGCTGGAGCCAGAAAGACTGAATTACAGCAAGATCTACAGAAAGGGACCAGCTGTCTGCAAGTGTGCAGAATGCATCAAAGATGGGATGGCAAATTTTAGGAGATGTTACTGTTTCTTGTGTAAAAATCTTAGCTTTAGTTTACACCTGTCCTAGTGAAGATTCTGGGCTCTTCAACTCTCCTCTCAATAGCAGAACTTGCCATTGGTTTTTCCACCACAGAGAATGTGTGCAGAGTCTCCTCCTTCAGGACAGATGTATTTCAAGTTTCACTTCTAATCAGAGCTAATGAACTATGTATGCTCTCGTCGGTGCAAGAGGTGGAGAAATGAAGAGATCTCTGCTACAAGAAAGCAAAAAGCCAGCTTGTGAAAGAGCTATTGTGACTAGATAGGCAAAAAGAGGTAAAGTCCTTTGATTCCTTGACCTTCTTTACTCTTTGGATGCAATTACAACCACTGAAAATCTAGCTTCTGCCAACAGCAAAGCATCTCTTGTGCGTTGCTTCTCACATAACATCTGCTGTCGAGGCTTGCATTGCCGCCTTCCTGGGAGCCTTCCAACCTGTCAGTCTGAGTGAAAACAGCAGACAGGCAGGCAATGAGTTCTCTCGGTTGGGAAGACATTTCCAATTTCCATCCCATTCAGTGGAGCCTCAGGAAAAGCCTAACCCTCCCCACTCCCAGAACTACCATATGGACAGCCCAGAGCTATGCCAGGTATTTCAGAACTGGAAATCGCTCCTCTCCGTGCCGGCTGGCAAGGTGGGGAGATGCGAGATGAATCCTTGCTAAGATAAGAACAAAGCAGATTTCTTTTCCTGACAAACAAGTTGCTGTTACACTTCTTAATTGGGTTGGTAGGATTAGTTTTACAGTGACATTTCTATACCAGTATAGACTTTCAGATGTTGTTACAGTCAGCTTTTTCCTCCAACGCTGTTCTCTGCTAAAGGCCTGAGAAGGATTTTCATACTGGGCCCTACAGCTACTTGTATCAAGCATGGTGTTGGATATGCCCAAATTTGATTGCTTTCCAGATTAAAGGAGCTGCTTTTGCCTTCCAGGGGTACAGACAAGCTCTGAGCAAGAACAAACCAAGACCTTGTGTCTCTTCAGATGCATGCCCAGGAGCAGGATAATATAGACAGCAGGAGTCAAGATGACAGCCAACACTGTGCTCACCAGATGGGTTCGGGTTTGCTTTCCCTCTCCTTTGGCATGCAAGATACAATTTAGTGAGCCTCACTCCAAGTACACAATACATCACACTACACTTCCTCAGCAGTCTCAGGGAACTAATATTGCCAGAAAACAACCAAAATATCCCCAGCGAGGTACTGCATCGTTAAAAGAACATGGATTTCACACTCCCATATCTGGAAAAAGTAAAAATCCCCAAAACAACTTCCCTTCCTCAACATTCTCAAAACCATTAGGCAAAGCAAAAAGAAAAACCCCACAAAAAACCAACACACTACAGAAAGTACAATTTTGGCTGTGCCTTGCCCTTCTTAACAGGGAGCTGACTATTCTGGTCTCAACTGTGTGGCAGACATGGAGGGAACTAGGTCATGTCCCTTCCCGCATCCCCTGAGCTGTCAAGTTCCTCATGATGTATTTTATACTATTGATCTGGTGTCCCTGCCCGTCTGCAGCACAGAACCTGCCAGGCGCTCTGGGAAGGGCATCAGCCTGTAATAAAATCTCCCTTAAAATGAGATAAAGAGAAGAGAAAAAGATACTGGCAGGGATCAAAGAGTTTGACCCTCAGAGACTAAAAAGGGAGAGAACTGGCTGACTGTTTTCAGGCAAGGTCTGAGAAAGAAAGTGAAAAGGCTTGCTTTCTGCCTTACCTCAGCAAAGTGAAGAGGAAAAGCTCTATTTCTCCCCCTACACGACAAAATTATATGAGCTGGCAGGAGCTGCAGGCCTGGAGCTTCAATATTCTACCTTTATTACAGGACAAGTAGAAATTTAGTTCACTCTGCATAGCTCAGTCCATATGGCTTCCTTGCGTACAAGTATTTTAGCCTCATTTCCAGGGTTTAGGATTCAGAAATCCACTGCAACTTAAACCTCAAGGAGAAGGAGAGAGAAAATATTTACCTAAATCCTATTTTATCTTATAGTTCCCTCCATCTGGCCCTTTGTGGCGTTTTGCAGATGCACAGAGAATATTGTCTGTGCCTTTGGGAAGGAGCAAAGAAGAAAACCCTTCCAGAGACAGACTCATATCCTATCCTCTTAGCTCAGGGCCATGTGCCTAAGTGAGCAAGCTGCCATAAAACAAACTCAGGACCATTTGTTGGCTACACCTCTAGCCTGAGGCACAGCTGCCAGCTCAGGCATTTAGGAAGGATGCTGACAGTGACATACGTCTGCACTTTAAGGGTCTGGAATGTTCTGACTTCAAAGTCTGTCAATTGTTTCATCCAAGTCAGGAACAGCCCCAGTTCAGCACGGTCAATCCCAGTTCCAGCTAACAGCCCTTTATAAAAAGACAACGGGCTCTGTTCTTCTGGATGCATTGGTTTGCCTTGCTCACGGCACATGCCTCACAGCAACTCTCAGCCAGCTTTAATGCAGATCATTTTCCCTGAAGGAGAACTAACCAAATATTAACAGCCAGCACACACGCCGGGGAGTCCGTCCAACTCAGGAAACAGGAGCTTCTCTGTCTGCCTTGTTTTTGTGACATGGCAAGAAAGGACCCAGAATCTTTCCCCCTCCCCGAAGTTCACTGGGTCACACAGAGCATCCCAGCTAATAGGAAATGCAGGATCAAGACCGTGGAAAGTTGTACCAAAAATGTGCAGAGAAGTACCTGTCACTCCAGAAGCTTAGAATGTCTCTATTTGTTATCCTTTAACATTTAATCCCAACAAGTTACCTTTCTTTTTTAATCCAAAACTGAAAGGTGAACCTTTCACCAGCCCACCTCCATTTGTACTTAAAGCCATCAACCACACAGCAACACGGCAAAACAGATGAGGAAGATGGGGGCTACTAACCAAAGTAACTACAAAATGGGAGAGTACCAACAAAGTAAAGGGGACAAAGGACATTGACATTTTGTTTCAGGTAATTTCACAGACAAGTGAGAAACAATTAATTAACAGTGAACATTAAGGGCACTGAATTACTGCAGAGTGTTTAAGAAAGCCTATGAAAGACTGATGAGAAGAGAGTTGATGGAAACATTTAGTGCATATCACCAGTCTCAGCAGAAAGAAAAAGTGTTGTTTTCTGTTTCCTTAAACTTTATTTCATTTTCTGGAGATAAGGATCTTCTCTCCCTTTTATTTCTTCACAACAAAAGGTGCAGATACGTGCTCTCCCACCCATCACTAAGTGACATGAGATAAGAAAAATCCCTCTCCAGGAGGGTGTCTGTCATTGTCAGAACATGAATTTCCACCCCCAACAGGGCTAGAGAATGATTTGTTATCATTACACTTGTGTGTGATGCGTTTCTTCAGGTGTTTGGTTGCTGGTATCCATTTCCAATTTTTTCTAGCAATATTGTTCATAAAAAGAGAACAAACAAACAAAAACATTTTACAGAGGCTTTTGCAATCAGATGATACAAAATGGGATGGAAAATATGGGCTGACCTCTGTGTGGGGAAGAAAACCCAACCAAACAGCATCCCCTCAACAATCATAGAATGGTTTAGGTTGGAAGGGACCTTAGAGATCATCTAGTTCCAACCCCCTTAATCTCTACCCCGTAGCAATCTCAGCAATGTACTCACCGCGATCAGGATCTGGAAGGAGCTGTGCATGACCTCGATGTACCGATACTCCAGGGCACAGCCTATCACAGAGATGTAGGAGTGACTATCCAGCCCTTTGAGGCCAGACATGGAAGCCTCCTTCTTTACACAGCCAGGACCATTTTCACTCCACCATGACTGGTGCCGGGAGATGTTGAACGTCAAGAGTTCACTGTCCTAAGGAGAAAAGTTTCAGAGATGTCTGATACAATGGAGGTCATATTAAATCAATGAGAAACCTAAAGTTCTTGAGATCCCCACCCTTGAAAATGCTACCACAGATCAAAGTACATTTGCTTTATATTCCCTATTACAAAGTATTTCACGGGCAGGCTTCTGTGGCAGGAAGCATTTCTAAACCAGTCCTGCAGCACTCCAGCAAAGCCACTTTGGAAGCAGATCTGAGCAGCCTCGAATGCAGAAAGACAATTTCTAGGCTACAGACCCAAGAACTCTTTGGTAGAGGTTCCCGCACCCAGAAAAGAGCCCTCAAATTGTGGGTTTGGGAGATTAACCTTGCAAATCTGGAGATAAAAGTCAAACAAGGCAGCACTACACATTCTGTCACAGAATCACATGTTATGGGTGCGCTCTTCCCAAAACAGAGAGCGGAGAAATATGAACTTCATAACCCCAAAGCGAGTTTCAAAACCCAACAGATCTTCCTCTGTTCCTAGCTTTTAACATGTCTAACAAGTTCCTTTACCGTTTTGGTCTGACTTCCTTCCACTCTCTTCACGTGTGACACATCTATGCCTTCTGCTGACCTTACTCACTGTCAGCCGAGCTGACCTCACCGTGATGATTGCAGCTTCTTGTAAACACTTCTCCAGCAATTCCTTATCATCTCTACCCCAAGAGAGGCTTTTTGTTCTGCTCCTCTCATCTTTGCTGATTCAATAATGTAAACCATGCCATTGTGGGCACAGTTTACACTATTTACAGTGAAGCAGGAGCTCGGTATGGAATCAGGAGCTCATTTAAAAATGACAACACTTCCCTCACACTCAAGAGGAGAGCGGTACTCACTGGAGTACCTGGGAGAGCTTTGGGACTTTTAGCTTATAGGACATGGCAAAACCCTCCCTGGGGAGGGTAAAAGCCAAACTGGGAGCTGGCTGAATGAACTCATCACTTCACAGATGAGTGCTAAGTGCTGGGTGCCCCAGCAGCCCCCGTGGGTCACTTTGATGTGGAATCACTTCCTTTCTACCACAAAAGAGGGCAAGGGGTTTGAAGTCTTACTTTGAAGGATAGATTATAGAATGGATCAGGCAGAGAATCGGTGTCTCAACAGGGTAGAAATACGTACTGGATACATGGACCCCACTTAACCATTACTAGAAGTTTTAGCACCTGGTAAAACTAGCACTGCTTCACACTGCCAAATTCCCACACAGCCCCTGTAGGAAAGAAGCACCTCCCAGAAGAGCAGCAGAGCTTGGGGTATTTACACTTCCCAACATGGGAAGCCTCACGTGGCTGTTCCTTCGCCTCAGCTCCCTGTAGAGTCAAGGGACAAAAACGGATTCAGAGCAGCTAATCCAGGCTCCTGCTCTGGAGAGAGGAGTTGTCTCTACTGCCAGTACAGGGAGGCTGGCCAGGTAGTCCAGCCAGGTAGTCCTGCAGATACACTTCTCTGTGTCTGTGTTTGTATCCAGAGGCAAACTTGAGTTACAAGGGCAGAAAATTTAAATGCCAGCCAGAAAACCTGTGAATAGAAACCAACTGCCCAGCTATTGCACATTGTGGAGGTACGCTCCACTCCACTGCTGATACTCAGAAACACTCTGCAGAGCTGTTATTAAAATATGCTACAGGAAGCACACATGTTAAAAAATGTGGACAATTAAGTGAGAAGACAGCTGCCAAACTCCTGATATAATCACCACAACAGATGGGATGTGCTCCGCAGTAGATGGAGGAGGGCACGGAGATGGAGTATGGCACCAGCACGAAAGCAGCCTGAATAGCTGAGAAACTCAACTAACAGTTGTGAGTTTAAAGGAAGCTGTCTTCACTTAAAAGGCTACAGGGAATAATTATTAGGTTGGCACCTCCAGGATAACATACACAGCACAAGATGCTGTGCTATCTTCATTTCTAGAGATTTTCCGGCTTCTCACAAGTTTGGCACAAGTCTTTGGCTTGCTCCCTCTGCTGGGCACCGCTCTTCAGTGGCCCACAGACATCCCACATTCCCAGCAAAGCCCATCTTTTCTGCAAAGCTTGTTCTTTCTCTCCAAAGTTTGCAGGTTCTGGATCTTCCCCAGATCCCCACACGGATCTTCCCCAGCAAAAGCTTTTCCTCCTGGAGCCAGCCAGCCTTCCAAGCTCCTGTGCTCTCCTCCCTCTCACAAGTCACTTGGGTTAGGAAAGGAAAGAATCATCTTTCTCCAAGACTCAATTCCTGCTTCTTTGCCTGGGGCTTCCCCCAATTCAAAGAGAGACAAAGCTGTTCCATAGGGCACCACAGGATCTACTCTTAACCTCAGTCCCTGGGGCTTCTCTCTCCCAGCTCACAGATGGTGCCTTCCCAAACCTTCTGCTTCACTGGTGCAAAGAACCCCTTCTGTGCCTGTTCTGCTCCTTACAGAAGCATCTATGTGTATTTGGCAAAGTAAGAAACAGGCTGCTCCCCTTCTCGAATCCCCCTTTTTGTCAGTCCTCAGAGAATTGGCTCTGGCTTAACTTTGCTGCAGAAGCTGAACTTGCTTTTGAATAAAGCCTGAAAAAAAGCAGAACAAGTGCTGGGCTGGAGGTAGGCAGGTGGAGGAACAGTAGGTCCTACACAGCACTCACTGCAAAATATATATATAAAAATTGACTGTACTCCAGATAGAAGCAGATTGGAAAAGCTGAGCACATTTGGATTCTAAAATCCCCACAAGGACTCACTCAAAGGAGCCATCCCTCTCGCAGATGTAAAATGAAGACTGATGGCACACTGGGATTATAGATCACGTTCATGGAGACACCTTTCTGAACAAGCATCTGTCTGGAGGACCACGGGGCACGAGGTCAGCATCAGCAAAAGGGTCTCAAATCCAAAGCAATGCCCCTCCTTTGCTTGTGTTCCTGGAATATACCTCTGCTGACGGGGGCACAATAAAAGAACATTGAAGAAAATCACTTCATTGACCTCCAGTTGCTCAGCACTTGCTGGGAGACTGGGGAAACAACTCCAGGATGTCTCCTGTGGTTTGCCAGCTTCATTTGCAAGGATGTGGTTGAAAAAGTGGAATTATGAAATAGGAACAACACACTGAAATCCGGAGGAAAGAACAAGTTGCAAGCAAATTTCACAAATAGCTGTTTCCCAAAACCTTTCTGCAGTACATTTGAAGTCTAAACACACCAAAATGCCCCCAAAAGCAGTACGCCGTTGGGAAGATGTTAATCAGCCCCAGAAGTGAGGAAGCCCTGCTGTAAGGGGAGGGTGATGTGTGTGTAACCACACTCCCCCTTGTTTTGTGACAGGCTGCTATTTAAAGGGCTATTGCTTCCGCTTTAACCTTCAGCCTGAGGAGAAATATGAGCAAAGAGTGACACAAGCTCCTTCTTGGGAGTGTGTTGAAGGCCAGCCAATAAAAAAAAGAAATCACATATCACTCTGAACTGCTGTAGCACCTGGTTGCCATCCATTTGCCATCAGTGTGAGAAGGAAAGCAGCAGCACTGAAACTGTAGTACCTACATTTTTACAGAATCTTTTTTCCCCTTTCCCAGCCTCACCCCACTGTGTCCCACAGGGAAACTCACACCTACCTCTGACACCCACAGAGCCAGCTGTGTTCCTTTTCTAAAGCAGTTTTCTGAAAGCTGTTCTGAAATGATTTTCTACGGGACACTATCAAAGATGGTTTTGTTTCTTGTTGTTAATAGCCTTCTGAACTGCCTCCTTCCAAATTTCCTTAATTAGCAGGCAAGCCAGCACTGTAATGGCTCTGGAAACAAATTGAACCCTGTGTGGGAGCCCCCAGAGCTTGACAGCAGAATAACATTAAATCTTTTCAGTTGGAAACATTTCTTATCAAGATAGGAAATAAAATGTTTATCTTTTGGTTGTGTGTGCTGAATAGCTGTATCTCCCTGAGATGAGAGAGAAGCACTTTTATTGTCTCTCAGCAGGCTTGTTGACGATGCCACAGCACTCAAAGGCCATATCCCAGGTGTCCAGGTTCTAAATTTAGACAGAGTTGAGGGACAGTTGTAATTACGCATGCATGGTACTGGTTTTTTTCCAGGTACAAAGTCATCCCAAGATGCTGCCCAGATTCCCTGGAATACAAAAAACTCCCCCATCTGACTAATAAGGGCTGCTTCCATTTCAAGGGGAGATTTAGACCACCACAGCTCTGGATTCAGATCAAAGCATTGGGTAGACAAGAGAAAATATAAAGAAAGGGAAAAAAAAAAAAGTAGTCACCATTCCAAGATGAATAATTCCAGAGGGAAGAGACAAAGGAATACATTGAAATACACAACAGTGATTCCTCAAACCCCTCTCTGAACGGTTCTCAAGTACATGGTGAGGAGTCGATCAGCACGGCAGCTGGACAGACAGATGCTCATATGTCTTACCAGCAGGATTTTAATAATTAACTCAGACTGAGGGGTTGCAGGAGGGACTGTTTCACACTCGAGTAGAGAGGGAGCAGCTTAACATGTTATTTCAAGCACAGCCTAGAAACTTCAGAGATTGCTCCCAACAATCCACCTCACCAAACGGCCAGATGGACAAAGAGAAAAGAGGGAGATGGAACAGGAACAGACCAGAGGAGGATGAAGAACAGCAATCTGGAGATTCAGCTGTGATCCCCACCACAGAGGAATGGTACAGCACCTTCCAAGAGGCTGCTTTTCCCCCCAGATGCTGCAAGTGTGCTCAGAGCTGCGAGCAGAGCAAGTGGTAATGCTGCCAAAAGCCACCCGGAGGCACATCACCATCTCACTGCCAGGGCTGAGAGAGGCAACACTTCAAATCCAGATTGCTCTATCCCTTGCTCTATCGCTTTCAGAGAGTCTGGCAAAGAGCTTACAGAAAGCCTGGCATCAGCTACGCACTTGGGGAGGCCCTTGCGGCAACAAGGGAAGTGCTTTCTTAGACACTTCTGCTGATCCATTGGTGTCTGACCACCTAATGAAGTTCTGCTGTGCCATATTCCATATGCTTATGCCTACTAAGAAAAGATTGCAATATTAAAAAAAAAAAAAAAAACCAA
>VXBJ01001058.1:85177-109004 GCA_013400055.1 Nycticryphes semicollaris
GGGATTGCATTGTTGAATTTCATCTTTACTTTCAATTAAATTATAGAATCATAGAATGGTTTGGGTTAGAAGATACCTTAAAGAGCATGCATTTCCACCCCCCTGCCCTGGGCAGGGACACCTCCCACCACACCAGGTTGCTCCAAGCCCCCTCCAACCTGGCCTTGAACCCCTCCAGGGATGGGGCAGCCACAGCTTCTCTGGGCAACCTGGGCCAGGGTCTCACCACCCTCACACCAAAGAATTTCTTCCCAATATCTCATCTAAATCTCCCCTCTTTCAGTTTAAAACCATTGCGCCTCACTCCACTTCCCAATAAAGAGTCCCTCCCCAAATTATTGTAATAAATAATTACAATTTACCATTGATAGTTCATATTAATCTAACTACTAATTAGACATTAACCATGGCTGATCCTAGTCCACTGTGTGTGATCAGCTAGGTGGCATCTTTTCCTGGCTTGGCTTTTAAGTGCCACCTGGGGACCAAGGACTGGAGCATCTGTAATGGCTTCAAGCATTCAAGGATGTGAGCAGTTGCAGGTCCCAGTCAAGCCACTCAATGAAGCCACATCTATCAAAGGACCATTTTTTTCTCCTTCTTCCTGCATCAGTGGGGAAATCACCTTCTTGGGCTAAGCAGGTATTGCAGTTCTCAACACTACCTTGGAAGTTGAACAAAAATCTGTATTTCAAAGAATTTTAAGGCAGTGCTGGCTAAGGGAGATCAACCAGTGTGGGGGGGGGTAAGGAGCTTCCCCTCCCTCACATCTCTCTTTGCTGGCAAAGGGGCTGAGAGCGAGCGGGAGGGAATGGGGGCAGTCACCATAAATGTCTCTTCTGCAAAATAATTACTTTTCCCTTTGAAGAGACAAACACTGCCCCGTTCTGCTCAAGGTGAAACCCCTGGAAGATGCTGTGAGGTGGGTGACATGGCCCACGTGAGGGGCTGCAGGGCTGGAACGGGGCAAGTGCTGCTCATGTCACCGTTCAGCCTGCTCCCACCCCCCCAACCCCCAGCACAGCAGATTTTCTGCATCTCCTCAGAAACAGCAGTAATAGGTTAAACACTTAATCTTTTAGGAGGGGATTAATGCACACACCCTAATGATATTTGGAAATGTTGAACCCTGACTGGCTGGCAATGGGTCACTTGACTGTGACCGCTTCATCCAATCAGGCATTTAATTGGCTTTGTGCCTTACATTAACACGGGGGAGCCTGTGCCTGCAGAGCATCCATCAGCCCAGGGGACACGATGGGAGGGGGTGTTCCACAGAGATAATGCCCCGCTCAGCTTCCCCTGAAACTGTTGGGGGGGGGGGATAAAGACAGATCCTTCCCAGCCATGCCTTCTGCCGTCAGTTTTCCCACTCCAGAATCAGGGCATCCATGTCTGGAAAGGTGTTTTCTTCTCACAAATGAATGTTTGCTATTAGGGCTGTATAATAGCTTGTTCTTCCACAGTTGGTGATGTGTCCTGGCTTGTTTGGTCCAGGGAAGACATTGGTCTGTGAAGTAAGAGGTACCCAACCACCTTGGTGATGGACCTGCCAATCTACACTGACTTCAGACTGGGGCACAGCTCCTAGAGAGGTCCCTGGTCCCTGGCCATGCTGATTTCTCCCCTTTATCCCAGAATCCCAGAATGGTAGGGGTTGGAAGGAACCATCACACTTCCCTCTTCCCTACTGCCCTTGTCTCCAGGTTGTTTCTCTTTTGATTTACATTCCTTTGCCATGTTCTCTGCATTTTTAATTTTCTTTTTCATGGCTTCGTGTTCCTGGGAGCTGCAGGCGTGATGCAGCTGGTGCAGAGATCACTGTGCCTGTCTGCTGGTTCAGCCAAGGGGAGCAGGAGCTGGGTCAGGATGCTTTTGTGTGATGTGTGAGCTCATTTATAAACCTAAAAGCAAGTTTCCATAAGATGTGTGTTGACAACAAGCACAAATGCTGCCGATGAAACCCTACCACTCTGTTACTGACACACAGGTAGGGAGTCCATGCCACAATCCAGCCATCAGAAAGTTCCCCTGGGCTTCTCCCTGTTCCCCCAGGGAGCTAGCATCGTTAAGGAAATACTTGCTAAAACCAGATAGATAAACAACCATTTCACTCATTTCACTACAGGTCTGTGTGCAAAGCTTATCCCTGGGGTTTGCAGGTAAAAGGGGCTGATGTTTGGGCTGAGCTGGCCCTGATTTGGGGTTGGGATGTGAAGAATGCGGTGGTTCCTTTCAGTCCTGGTTCCTTCAGCCTGGCTCAGAAACACCAGGGTTGGGTTTTGCCCTCCCTATGGGTACCAATTGATGTGCACCCTCGTATGAACTGATTTCGGATCCTTCTTGGTGAGCAGGGGAAATGCCATCGTTCCCTGCTGCTGCCAAGCTTCTGCAGAGTAATATCCTGGCTGTGGGTTTCTTTACGATGATTCACGCTACTCTATTGAGAAAACCTGTTACATTCTAGAGATATTGGTTGTAAAGAGAAATTTCACAGATTGTGGCACAGGTTTCAGCCCATTCGAAGCTGACAGGACCTTTCCATCAGGGAGGACAAATTTTTCTTCTTTATGACTATTCTTATTAGAAACAGGATTCCTTCTGCTCCTTTCGCTTCTCTAGCCCATAGGACATTTTTACCTTTCATTCTTTGAATGAAATGATTTGTTGCGGTACTAAAATCAGAACAGTTGTGGCAGACTTCTCTCTCCTGAAAATAAACCACGTTTCTGCTGATCTGAGTGAAAGTGGAATAGCAAATAACCATGTGAGGGGATCGTTAGCCAGGCAAACAAAACAAGCCAAAGCTCTCTGTTGGGCCATTGCTCATTTATACAGCCGGGAAAGATAAAAGAGGCAGAGGAGATGGTCTGCAGTTTACAGAGGGTCCTATCACATGGCTCACACTCACTCAGCAAAGCAAGGCTCGGGAAGGCAGCGCGATGGGACACGCTCAAGGTCCTTTACACCGTTAAAACTTCACCAGAGAGGGAAGCTGTGCCTGAGCTGGAGGGGAGCGTTGCCTGATGGACCCCGTTGCAGAACAGGGACATGGTCTTAGGAAACATCACAAAATGTGGAACAGTTCCGTGTTGAGGGGGTTCAAACCATTCCAGTTGTGCTTCCAATGGCTCTGGCAGGACAGTGTCACAGATGGTGATGCCAGCAGGACACTTGGAGCTGGTTCAACATGGGCTGGGGGGCTCAGAGGCGGGGGGGCTTGATAAATTCTGGTCCCTTAAATCTTTTCAATCCCCTCATATTTGTCTTGAGTTGCTCCTGTCATGCTGATAAACTGGAGACTTCACTCGGTTCCCCTTGTGTCACCACGCTGCTAAAGAAGAAGGGGTGCTGATGAACAGGTCGGTTACCTGTAATTCTTTAACTCCCTGCCCGTTAGAGCCTGCCACCAAGGCCACGTTATCAGCTAGATTTGCTCTTCTTAGTTTATTAAGCTTTTAAAGCCTTTAATCTTATTTGGTCTGGATCTGTGTCTTTCACTGCATTTCTGAAATCAGTTGGGACACAAAATAACAAGTATCACTTTCAAGATGTTGACGTGAGTGGTACAGATGCAGGAAAGATGCTCAGAAAGTCTAGTGGCAGGTACTGCCAAAGAGGAATTCCTGCCTCTGCACACACACACACACACACACGTCCATATGAACCTGTTCCTGCAACAAACCTGCTTTTACACTTTCCAACTCCAGCTTTAATAAGAGATTTCTTTTTTTTTTTTAAGATTAAATGAATGAAATAAATTTACAAGCGTGCAATAAAACAACTTGCAAATTCTTCTGCCTTTCCTTGTCTCTCACTGCCCTGAGGACACGTGGCCTCACAAACTGCTCCAGCTCCTGCCCTGCCCTTGTCCAGGGCTGTACACAGCTGCCTTGGGCCCCTGTGTGCGTCTCTACAGCATCAACACGGCCACAATTTGCAAACCTAAGCCCCTATATTTACTCTTTCTCCAGCCTGAACGGAGAAGGAGCCTCAGCTGCAGCCCCCGGTTGTCACCAGGCTCCCGCGACGTTCGAGGCTGATTCCCGACGCCTTGATTCAGCGTTTGATTCCCTGCCAACTGGCTCCGCTTTTTAAGAAGACGCTCTTTGTTTGTCTGCTGCGCAAACACTATCGGGGCGGCCAAGACTTTCACTGAAAAAGGTCATGGGTCCTTTCTTGAGGAAAAACTCAAGCATTGGTTTCCTGAGATATTCTGGCCCCGCAGTGGTTGATGGCCTGAGCTCAGGACAAAGTCACCGTCCTGCTGTCCCTATGAGACATCATATAAGGATGAAAATTTTAAGCCCAGCTAGCTGAAACAGCGGGGAGAAATGAGAAAGACTCAAATGTATAGTTTAAAAATCTATCTATTTAGGTTTCAAACACAAATATCTCTGACTCTTTCAAACAGTTTAAGTTTGGCAATGCTAACCAACTGTCTGCTTCGTTTATTATGATGATGATCTATTATTATACATAGTCCTTCTATACAATTGGTTTGTGCTTGTACCTGGTGAAACAGTGCTAGGCCTAAAGAACCTTAAGCCCCAGCTGCAGAGTGGTGAAACTATCAGCAGTGAACAGAAACTCCCCTTCCATGTGCCTCATTCAAGGTGGAAAAGACTTTTCTAGGCCCAAAAACTATGAAACAATAAGTCTGCTTTTGCCACAGTGGCTGCATTTCTAAATAAATATTAATGGTTGTAATGGCTGTTTAATTAAGTTTGTCTGAAAAAAGCAGTTCACTGAGCCGCTACTTCGCACCCCCCTGATCGAGGGGCTCGTTCTGCTACGTGCCACGTCCTTGTCTCCTCTGGAGTCAGCCCCTCACGTGCTGCATTCATGAAATCTCATTTTTCTTCAGTAAGTGTTGTCAAGGAAACCTTCCTTGGGGCCTTGTGATCCACAGCTCCCTTCCCGGCATCCCTCGCCGAACCACAGAGGTCAAGAGACTAATTGCACAGGAGGTCTCTCTTTGTCACTTTGTCTCTCGGGTGTCTTTGGTCACTCTGGCCAAGGGAGACAATAAGCCCCATTCTCTGCTCAGTTTGGTCCGTTTTCTCCCCAGAAGCTGCTGGGGGAGAAAATTCACACGGCCGTTAGAGGGGCCTTCAGCAGACCTTGTATCTGTAAATAAGTTCTGATGCAGAAGGAAACTCTGGTCACCGCAGTGGCCTGGAGGACCAACGGCTGCCAAAGATCTCCTGAGGCAGCTGGAGAAGTCCCCACGGCTGGCACGAGCCCCAGGCCAGGTCACTGCTTCTTCCCTGCTGAAGTCCAGAGCACCCTGCTGATAACCAGCTCAGAGCTGAGCCCTCACCTGGGGCACCTTTGTGCTCTGGATTCTGCCCTCCCAGCCTCATTTTGTGCGTTGGCACCGATGCTCTGACCTTCATCCCTGTGCTTCCTGCTGCCGATGCCCTTCAGAAACACCCCAGCTGCAGAGATATGTCATTATTCAGTCCCACATGCCCGAATGCTGTTTAGCATTCCAGGAAAGGCACAATCCTCACTAAACAGGAGGGATGAGACTGGCACTGAAGCAGCGCAGAAGCCAGTTTGTGTGTGCCTGGGGTTGAGACTTGGGCTTCAGAAGGACCAAGGTTTCCCAGTACATCAATCACATAGAGCCACCAGCCTTGCTCAGCTGCAGACATGGGCAAACAGACTTCTCAAATCTTCTTTCTCCAAGGGCTGGGTTGAGCCACAAGGTGGGCAAAACAGCAGGGATTTGCAAAGGGAGGTGCTGAGGTGTAAGTCACCAGCAGTACTTCTTCTGGCAAGACTCAGTACTCCATGGTTCCTACCCAGTGGCACATCCCTAGGGGCAGTGCAAGGGGGACAGCCCCCCTCCTGCTCCACAACCCTCTAAATATGGTGATCAGCAGTAGAGATAATTAGCTGGCTCTTGCACGTAACATGGCAGAGGAGAGAAGAGGTTGCCCAGCACCATCTTTCTAGATGGTGCTCAGAATACAGTTCCCAGGAACAAGCCCGCTTCCTAGGTGGAATATTTCAGTAAAATTATTGCCCTGTATCACCTAATCTTCTCACAAATCGGGGTTGGTTATATGCCTGGTGATGCTTGTGCTCTGTACACCCCACACAGCCCCTGGTGTCTGGTTTTTCTGGGTCACATCTTGCCTTGGGGCTCGGTCAGACCTCAGGGATGCAGAGGGGTGTCTGCAGCATCGTCAGGTACCCTCAGAGCTGCTCCGTTCCCTTCGCTCCTGCCTGTGTCTCCTGACAGCATCTAAGCACTGCACGCTGCTGTGATTGCTGATTGCCCAGATTAGCAATCAGGCTAAATTAATAACCAGGTGCCTTTGTAATCCAGGCAAAAAAAAAATACTCTCTGACAAGAATGACAAACTTGTTTCTTGTTTTATTTGTAACCTACGTCAACACTCAAACCTAAGTTTCCCAAACATAATTAAATTAATCTGTTGTGCCCACAATGCTCTCTCCTCCTCCAGCTGTTTTCTAGCTCAGCCTTGGCTCCCCAGCTTTCTAACGGAGTTTGGGGGGGAGCACTGGAAAGAAGGGGACACGACTGTATTTGCAATGGACATAAAAAACTAATGAATTTCTTTAACAAGTGCCTGACATTTCTGCCAGCCAGTTGCTCTGTAAGGCACAGCCTCATCCCAGGCTCTGCACTTGTGGCAGCCCTGGCTTTCCCTCGCTTGACAGAGGAATTGCTGTCCCACCTCAGCCCACCTCGTCCTGCAAAAACTCTTGGTCCCCAGCAACAGCATCCTGGCGTGGCGGAGACCTTTAGCACTGCAGGGAGTGGGGGGGCACCTTCTTTCCCCAGGAGCACGAATTTCCCTGTTGAGTCAAGTATATTAAAGACGTGCCATTAACTCCCCAGCCATTTCCCTTGGGAGATCTGCTACCACTTATGAAGCCATCTAACGACTATAAAGGCTGTGAGGCAGAGCCGTGTCGGAGATCAGCAAGAATTTAATTTTCTAATAGAGAGATTTATTTCCTACCAACAGGGAGTTCTGTTCTGTGATGCCCACCTCTGCTCAGCCAGGGAAGCTATCCAAAGTTTGGGCTCAACCACATGACAGGGATGCAGGAAAAAAAACCCAAAAAGTGAAAATACTCAAAAATTAGCCAAAGGGTTGTGTGGTATAGGGAATATACCCTATATTTTCTGGACCTCCTGTCTTAAGCATTGTCTGCTTAGTGAAAGGAGCCGCTTCTGCTGCTGGAGGGAGGGAGCAAACACATCACTGGGGCTTGCAGAGAAGGTACAAGGCTGTACTAATGCAGGGTTTGAAACATGACTTCCCACAATGTCTTCTAATGGTGCAGCTCCCTGGAGTCTGCTGGATGTGGGAGCAGCAGTTTGGGAACAGCTCAGAGATCCCCGTGAGCTCTCAAGTGCACCAGAAAGATTTATGTGTAAATAAAGCTCATGAGATACCAGCTGGACTCACTCAGTTTAGACAGAATTATGGCTATCTTTGCTATTTTATAGGCACTTATTGCAACTGCAATTTTATTTTGCCTCTGGTTACCCCAAAGTTGAATTATGACCTTAAATATACTACTGGCAGTTTCCCAAAGGAAGAAGAAACTTGCTTCAGGCTCAAAAAGCCACACTTGGTTTTTCCTCTGCCCTGTCCACACACTGCCCGAGAAAGACTCTCTGTGTCCGGAGGACACTGAGAACATGCCCTGCCTTGAGCTTTATGAACAAAAGTGTTCCCTGCAATTCTAATTCACGGCTGGCACCCACAGAACTTTCTCCTCAGGAAAGGTCAGCTGTAGCCTGGGTTAGAAAAATGCCTCTCTGAATGCAAGACACCTGCAGGAAGTCACCTGAAGCTGGCTTTCTCAACCAGGGGAATGTGAGGATGAGAGTTTCTTGATGTCCTTGTTGCCCTCAGGGCTCTACTAGATCCCCTCTGCTCTGCTCTGGTGAGACCCCACCTGGACATCTGTGTCCAGCTTCAAAGTCCTCAGCACAGGAAGGACATGGGCCTGTTGGGACAGGTCCAGAAGAGGCAAAGAAGATGCTGTGAGGGCTGGAGCCCCTCTGCTGTGAGGACAGGCTGAGAGTTGGGGGGGTTCAGCCTGGAGAAGAGAAGGTTCTGGAGAGACCTTAGAGCCCCTTCCAGTCCCTCAAGGGGCTCCAGGAAAGCTGGGGCGAGCGACTCTTGATCAGGGAGGGGAGCCATAGGGTGAGGGGGAAGGGTTTGACACTGAAAAGGGGAGATTTAGACGAGATCTCTGGAAGAAATTCTTTGGTGTGAGGGTGGTGAGAGCCTGGCCCAGGCTGCCCAGAGAAGCTGTGGCTGCCCCATCCCTGGAGGGGTTCAAGGCCAGGCTGGATGGGGCTTGGAGCAACCTGGTGTGGTGGGAGGTGTCCCTGCCCAGGGCAAGGGGGTTGGACTAGATGATCTTTAAGGTCCCTTCCAACCTAAACCATTCTATGATCCTATAAGGTCCCTGCTCTCCCCTTTCCTTGAGGGTCCCTCCCCCCCTGCTCTGAACCTTCCACCCGCCCAGTCCTGCTCCGGCTGCTCCCCCCCAGCTCCTCGCTGTGCATTGCCCTGGGAACTCCAGCAGCTGATCCCCTTAATTAGGTCACCAATAGATCACGCGTAAAACACTCGCACCAGCCAGATCCTCTGGAGGAAAAACACTCAGGCTCTGCAAACGGGGTAAAAGTCTGCAAGAGGAAGAATGCCAAGGCTGAAATAACTCTTCAAAACTTTGTCTGCAGGAGCCCTCTTTCAGTTTTTGCTCAACAACCCCCTCGCTGACACTGTGGCTAAGTGGTAGTGCTGCTTTAATTTCCTCTTGCTCCTGCTGTAATGCCAGATTGCTCGGATATTCGTAAACAGGAGGAGTTTAATGAAAATTATAATTAGAGCCCTGCGGTGCTCTTGCAGGTCGCCTTTAGACTGGGCTGCCTATTTACATTACAAATCAGGCTGGTGTCACTGCGGAGTCTACAGCAAGAGAGGGGAATTCATTAAAGGGGAAGCACGGGGTGGGTGAGAAACAGGGGAGAAAGCAAATGATATTGTTATTATTAATAATCTAGGAAATTTGGATCTGCTGCAGCTTTGCTCCTAGAAGGAAGGTCCGTTTGTAATCACCCAGCAGCGGGAGGGGGGAAAGCACAGGCACCCAGAAACTTCCACTGGTAATTACCACACAAACAGACCCTTCTTCACAGAGCAACTCTTTCTCCTGGAAAGCCAAGTGGCGATGAAGACTTTCTCTCCCCCACCAGGACACAGAGAAGTGCTCTTAGCACTTCTGCTTCCTAACACTGAGCTGTGAAGCTGGGAGGAGGGAGGTGGTGGTGGTCAGGGAGGGACTACACGTGAAGCCAAAGGGATGCATTTCCCATGATTTTACAGCTTCCCCTTTCCATCTGCCAATGCTTTTTGCCAGCAGCTACAAAGCTAAGATGCCTGTTGCCCCACTGCAATGCCCTGAGCAGCAGATCCTTGAGGAAGACAGAAGACGACATTTAGTCAAGCGCTGGAGCATCTGCTGACCTGAGTCACCACCTCCATCCAGACTCTACAACCTGGGCCTGATGGACCAGGAGGGAAGATCCCATGGGAACAACACAGAGGCATCTGGGCATCGACGCATTGACACCCCATCTGGTTCTCATGGGGCAGCAGAAACCCTAAACAGGGACCAGTCTGTTGGCTTTGATTCTGCTCCTGCACCTTCCACTAAAGCCCTCCAGCAGGGTTGTTAAGTCTCTTCCCACTTATAGAGCCGGATAAGAAATAACACCCGTGTTTTACACAGAGGATAGCTGGAGACTCGGCTTGTATTTGTAAAAAGCTTCTTTAATATTTCATACTAATCATCCTGCATCAGCTGAAACCACACCAGTGCTGCAATACTGCTTTTATGGGATGCCCACCGGCTTGTAAAAGGAGGTGGCACTTCAGTCTAGGGACCTCCCTGTGCCCATTGCAGCCCCAGCTCCTTCGTCTCTCCCATCACTCTCAAAAGAGAGAGGGAAACCCACTCTGCTTCCCTGCCTGCATCCCCACCCACCCCCCTCACCAAATCCACCCAAATTGTTGATGCTCCAACCAAATCCCAGCGCTGCCCGGCAAAGGATGCCCAGTCACTCCACCTGCCAGACCCCCCCTCCATGGCTGCTCAGCTCAGTTATTAATCTTCCCTTGCCCTCCACGGCTGGAGGATGAAACTTTGGTCTAATAAACAGCTGGGAAGTCAGGACACAGCAGATGAGCTAATACTGCAGAAGAGATTGGGTTTATAGATCAAAACCAGCCCAGGAGACTTCCCCCCTCTGCACGTCACAGAGATATGCAGAAAGTTTTCAGGAAAATCAGGAGCCTGAGGAGCTTGGCTGCAAATAGACCAAGTGATTTGCTTGTATTTCATAGATGCTGTTGGCGATATAAAATCACCCATAACTGCGACCGCTGAGTTTTACTCATCACTGGTAACACTCTGCTGCTCACGCTTTGCCAAAAAACCACCACCCAACCTAACCTAAGAAAGTCCTTAGTTCAGTTTAAAAAAAGGACCAAAGAAAAATTTCCCTTGAAACACTAGAGCTGAAAAAAACACTTAGCCCTTTTTTTTTTTTGCCCTTTCAGCTGAAAAATAAGTATCAGTGAAGAAATACTGACCCACCCGCCTCTAATGAATGGACTAGGAAACTTCCAGACCTGTCGTCACAGCACAGAATAAAAAAGAACTGGGAAGAGAAGAGTGTTTTGGACATGAAAAACATGTAGCCCTCCAGCTTCTGGTTCCAGTAAAATGCTTTTGACAGGAAGGGTTTTAAACTGGCACAAACAGGAAAACAACTATTTTGTAACAAATGGGGACTGTCAGAGGCTTTCGGGGTATTGCAGGAATTTTCCAGTAACCACAATCCACAGAAACAACTTCCCTTCTACAAAGTGGCTACAAAATGCATCAGTCACTGTAGCCTTCCATCCTCTGATTGCTTCACTGGAGGAAAATCAGTCGTGCTTAATTAATTGGTTAATTACCCCAGTAATTACAGGTAACAAACCTAGCTCCCCTTGCCTCCCTCAAGACATGTAACTAGGGATATTTCAGTTTTCCAGCCACTTTAAGGGGCAAAGCCAATTTTGTGCTACCTAAGGTGATTTCTGAGCTGCCACCTGTGTCTCAGGAGTCCCAGGTCCCCTTGGCATGGCCCTGGCAGGTCTGACCCCATCGCTCTCCGAGGCGAGGAAGGCTGACCTGGAACTTCCCCACAAGGATTACAGGCTGGGAAGCTGAGATTCGGCTCTGTAAGTCAATAAAGGCAAGAGAAGAGAGACACATGAAGTGCTCAAATAGATGAAACAAGTAGGTTCCTAAAGGGTGGAGATGGTGAAAAGTTTAGACACGTGTTTGAGGCTGAGGATCAGCCTCTCTCTTTCCTGGGTTGATGAAGCAGCTTGGGAAGCGCCATCTGCTCTGGGAAGTCATTAAAGGGTAAGAGCTCATCCCTGCTACAAACCCAACCTTGTGTTGGAAGAGCCTGCTGGGGGCAGCTTCAAAGTGCAGAGTAAGCCGTGGTAGAAATCACTAAACCCTTATTTTTCTCATGCTCAGCATCCCCTGCACCGCTGTCTTTTCCTGCTATACTTGAGAGGCATTCAATGAAATGAAAGATCCTCATTAGGGATTTATTAGCAAGATAGCTTTAAAAAAAAAAAAAGAAAAAGAAAAAAGCTGAGGTTTAACAAGTTCTCGCACATGGATGTATTAATGGCATTGACCCAATCACTTTTTGTGCAGCATCCCCTTTGTTTCTGCTCTTCAGCCCAAGCCAATGATGAAACGGGACCCATGACGTCCACTGCGATGGGGGGGAGCTGCTGGCTTCCCAACTGTGTAAATGAGGATTCAGTGCCTTTTAAAAAGCACTATTTTTAAAGGAAAGCCCTTTTGAGTGAGGGCTAGAATGGGGCTATTTTCCACATGACCAGGCGTCAAAAGGAAAACGACGGCCCTGTCCACGGTCTTATCGCCCTCCCCGAGCCGCCCACTGGATGGATTTGTCACAAGGTGAAATAAGAGCAAGCCCTCAATTTATTATCATTTTCTACTTGTCCTCCTTAATGCAGTTCCTGCCAGGCTGAGTTTGCTGTGGGAAAGTGGAATGAAACCAGGCCTTTCAGTTTGCTGCTTAAATGGGACTGGGAGGAGGCTCTCAGGGGGGAGGGAAAAAAAACACCCCATCTTCCTCATTATAAAGGGAAAATGTGCAGTGCAGAGTTTTCATGGGATGCTGCCCAGCCTCCCAATTAGGGTGCCTGAGACAAACAGTGGCGTTATTATCTGTAACTGTTTATCCGGTGTCGCTCAGCCATTGTTTATTTTATGAGCATAATTTATCTCCGCTGTTGTGCTGCCCAATTTGTTTGCATTTTCAGTCCAGTCGAGTGTCTCTCTTTCATTGTACGTGTCTTTTGGCCTCCCACCAACCGACTCTCCAATTAAGTTTCCAAGAGCGTCGCACAATGGCCAGGCCCCTCCTGCGCTTCATTTTTCGCCTGACGTTTGCGTCCCCTTCGTTTTCTGCGCTGCCCCTGCCCCTCCCCTGCTGACTCCCAGCTCCTCACGGGCTCATGGTTTATTCAACAGCAAAGCTGAATTTTCTCTTTTCCTCCTCTTTTCCCTTCCCCCCCCCTTTTAAAATAGAGGCTGGTCAATAGGTGCCGCTTTGGCAGAAAGAAGTTCACTGGCGGCAGATCTTCAGCCGTCGTGTCTCCCCAGTGCCAGGGTTTGGTGACCTTGCAGGGACTGAACCCCAAGCTGCATGGCAGCAGCTCAGCCGTGGGTCACTCATGAACCCTCGTGTCCCCTCCAGCCATGGAAGGGGACAACGAGTTGCCCTCTACTAGCTTTGTGTCACCAAAGCTTCACCCACACCTGGCCCTGCTTCCCTGCTGCTATCGCTCCCCTCGGAGGCGTGAGACGATTCCTCACCCCGAGAACAACAGCACCTTTGCCTTGTCCCTACTCCAAACCTTCCAACCAGCTTTTTCAGCTCTTTTGATCTTCTTGTTTGCAGGTCTGTCAGCAAGGATTAGCCAAAATAGAAAAGTGCTAATCCACATTATAGAAATTCCAATCCTTGCCGCTGCATTAAGTAATTTCAAGGAAGTTTAATCTGGCAAGACTCAGAGGTGAACCCTGGAACAGTGATAGCAAGTATCTGTGCATTGCCTCTTCCACCAACGTGGCAACACTGCAGAGGTAAGAACCAGCATTTTCCTCCTTGTTGTGGCAGGCTCAAGACACTCACTAGTTCTGGTGGGATCCAGCAAAATCCCCCCGAGCTCTCAGCCCTGGGTTGCAGCTGAACACAGGGTTTAGTGCTGCTTTCCCATTGAGGCTGCCCAGATTGGGTTTCCAGGATTACTGCTAGACAATCTGTACAGTGTCACACCACCAAGCACTGGAGCTCTGTCTGAAATGCCCTTTGTTTGCAGGTTAGTGTCCGAAACGGGGAAGTGGGGAACTTTACGTGGCCATGGGAGCCAGCACGAGGGGAAAACTTGGCAGCCACGAAACCTGGGTTACCTCTGGTGAGAAGGAAAGCATCCTTTGGCTACGAGATCTGCAAAGGAGTTTGCTGCCCCTCCTCCTCCTGTCACTATGAGCTGCTTCAGAAATTCATCGTACTTTAAATGATTCACTCAAGTATCCATTCAGTCCCAGTTCATAGATTGCAGAGCCTTTATTGCACAGCCATATATTTAGCACTGGAATAGTTCTCAGCAGTTGTAACGGCCCTGTCATCTGAGGAATAAAACAAAGAACCATTATTCATCAGAAGGGAGACACAGTCTTTATTGTCTGAAGCCATGGCAGAGTTTTTATATCACCCTATCTATTCTTTCAGGTTGTCACACAACTCAGTTTTAAGCTGTTCCAGTGGCAGCCCTGGAAGCCCAAACGCTCCTGTAGCTTCTCACTGCCAACTTCCCAGCTAATGTTGTTTAAAACTGGCAGCAGGACTGATCCCAAGCACACTGAGGATGGCCAGTGACTCAGGAGAGGAAAGTTAACCTTTCCAGAAAAGCTCAAGACAGATGGTAGTCTCTGACGAGGTCAGGAATAAAAGCCACGCTGTGTCTTTTAAAGACACAAGGAAGCACGGGTGCAAGGAGCAATGGATGAAAGTGCATTTTGGGAACTGATTATACCCAGAAGATGTGGGTTTGGGCTCTGGTCCATGGCAGAGTGTTGTGTAGGCCCCAAGAACACAGCAAGGTGTGTGTGCTAGCTTCCTCACCTCGGGCTGGTGTGGCTCCTGCAGCCACAGTTGTCGTGGTCTGCTTGGTGGGTATATGTTCAGTGTGGAGCTGGAGGAACCAGCCTGGTTCTCTGGGTTTAGACACCTGGAGATTAGTACCTCCAGATGTGCTTGGCATGAACCACCCTCCACCCTGCCTGGCAGCTCCCTGGCTTGTTCTGCATCTCTGGGAAAAAGCAGGTGAGATTTTGGGTCAGAACACTTCTTCTAACACGCCCTTCTGAGGTGGAAACGAACGCATGAAATGCAAACGAAGCCACACCATTCACAGATCCAACAACCAACACTGTCTCCTCAGGCTTCTGAGAATGTTTGAGAATCTGCCTGTGTCAGCACAACAGCAGGATGAAGAGCACAAAGAACAGATACCTGGAGAAGGTGCCATGCAGGGGCTCTCACCAACTGTTTGCGCAGCCCCATCCTCCCCTTGAACGTCTCCTCTCAGAATAATGAGATGGGAAACTCGAAGACCCAGAATCCCAAGAAGTGGCAGACATTTGAAAATGAATTGCCCTTTCCCAGCTTTGTAATTTGTTTTAGGGCTGGCAAGCGCATCTCCAAACCCCCACGCTCCTTTTTCTCCACATGTTCAGAAAGCAAAGGGCACGTAACAGACTGTGAACTCCCATCACACCTCTCCCAACACCCGCTCCCTTCCGTGCTGCACAGCCAGCAATCTCTCCCCAGCTAATTAGCCAAACTGTATTCCGCACATATTTTGCATTTCTGAGTAATTAGGATAATCAGATTTCTCCCTTAATTCCGTACATATACAATATAAGCAGGTGTATTGCCTTTCCCACAAAAGTGCGTTGTCTGCCGCCTGTCAGAGCCCGTTCTCATCTCACACACGGAAATCTCCTGCTGACAGATTACCAGTAGCCATGAGAAATTAGGAACTGGGGTCCATTTGGCTAAGTAGCCAGTAGGCCAGGTACCCAGGGGAGCTATCTGAATGCACAGGCTTCAAATCTGACCAGAGATCTGGCTGTTCACTTCACCGTCCTCCAGGGAAGAGCTGCAGGAGAAGCTCTCTCTTCTGCACTGCGGTTGAACAGGAGGTTTGGTACAAAACCTCAAAGGGGTTTTGGGTTCTGGGGAAGTCCAACAGTCCAACCACGCCTGACGACTCAGGTGTTGGACGTTCTCCACAAGGTTAATCAGCCTATGGACCTAGGCCTTATCTCCATGAACTTGTTAGCTGGAAAACACATCCTTGTGGTCTCTGCTGCTTTCCCGGTCTCTAAATGAAGGTCAAAGCCAGTCAGACCAGGCCAGCTCTTTCCTGTCCTGCTGAGGTGAGTCTTTGGTTCAGGAGGAACTTTTCCTCCAGTCAGCTTCACTCAACAGTTCCTTCTCAGGGAAGCAGATAAGCTTCTTTAAGTGCACATGACTACATCCTGGTCCTTGGAGCACTTGGATGTGATATTTCCTCCAAGTGGGACTATTTCCCTCCTAGTGGAGTATCAAGGGTCCAGCATCTCTGAAAGGATGAAAGGATGCTCCCAAGCCCCACAGCACAGAGTCAGGCACTCCTGAGTACCTGGACCACAACAGTAATATTAAGGAGAGACACCACCACACATCTTCCACAAGAAGACCATCTATCTGCTGAGCTTTGTGGAGGGGACAAGTTTGCTTGTAGACCTTAGAGTACAACCCAATCCACTCCCAACAAGAAGTTCTACTTGTAGTAGAGTAAAAGTAATGTCCAAACCTCCTAAATGAGAATAAATCTGAGTAAGGCTAAGATTTAGTTTCCTCCTGGTCTCCAGGTAGGTTAACCCTTCTGGTACTGAGACTGAGCTCTGGGTACTACAGAGGTAATTTTCAGGTGGAGAGGAAGATAGACAGTGACAAACTGTTAGTTGTGGTGAGGCTGTTTATCTGTGATGGATGAACACACCACACAGAGCACTCCATGCAAGGTTACACTCAATATTTTATAAGTTCTCTGTGGGTAATAAAACGTTCCACCCCCTTTCTTTAGTGTCCTCTGTCTCACCTTCCCTGCTCAGATGAAACGCTGCTTAGACCTGAACTATCTCCACAGAACAGCACTTGGAAAATATAATTCAGCACCAGACACTTTGATATGTCCAAGGCCACCACAGAAACAGGACAGGTCCTTGTTCCCCAGAGAGAGGTCACAGGAGGCACCTTCCCAGGCTTTGTGTATTCACTGTAACTGTATTCATCTGAGCACCAGGATTCATTTTTCATTAAGTTGATTTAGCTCTTGAGGAGAAGTGTAACACAACTGTCCTCAGTAATAGTCATTTCTTCTTCTTTAATGTCTTGGAAAGGTCACTGATTGCCCGAATGCTCCGTAATGAGGGAGAGAGTCTGTCCTGTATCATGCTGACCTTCTGTCCTTAGGTCAGCGATGTCCCAGGTCACTCGGGGATGGCACAGTGACAGGGAAAGAGATTTAGAGAACTGGGCTGAGAAACCAGATCCTGTCTCAGAGCAATGCCCAGAGAAGCTGTGGATGCCCTGTCTCTGGAGGTGTTCAAGGCCAGGCTGGATGGGGCTTTGAGCAACCTGCTCTTGTGGGAGGTGTCCCTGCCCTGGGCAGGGGTTGGGAATGAGATGATCTCTAAGGTCCCTTCCATTCTGATTCTATAATGCCCTCCTAGACCTGGGAGCTCATGGGCAGCTCCACAGTGTGGGGATGGAGCAAACAGGATAAAGGAGCCCTGGCTCACCCTGTTCCAGGCGTCCAGTCTCCAGGGATCTCATCAGAGGGATCCTCAGCTGTGTTCTTGTCTCCTCTGAGGGTTGTGCAACGGAGAGCACAGAGTCTGCATGGTGAGGGGCTGCCCCAAAAAGTGCAGAAAGAGCACAAAGGCTGGATCTCCCTCCCCCAACACTCAGCCCTCCCGCCCCGTGGCCAGGCAGCAGGACTGTCTGCTGCTGAAACGGGATGACAACTTGTGCTCCCACACTTCTGGAAGCCAGGAGCTGGGTGGACATCTGTGCAGAAAAAAATATGATGATGGCCCCAGCTTTCTGGCGTTTTGAGCATTGGATGAAAAAAATAAGGCCAAAAAGGAAGGAAAACAGATATTTTTGCTGGCTTGAGTGAGAGCAGGTGGGAAGCTGCCTGCAGGGTTGGGCAGTTGCTGAAAGGTGGCAAAGAAAGCTGGCACAGTGACTCCTGACGTCTGCCTTCTCCAAGCAGGTGATGAAGACAAGCTGTTGCCTTGATTCCCACAGTATATTTTCATTAAGCCATGGCAGATGGCAGTGGAGGTCACTGCTTCCACACCACCATCCTTTCAGCTGAAAGGTGTCAAGGAATCTGACACCTCAATTACTAAACTGAGACTCACCCAAACAACATCCAGGATGGAGGGAGATGGGGGATCAGAAAAGCTGCTCTCCTCATTTCCATGGATCCTCACCTTTGAGAGAAAATCTGGGACGTGTGCTTTCCTAATAAACAACATATTTGTGTCTCACGTCCTGACAGAGAAGCAGCTGTGCTGAGAACAAGCCACAGACACCAGGAAAATGGCAATTAAGTCCTTGTGGAAATGAGACCAAAAAGCGTCCCTTGGAAAAGACAGTTGATGTTAATGAGCTACAGCGAAGTTGAGGGAAGAACTATTGATCTTGCCCCAGCAGAGACCTGCCGCTCGCTCCTCTCCAGCCTGGGAAACCTCAGAACATAAAGCGAAATGAAATTTCTCTTCTGCACTTCACAAGGACTTTCAGACGTGGGCCCAGGGTTCAGCAAACCCAGGGAGAAGCCAGAGCAACATCACCATTGACTTTTCTGTGCTCAACACGAAACACAAATCCAACACGCTGGTGAGAAACCCCATCTGGGAGATTTCTGCCAGATATTTCAATCATTTCAGTCTTTTCCATCCCTACTATTACTACCTACTTTCCTATTATTAATTTAATACTACTGATTCCCTGCTTTTACTATTAATCCTCACTTTTTTTTTAATCCCTACTGTTATCCCTGGCAAGACGAAGATGAAATAAGATTCTGACCCTTCTCAAAGCCCAATAAACAAGAGAAGCAGAAGCTGTTTATTCTTATTCTGAAATCTCATGAACTTTAAGGTAATATTATGACTTTGGAATGATTACAAAATATCTGATTGGCAATTCTGCCGGGGCATTTACTCATTGAGTTTCCTTCTACAACAAACATACCAAAAACCAGGGGCCTAGGAGCAGATGAGTGAACTCACCGAGCACTACCCTGCAGCAACACCCAAGTCTGTGAATTCTCCTTGAGGACTCCTCCCCTTAAACCTCAACAGCAGCTGGGTTTGGGGGAGACACGATGACATCAGAGATAGTTGGAAGATGAGAACTTCCAGAGTGCACAACTCCCAAAGAAAAAGAAAACCCAACACCAAACCAACTTCTTTTTGGGGAGAGTTTTCAACTTCTTTTTTTACAGAAGCTTGAAAACACTTCTGAAAAATACCAAATATTTGGGGTTTGGCACAATAACCCCCCCCATCTTTTTCAGCAATCATTGCTCCATGCCAGAGTATTTTCAATTTTTTGCTCAGAAATGTCCTTTTCTCTCTTTGTGTTCTAGAGATGGGGAATGGGAGAATAACGTGCTGGTTTTGAGACTAAAGCTTCCACTTTGTTGAAAACTCTCTTTCTACCAAAGTTAAAGTCAGAGACACAACCTGTGCAGTTCGGTGCACTCCCCACATCTACTGCAGCCCAGGAGGAGTGGGGACAAAGGGAACCCCACAAGCAGAAGGACATTAAATCACAAATTATCTGGGGTGGTTTTTTTTATAATAAAGAAAGGTCCAGTTGTACTGACCTCAAACTCGATGTTTTACTAATGGAAAAGGGGAATGCTACAGCTGGGGCACTTACTGCTCGCTAGATCATCCACGTTTTCTTAAGTGCTTGAAAAGCAATGGGCTATTCCAGGGTTTTCCTGGAGGAAAAGCAATCACAATCTGGCCTTTGTTACCCAGTTTGTTCTCCAAGAGTTCGTACTTGAGGGCCCCTGGAGCAGATTCTTGGAAAAGCTCCATTTTGCACCCCGGCCAAAATGATCTGAGTTTCCGTACATTATTAGCACACAATGGAGCAACGTCAGCTCGGGGCTGGCAGGCGCCACGCTCCCTTAACCCCACATCAGCCGGGGGGGGGAGAGGTTCCCCATCGAGGGAAAACCATCTCCTTGTCTCCTTGCACATCCCTGGTGCTCAGAGAGAGGAGAAAGGGGAAGGCAAAGGGGCAGAGAGTGGCCGGGAGAAACCAGAGAGCGGTGGGACAAATATCCTGCGTCAGCTGAAAGAAAGCCCTGGTTCTCCAAGAGGAAGAGTTGACCTCAACGCCACCCTGCCCTGAACAGCTTTTTGGCTTGGCCTTTGCCAAATTTCATTCCTGGTCTGAAAGCTCTAGATGGGTTTGGTTAGAGGACACAAAGGACCATGGTTCCTGTGAGTCATTTGCAGTGTCCGCCACCGCGATGAGAAACGTGGGTGTGGGCAATCGGGGTCACATCTGAGACACAGACCCCAGAGCTCCTCTTCCCTGGGGCTGTGCAGAAGCTTTGGGGCTTAGACCCCTGTGCTACAGTGATACTGACTCCAGCTGCTCAGGAAAAAGAAAAAAAATCTCATGCAAAAATTCAACTTTTTGTAAGAAAAGCTCCACAACTCCAAAATTAAAAATGTTTGCCAGCACAGCAAACATTTGCCAGCACATTTTTGATTTTTTGCCAAAATCTTCCAGCCGGAACTTGGGAGAAAAACTCAGAATTGCCTATGGAAAGCAGATACTTCTCCTGAAAATATTCATTTAGTCAAATCCCCAGGTTTCTACTGAAAGTCAGCTTCAGTGGAAAATGCTGACGAGCTCTATTATTGGCACAGCTTTAATTTTCCTTTGTCTGGAACAGACACGGAGAAGACAGCATCTGTCAAATGTGGTCTTTAGACTTATGTTATTATTTAGCCTGGAGTATTGTTCAAGGACCTGAGGAAAGGTTTGAGCCATCGTGGTGCTGGGTGCTGCCCATATACATGAAAGAGAGTCCCTTCCCTAGAGGGATTGCAGTTCAAGCACAAACCAGGGAGGAGATAAACAGCTGGGGAGAGCACAAGGTAATTTTGGAGGGGTCCTGAGCATCGTGATAAGCAAAGGGACACAGCACGTCCCCCTGCACCTGCTCTTGCCTTCAATGCTTTGTGCTGAGCTGAACCACAGCTGTGAGAGCTCGTGCATTCCTCAGGAGATGCACTAAACTGCCCCAGCTCCGGAGGTGACTGCAGAGGAGGGGAGAGACGGGTCCTGCTCTCCCCACCCTGTCTCCAGCTCAAAACATCCCTGGGATGGAGAGGAGAAAGCCAAGAAAGGCATCTCCATGACCCCCGAGTGCAGTAATCCTGCTTGCTCCTTCCTTTGGGCAGGAAGATGCTCTATCAACCCCGCTCTTGATCCCACTGAGTCCACCTATTTTAAGTTTAAATGCTTTTTTGGGCTGCAGATCCTGGAATCCCACCTGCCTGGCTGCCACCCTCCCCTCCTCTCCTCACCCCCTGCGTGCTCTTCATCGCTTTACGCCTCCATCAAACCTGCACACGACCGCTTCAGTTACAAGGGAGTAGTTAGAGAAGGATCTGTGCTGGTTTCAAATAGTTTCCAGAACTGGTCACCCCCTTCTGTAAGAGATTAAAAAGGCATTGCTGAGGAGGGAGAAAGAGAGCATGAGAAAATAAATAAATAAAGGTATATAGTTACTTTTGGTTAGTCTCAATATGCAGCCCCGTCCCAGGGCGCCTTGTTCTGTGCTCATTTGAAGTATTAGTCACTTTTTCCATTAGAAGCTCTTATTCTAGGGGGATTTATAATGTATCTGTAAAATTGTCTCCAGGCTTTGCTTGGCATCTGAGCTCTCAATCCATGGACAGAATGTAAAGAAACTACAGTTGTTTGATTTATTGGGACAGGGCATGGGGAGGGAGGGAATTTTTCCATGCTCGGTGGAAATAAATCTGTGCAGTGCCTTCAGTGCACAATCACTGCTCCAGAAAATACCGCCTTTGGGTGCAGTCTCACGCCGGCAGAGAGGACAGAAGCAAATCAATGATTATTTTTTTTTCTTTCATATTTCCCTGTCTGAGACCCAGCCCTGGTTTGTGGTTTCTCACTGTGACCCACCCAGCCCACGATCCTGCTGGCTGTGACAGTCCCTGTCATACCACTCGAGTTCAGACACCCTGCCCTCAAAAAAGCCCTTTTCAGCCCCAGTTCCTACAAGGGACATTTTTTAACCCTCTCTGGAGTCTTTTTTCCAGGGTCCTGATTTTTTTTTTCCTGGGGAGGCCCATGTCTCATTTAACTTTGGCTTGTGTTTCTTAATATGCAGCTGCCCAAAGGCTGGGCAGGATGAGCGAGGGCTGGCAAACTCCTCCTGTGGGTAATGTCAGCACTCGAATGGCAAAGCTGTTGGGGCAAAGTGACAACTGGGAGGTGACAACACCCCAGGGATGCACAAACTGGGCTGCAAACACCCCATCGCCTTGCTGATGGTCCTTGTCTATGCCATGGCTGAGGATAAGCTCCTCTGCAGGGTGGCCCTGACTAGGCCAACGCTCACCAAAAATTCAGCTGAAGACGGGGTTGGATGGGGGAAGAAGGGAAGGATTTAGGGACAGAGACACACGCTGGGATCAGGGTGGGAGGGAGAGCCTCCCTGCAGCACCCATCAGCAAAGCCAGAGCGGAACGTGGACGCTTCACAGAAACAATAACCTAAAATTGGAACATGGCAAATTATTTATTGAAACGACAGCCTTCCCTCCTGCCTTGATTAGCAAACCGCTGGGGAGTCAGCCTTGATTTTCTTCAGAGGCAGACACTTCTCCTCCTCTTCCTCCTCCTCTGTCTGCGCTCAGCCCGGGAGGGGGGCTGAAGATCTAGTTGGTATTCGCATGGTGTAGCAGCTCCTTCAATTCACACGTTGTTCTGCTCTCCAACTGGATCACAAACTTTTTTTCTTTGGGAACATCCACTGCAATGATGAATATGTTTGGTTTCTGCCTTTCTTTTTTTCTTTTTCCCAGGGAAACATTGAGGCTGCTGCGTACAAACACCTCCCCACGCGCTCCCTCAACTACTTGCACCTAATAATAAAACAATCTCCATGAAGCATTGCAACTCAAATTTTAATCTGATTTGGGGGTTGGTTCTTTTTTTTTTTTTTTTTTTGGGGGGGGGGGGTGTAGGAAGCAGTTTTACTATAATAAATTACTTTATTTNCATCCATCATTTCTAAAAAGCCCTGATGAAGCCTTGAGGAAGAGAAATGAGGACATGTAAAGAAGCACAGGGGTGTGCTGCAAAAGTGCAGTGGGAAATCCCAGCACTGAAATCCTCTCTCCATTTAAGTCAGAGGCAAAAACCTTCACTGACCACAGAGGAGCCAGGATTTCACCCCTGGGACTTTGGTAGTGGGAGACATGGGGCTTGGCAACATAGAGGGAAGAGTGTGAAGGGTGAAGGGTGTGAAGTATCAAATGAAGCGGAGCAGAGACATAGGAAGAACAAAGGAAGTTCACATCTTTATAATTTATTGATGATCTTGGCCTCATCGCTTCAGTGTTTTGTCTTTGCCCACCCTGAGCAGCAGCGAGTCCTGCAGGTCACTTGGCTGCACTGATGTGGAAGTGATGTGATGATGTACAGATAAAGTTTGCTTAAAAATATTAAATAATAATAAAAACAAAAATATAAAAAAGCACCAGGCTGGGTCTCACCCTCACCCAAGCACTTGCTGGTGATCCTTGCCAGGATCTCCTGACCTCACCCCCATCACAGCGCGGCTCCAGGAATTCCCTCACCATAGTTCACATTTTTCCAGCTCCTACCAATTCACCCAGCAAGTGCCATGGGAAATCGCTATGGCTGAGGCATCCAAACTTGCTTAAGAATGAGCCAAACTCATTCTTTTCTTCCAGGAGGAGGGTCTTAAGGAAAATAAAATGCTGGGGGTTCTTTGTCCCTGTATCTTGGATACGAGAAAACTCCCACGCTTGTCAGAAATAAGAACAGCACCAGCAGCTCATGGCTTTTTCTCTTTCTTATTCTTTTTTTTTTCCCCTTCTCCAGTGTGTGTGAGAGTGTGCTTTAAAGCAGGATGACATAGTGATGGGTTTAAGAGACAGTGAGCGTTGAGGTGCCAATTTCTAATGTAATACAGGGTACAGCTTCTTTCTTCTGTCATCACGGGCGAAAAATCAAAAGAAATAATCCAGGAGACTAAATACACTCCCCAGCCATTCAGCTCCCTCATAAATATGCTCAGCGAGGCGCTTTGTGCAGAGCAAACCCCACCACTTCCACTCCGCGTTTTGTTTAACTACGAGTCAAATCTTCCCTCCGCAGCTTCCGATTGCGCCCATCCTCAGAGTGACCCGCGTCGCGCCCTCACCCTCTTCCCCTTCAAATCTGGGCCGATGGGTTACCTTTGAAAACCAGCAAGTTCTCCCCCCTCCTCCTCCCTCCT
>VXBJ01001058.1:109867-162228 GCA_013400055.1 Nycticryphes semicollaris
TAAGCACAAACTTAAGAATCGCGAAAATTTTTTTTTTTTTTTAATTAAAACAAATGGTTTTTTTCCCCAGTTTTAGGCTTCGGTCAATCTCCCGGCGAAGCAAAGCGTCTCCGGAGCGCAGCTTGACATCCCTCCATCGCCCTCCTCCCAGCCCAAGTTGAAGAGGGACCGAAGCTTCCACCGGCCCCGGGGGCACCGAGGCGCTACGGGGAGGATGCGAGGGGACACGGGGACAGGCACGGGGACGGGACGGGGCTTTTGTTCCCGTCCCCGTCCCGGGGAGCCGAATCCCCCCGTTCTCCGCCCGTTCCCCCCCCGCTGCCGGAGCGCTTCCACTTACCAGCTGCAAAGTGCAGAGGAAGATGAGGGTGCAGCGCCCGGTGCAGCATCCCATGGTCCCCGAGCAGCGGGGGCAGGGACAGCCCGGCCGCCCTGGGGCTGCTCCGCTCCCCGGCCCAGCAGCTGCCTCTCGCCGCCGCCGGGAGCGGGGAGGGATAGAGGGGAGGGGAAAGAAGGGGAGGTCGGTCGCGGCGGCTGCCGGAGCCCCTCCGGGAGCCGGGGAGGAGGCGGTGGGGGCCACGGCTTAAAAGGGCAATGCCCCGCCGTCGGCTGCCGTCCCGAGTGCGGGGAGGGCTGGCGGGGCGGGGGCTGGCTGCTGCCGCCGCCGCCGGGATTCGCCCACCCCCGCAGCCCCGGAGGACGCGGTGGGATGCTCCGGCCCCCCGGGCAGAGCCCTCCCTCCGGGAGGCTGAACCAGGCAGCGCAGCCGGGGGCAGCTCCTCTTCCCCTTGAGGGGCTGGTGGGGCGGACCCCGATCTTTATGTTTGGGTTTTTTTTCCAGGCGGGCGGAGGAGTGCGCTGGACGGGCAAACTGGGTCTATAGGGTACGGAGCCTATAGAGCACCCTAAGTGATGGGAATCGGGAGCTCCTCTCCCCCTTCCTCCCGTGCAGGTGCTGGCGTGCTCGACCTAAAAATCATGACGCCTAGAATGAACCCAAAATACAATGCTTCTTCCCATAAAATTTCTCAGTGAGAGTGCACATGGAAGACAAACTTAGAAAGGGGGATAAGACAAGAATTCTTTAAAACGCGTGTTTGGGGGCATTTTGGAGTATAGCCCAGGCATGTGAATGATCCACAGCCTACTAGGAGCAGAGAGATGTAGGGCAGCATCTCTCTTCTTCCAAGAGCAGCTTCTACCTGAGCCCCATCGACGAACCACTCACCATACCCTGGACCTGCAGAAAAGCAAGCCGGTCAGTCTACTTCAGTTGCCAACGGCAGAGCAAGCCCACGAACACACAACCACCTCCTTCACACACCCCAGTCCTTCCCATTGCCTCCTCTCCAGGAGGAGCGAGGTGCAGGAGACACGGGATCGTGTCAGCCCTCCCTGTCCTAGGTGTTTCTGGTCGGCTGGAGGAGCAGGTCACACACCACCGCTGCGACGGGGACAGGCTCGTTGCTAAGCTCAACACAACAGGATAAGAAGCTTTGGGAGAGACTCATCCCGTGACGGTGTCGCCTCTTTGCAATCTCCAGTGACTCCGGTGCCTGCGACATTTTGCTCTGTTACTCTCAGGCTGTCCCTTCCGAAGCAACCCATGGTTTGGCTTCTCCCTCCAAAGCGAGGTGTAACTTCATACCATAAGTGACCAGTTCCACTTCCCACCCCGTATTACACTGATGTGAGAAGGAGACGCAGCTGAAAGGACAGAGGCTCTTATCACCGTGAAAGCCCTGCCTGACTATACCCCAAGGAAGCAGGATTAGTCCTAAAGTGTTATGAATGTTAAACACCTTCTATTAACAACACTGTTGTTATTCAAATCAGCCACAGGGAGAAACAGAACAAACAAACCAACCAGCAAACACTGAATGCCCGAGATTAGGAGGCAGACTCTGAATTGACCACAAATCCTCCTGGTTTCAGATGGTGAAGTATATTGATTATCTGACCTGTGCAACTGCGCAGAACCAGGGCATCAATTAATGCAGTCAGATACAATAAAGCATGTTTTATTTTAGGTGAAAGAAACGCACCCAGTGAAGAAACCAATTTACTTCACCCAGAAAACTGCAGGCTGAGGTAGCTTTGGCAGTATTTATATTCCCAGCAAGATGGTTTTTGGGTGGCAGAGGCAATAGGAACAAAGACCATTTGATTTGTTTGGGTTTTTTTTTTTTTTGTTTTAATGAATGGAGATGAAACATTCCTTCCAAACTGTGTAGGGAGGTCTCACTCTGTGCCTCACCCTGTAGGGTCAGGCAACCCGAGAGCTGGATTCAGACGGGAGCTGAGGGCTGGGAGGCTGGGGTTAGGCTGGTTGGTGTTCTGTGCTCTGGAAGCTGCACAGGGAAGGCTGGGCTGCAGCCACACAGGTTAGTGCCGGCCTTTGTGCCGTTTCCTGAGGTTTCCTGCACCTCTTGTACCACCTCCCGCTTCTAAAAGCTTCCCCTAAGCCCAGCTATTTTCCAACCCTATTGTACTACAAAGGAGGCGTCCTGTGAACCAGCTAAAGGTATCGCTGCTGAAATACTAAGTTTGGCACAAGCAGGATTTTTTTTCCACCTGTATTTTTATCTTGATAAGCCAAATAAAAGGCAACGCAACCGTGTGTTGGCTGGGACCCCACATGCCTCTGAAAGAAAACACACTGCTGCTCCTTTGCTTATTAAGAAGGGTGAAACCATGGGGGTAATGTAACCTGTGTTTCAGAGAGACTTAAAACTCCCAGAGCCTGTTCCTGTAACCTTCATTTGACTGATTTCTGGTCTGTGTTGGTAGAGCAGGAGGCCTGGACACAGAGGGGTCTGGCTTTAAGCATCCAAGGAGCCTTGCTGGTTTTAGTGGGGCTACTCAACGTGTTGGAAGTTGGGCACGTGCTTCTCCAGCCTCTTCTCATTGCAGACACCAGTGGAGGTGCATCAAGCTTGAGTCTCCTGACAACAGGCTTGAGGTCTTGGTTACCCTTTACAGGCCAATTAAAAAGTCTCCTGCAGACCCCCAGAAAACCCTTACTTCCATGAGATGAATTTGGAGCTAAGTCAATAAACCACAAAGATTCTAATTAGGTTCATTTCATTAGTGGGTGGATTAACAAGGCACTGTTGGATGAGGGAGCCCAGGGGCTGTCAAAGCACAGGGCCATCATAGTTGGGCAGGGTACCACCAGTGGTCCCCCATGTACCGCTACACAGTGGCACTTGGCTTGGCATGGACACAGCAGCCACCAGCATCTCCTAAAACTGTGCAAAACCCTGACCCATCCAAATTCCTGCATGAGTGCCTCAGGGCCACACATCTACCCTGAGACTTCAACTCACAAAACCAACTAAAACTTTAAATAAGTAAAAGAGAAAGAAAACTAAAATTGCTCAGCATCCCGATTTTCTCACTTCCTGGAATATAACCTCGTCCTCAGCTTTTGACCACTAAAATGTTGCTTTGAGAGTCCACGCTGGGTGTCAAGAAGGATTTCTCCCGATTAAGGGGTTCTGGATGGGGTCTGAGGGGTTCTCAGCAGGGACATTGACTCCTGATGTGTGTACACAGAACAAGGCAATCACAGGCAGCTCCATCCCTCTCCATCAGACAGCCACCAGGAGAAGGGTATGAATCAAGGGGTGGTTATTGCAGTCCTCTCCAAATGCTGTGCCACGGGAATGTTTAAGAGATCCTAGATTTATTTTTTTTCCCCTCCTTTAATTCCCAAAGATGCCCCTTCACTTCAAGATTCTGATGCACTGGGCAAGCTCTGACTTGAGGGGGAGACGAGGGTGAAATCCACTTGGGAATCACCCTCAGGTTCAAATGATGCTCTGGAGACCAAATAACTCCATCCTCACCCAGTGCTTGAATCAGGAACTTCCTCTCATCCAAATGTGAGGTGCCAAAGGGGTTGCCTGGATCCAGCTGCACTGCCAGGGGAGAGTAACCTGCAACAATGGGGCCTTGTTACCTCTTCCTGACTGATATGTCCAAATTATTTCAAGAAGTCACAGGTTTACTTCAGAAGAAATCGAGGAACAAAGTTAGCATGCTTGAAACAAAGCAGCAGCACCTTTCCACAGCTCGTTATCCCTCATATCCACAGCCTCCTCCTTCTGACGGATCAAGATGAGCAATAGAGGCTAAAAGTATTAGCTGGGGACACGTCTCTTCACAGCCCAAACCCTGTAATTGTCACAGCTGCTGAAAGCTATAGATGGTCTTATGTCCCCCACGACACACGTGGGGTGCATCATTCTGCTCAGTTCATTTACATTCACCTTCTCTCCATTTTAATAACCTCGTCGGGGTCACAGTGCCTTTACAGATGTCTGATCAAACGCAGCGGTGTCTGAGCACTCCAGCCTGATCGATGACACATCCAAAAGGCAAAACATCCCCATCCCGGTGCTTTTTGCCCTTATGAGCTCATCAGCCAGCCCACTGCCATCCTCCAGGGCAGGCAGCAGCCTTCTCGAGGTGGCATTGTCACATCCTATTTCTCTATCACAAATTAGAAGTAAAAACCCGCTGCCAGGTGTCTGAGGGATGGATGGCAGCTTTCCCCTGCGCACAGCGGTATCTCGCAGGGGACACACTCAAAATGATCAATTGGAAAGTCTTCACATAAGAGGTGGGCGAGCTGTGATGCTTCCTGCCACAGGAAGCTGTGGATGCTTTAAAACACATACAGGGACAAATGGATCAGGATAAATCATCTTCCTGGGTGGGAGGAGGAAAGGGCAGGAGTCTCTGTCCTGTCTCCCCAAGAGAGTAATTGCATGCAGTGACAGGACCTAACTGCTGGTGACCAGAGGTTGGCACCATGGGCAGCCAGGTCTGGCTGCAAGAACTGGACTCTGTGATATTCCCATGTGTCTCACTGAAGACTTTTTATGCAGAAAAGGATTAGTGAACCAGCTAGAAAGAGAGGGAGATTGTGAAAAAAGGGCAAGGACTTTTGACCTTCTAATTTGAAAGTTGCAATTTTTGAAACTTCCCATTACCCAGAGATGATAACTACAGAGTTGTTAAAAAGCTCTGCTTCTCTGGGACTGAAGCCAGCTGAGGCCAAGACTATTGATGCAGAAGACCTAAGAGAGGTGGCAATAGCACAGACACGTCCCTCCTCTCCCCAGAGGGACCAGAGAGGCAGAGGAGCACAAACCCAGCAGCACCGCAGCGGTGCACCCTCAGCAGGGGGTGTCCAAGGGACGGCCAAAGGAACCACGTTCTCCCCCTCCTTTTGCAGCCCGGTGAACGCATCGCAGAGAAACACAGCCCTGTGAGAGCAAAGCACAACGTTTAAAAAATCTATTCTCATCACTCCACAAGAAAAGAAACGATCTCAATGACTTCTCTGCTTTGAAATGGTTCCCCAGCAGCCCAGGGCAATCTGTAAAATTTATCAGAACTGGTGTGCAAAATCTGTCATTTTCTCTCTGATCCCTGTGAAGTCTTGGATGTTGGGGGGAGGGCTCCTAATCAGGTCTTTTCGGCATTTCTACACCACCATCTTCTACATTCCGCATTTGTAATGCCCTAATATTAACTTGCTGAGCTGCACAACAAGTTCTCATCACTCTTTGATGAGCAAGTGGAGGATGGCAGAGGTGGAAGGCAGATGCACTAAGCTCGTGGTATGTCATGAATAATAGCAAGGCGAAGAATTCATCCACATCTGGAGGATAGAGGTACCTTGTTCATATGATCAAGGGCTCGTGTGAAGGAAACACGACTGGTATCACTCCTCTCTTGGATCAAAGACACAGGCACCCATCTACCCACACAGTGGGGCCAAGGTTCAAACTCATTCTTTTACAGCTTTAATAAGACACCTTGACAATTCTGCCATAACATCCCACAAGCAGCTTTTCAAATAGTTCTTTTTCTACTTCTACATGACTCTAAAGGAAAGACAGGGAGACAGAGACAGCCTGAGACCTGTCAGCGTTTTTGTTAGTCTGAGGGGGAGGCCTTGTGCCGTGGGCCATCACCACGGTGGCTCAGCAGCACTAAAGAGCCTCCCCGTTCACCGCAATTCCCAGTCTGGCATATTTACAACCTGGAGGTTGAGGACATGAAACAACAACTGAACTACTTGGGGAAGAGCTGCTCAAATTAGGGTGATAGCAGCTCTGGGCACTGCACATCAACGTTCCTGGGTTTTCTTGGGAAAAAGGCGCAGGTGCTTTCACAAGCCCAGCCTGGGGTGAAGAGGAAGGAGTGCCCGAAGGGTTAATTCCATCAGGAAAAGCGAGCTGTCACAGCTGACATCCCAGCATCTCAGCCCCATGCAATCTGAGTAGCTGGCACGATGGCAGCCACATTTCCAGCTGCAGTTTCCCCAGGCAGTGTATCCAAGAAGTAATTCAAGGCAGCTGCCAAGGTCCCTGGGTATTGATACCAAGTGATTATTCAAGGTTTCCACTCAACAGTTGCATTTCTCAAATGATATGACAAAAAAAATAAGAAAACAGAGCCAAAAGGGTGAGAGCAGTCTCCAGTTTAGGGTGCCCTCATTTAAACAAGCTGTTTCCCTGTTTACTTAGGAATCATTGTTTTTTGCCTCTCAAATGATCACGAACTTCCCCAAGCCAATTTAACAAGCCCCTTGTGAGACGGTGGAGAAGAAATCCATAACAAGTTTCTTTTGGAGTATCTTTTGAAGGGTATCTACAGCAGGGTGTGCCTGCAGAAGTGTACGGTGTCAGGAGTCACTGTATATCAGCGCTGCCCCACGGGAGGTGGTGTGAAACCTGCAGTCTGAAGTTATTCCAGCACACGCAGACACAAAGCAGAGCTACTTTTCTGCCATGCTTTCCATGATATCCTTTCCAATCCCAGTCAGTGAGAGCTAACATGCATTAAGAAGTCAGCGGTGTCAGCTGCCACCAGGCTGAAGGAGCATTTTTTTACACACATTTACTTTAGAAAGAATTAACTGCCTTGGAAATAAGCCCCTTGAACCTGCCTCCCGAAGTTCAGTCCTAATATCCACAGGGAGCAGCACTTCCAGGCTCTTTTCCCCTGCCCAGCCTGTGCTAGATGGCCACTTGGATGGCTTTGATTGGCAATGACACAAACTGTGATGTGACACACACGTATCTGACACTAACACAAAATTAAAGCTGCGTGTAGTGGTAGCTGCTTGTTAAAGAAAAGCTTTTGCACTTCTGTTTGCTGTTTTATTACCAGAGGTAGGGTTTCCTGCTCTCTCATATGAAGACTTCACAAATTCTGTCCCATTCCTGAAATGAAAAAAAAATCCCCACGTGCATGGGCAGAAGGTGTGATGGGGAGGTGTGTGTCTCTAAATCAAGTAGCTGCTTAAGCTTTTCTTCAGATCTAGCTCTGGAGAAATATAATGAAAGGGCATCTCAATCACCCGACTGATAGTAGAAAGGCAGGCATTAACATGTGCTCCCAGCTGCATGGAGGAGTGGGCTCAGTAAGCTCAAATCAGAAGTGAATTTCCTATAAATATGCAGAGGAATGATGGGGGCTGATTACTCTCCTCATCTCGTCTGTGCTTTGAAGAGCTGGACACGAAACTCAGCACCGGAGGCTGCGGTGTGTGATCCATAGAGCAGGCAAGACTCCGTGCTTCAGTGGTAGAATCATAGAATCATAGAATTGTGGAGATTGGAAGGGACCTTTATGATCATTGAGTCCGACCATCAACCTGTCTGATAAGAAAACCATCACTAACCCATGTCACTGAGCTCTGTGTCAACCCAGCTTTTAAATCCCTCCAGGGATGGTGCCTCAACCCCTTCCCTGGGCAGCCCATCCCAAGGCTTCACAACCCTTTCAGCGTAAAAATGTTTCCTAATATCCAACGTGAACCTCCCCTGGTGCAACTTGAGGCCGTTTCCTCTTGTCCCAGGGCCTGTGACTTGAGAGAAGAGACCGACCCCCCCTGGCTACACCCTCCTTTCAGGGAGTTGGAGAGAGCGAGAAGGTCTCCCCTCAGCCTCCTCCAGGCTGAACACCCCCAGCTCCCTCAACCTCTCCCCATGAGGCTTATTTTCCAGACCCTCACCAGCTCCGTTTTCTTTCTCTGGACCCTCTCCAGCCCCTCAATATCTTCTTTGTGGTAGGACCAAACTCGTGCCTCAATCCCAGTCCCTCTTGCCTGACCACCAGTAGGGCTGTACTGGTAATTAGATATAGTCACCGATTTTGTCAGTGTCAAGTTAACTGAGGGAATGCCTCAGAAAAGCCCTTAAACAAAAGGCTCCTCAGCTGAAAATGCTGAAAATGCTGAAAAAGTAATGTTGCCTTGCAAAATCAGAGGGAAGGGATTATTTTATTAAGTACACGTGGCCTTTCCATAAACAAATGGCAATATTCACTGTGGCTTGGTGAGGTTGCTATGCTGTGCCTGCCAAAACAATGAATGTCAATAAACCTGAATGATATAATTAATAGTAAATAAAGCTGATTTAGCATAATAAATAATAATAGGAAAAACCGGGCTGATGTTTCATCCCATGGCAGAAAATGTGTCACATATTACTTTTCTAATAAATTTTTTGTTATGGGACATAATGTTAGTAGGAATGAGCTTCTGTCAGGGCTTACAAAAATCAGGACCCCCTTCGAAGTCACTCTTAGTTCTCAAACCCAGGAAGTTACAAATACGATCGAGGCTTTGGTGGCCCAGGAGAAACCGTTCATAGATGCACAGAAATATCAAAAAAGCCTTCCAAGAAAAGGGTGTTATCACATTCCCATCAATTAACGTGACTCCTCATGGAACTAAAAGGGCTGACTTTGGGGGTTTATTATTTTTCACACAGATGTAGTTACTTAAGTCATAAGTAATGACAGGGCAAAGCTCAAACGGTGACATTTATCACGCAAACAGGTCCACTCCTTGCTCCTCGCTCTTCAGATTTATTAGATTTATCTAACAAGGGTATCTATGGTTCTTTTTGTTTCCCCCACAGCCCCCCTCAATTTAAGCACTGTGACACCCTGCACATTACTCTGATGTAGTGGCTAATCTCAGGTGTGGTGGCAGAGAAAAAGGCAATAAAAATCCTCGGCTGCTCCATCCACGACAAGCGCTGTTGGTACCGAGCATTGTAATCAATTCACAGAGGTGTTAAAAAAAAAGTCAAAATAGGGGTTTGTTGTTTCTCTTTTTCCTTTAATATTTGAAGGGTTATGAGGAATCTCTCCCAAGCCCATGTTCATGCTGTTCAGCTATTCTACAAGAGAATTTTTCAGGTATTTTTGTGGAATTTAAGTGGTAATGTCACCTCATTTATGTCAGGGACTGTAATATTTAAGAGCCAAAATTGAGTGTTATTAATAGAGTCAAAAGGGCTCAGGAAATCTGTAAAAGAAAAAAAGTGAAAATGAATGCTCTTTGGTTTAAATCCTCTTCCAGAGACTTTACCTAAGAAGTTTCAAAGCCATCACTCACGATCATTAACTTCCAAGCAAAATTGCAGACTAGGTAGGTCGTCTTAATAAGCTTTTGCTTGCTATTAGTCTTCCTCACTGCAACTATGATGCATGTGTGTATGAAGTCTTTGCAGAACTAGGCTCTAGTTCCTTTCTGTGGTCTCATATCGGACTACCCTGTACATGTTTGACTATTACCCTTTTGTAGTCAAGTTAAAGTATTTCTATCTAAAAAATCTCAGCAAGGAAAACAGCTCAAAAAGACTGTGCCCGCCTTATATTTTGTTATTTTATCCTGTAATTTGTTCCTTATCATCACATTTCATATGTGCTTGACTGTGGGCACAACAATTACAACAATGGCAATTGTGCTAAAAATACTTGTAATTCAGTTTCAAGCTAGAATCAATTCATAGCCAGAGAAAGGGAAGCGGTAGGGAATACAATGCAGGATGCCTGTATTGGTTTATCTTAGAATAGATATTCGTCACACATTGCAGAGATGGGAAGAGAGCTATGCACCCATCCCAAATTCCGAGAAGGGAACGAACTGGCCTTGCCAGGGAACGGCGTGCATTTATTTGCTTGCTAAGGAAGGCAAATGTCTGTGGCTTCCCTTCATTCCTACTGAAAACCAGACAGCCCCATCCTGCAGCCCTCACTCATAGAGGAAAATCTTTACTGCTCACTGTACATAATGCATGTTTGGTAAATTAAGACGACGGGGGGCACCTGTCTCCCAGCCCTGCATCACAGCAGATGAAAATCGTTGCCCAACACTGCTCCCCTGAGGCTGTGAGCACAAGCACTGAACGTCCAACATGTGCCCTTCCAGACCTGCTGCACAACCACCACCACCACCACCACCAATCACAGCACTATCTACCAATTACACAGAAAAACTAAGATTAATATTCTCATTAGACCCTATAATACAGTTTCTGCATAATGGGAACCTCATTGCCCATTAGCTCGTGTTTACCAGAAAATAATGGTGCTTATCAGAAGAGACCGCTTTCTCCTTAGCTGGAAGAGCAAATTATTTAAGCTGAGTTTGCTTTATGTTTCATAGACCTCCTTCAGTCCTTCGTACGCAGGCACATTTAAGGGCCCATTATCTTCTTGTTGATGCAAGGGGGTGATGTATGTAGCTACCATTAATGGTAATGAAAATTGTTCCTGTTAATCTCCCGTGCACTGATAGCAAGATAATAGCCTCCTTATTAAGTATGAGGGCCAGCCGAGGAGTTGCGCTGAAAACGAGCAGCATATTGTCTCTGTGGGATTCATATGTAAATGCTAAAGCATTGCTTTGTGTCTACAGTAGATGATTAAAAAGAAATTAGTAATAGCATAAACATGCCTCCAACTACCGCAGAGGGTTCTGGGCTCTGAGCCCTCCTTCCATCCTATCCACTCTCACCTTTGGAGAGTTACTTCTGGAGACCAATGGATGGAAATTGTCCTCTGGGCAATGTGTGCTTGCAGCCAAGGCCAATGTCATCCTGGGCTGTGTTAGAAAAAACGTGGCCAGCAGGTCAAGGTGTGTGTGTGTGGATCCTGCCCCTCTGCTCTGTTCTGGGGAGACTCCATTGAGGGTACGGTGTCCATCTCTGAGGCCACCAATATTAGAAGGGCATGGACCTATTGGTATGGGTCCAGAGGAGGCAAAGAAGATGCTGCGAGGGCTGGAGCCCTTCTGCTGTGAGGACAGGCTGAGAGAGTTGGGGGGTTCAGCCTGGAGAAGGCGCCAGGGAGACCTTAGAGCCCCTTCCAGTCCCTAAAGGGGCTCCAGGAAAGCTGGGGAGGGACTCTTGATCAGGGAGTGGAGTGACAGGACAAGGGGGAATGGATTTAAACTGAAAGAGGGGAGATTTACAGAATGAATCACAGAATGACATGGGGTTGGAAGGGATTTCTGTAGATCATCTAGTCCAAACCCCTGCCAAAGAAGGTCCTACTAGAGCAGGTTGCACAGGAACATGTCCAGACAGTTTTTGAATGTCTCAAGAGATGGAGACTCTACCACCTCTCTGGGCAGCCTGTTCCTGGACTCTGCTACTCTCAAAATAAAGAAGTTTCTCCTCATGTTTAGGTGGAACTTCCTTTGTACAAATTTGTGCCTGTTTCTTCCTGTCATCTCAAGAGGACATTTAGATAAAGTATCAAGGAGAAATTCTTTGCAGTGAGGGTGGTGAGACCCTGGCCCAGGTTGCCCAGAGAAGCTGTGGCTGCCCCATCCCTGGAGGGGGTCAAGGACAAGTTATACAGGGTCAACCTGGTCTGGTGGGAGGTGTCCCTGCCCAGGGCAGGAGGTTTGGAACTGGGTGATCTTTAAGGTCNTTTTTCCTAGAAAGGAGAGAGCGGTGTGCTGGCCGGGAGTTGGGCCATGTTCTGAGGGAGGCCTCCAGGACTCAGCTTGGATCCGGACACCGCAGGTGTTTGTGGAGAAATCGCCCTCCCTCGTCCCCTCTGGAGCTCTGGGTAAGGCGGCTGCGCTTCTGCGTACGCGAAACTGCGCGGCTTTAAAAGTGTTCATCAGCCCGTGATAGATATCGGTAAGTGAACCTGGCCTATTCCACGAAGACGGGTTCACTCCCTTCAGCCGAGGAGGCCTCTCTGGCCTTTCTGCCCTGGCCAGACCCATGGGGAGCCTTCAGGATCATGGTATCATACAGACCACGTCACCCATGAACCGTCATACACTCCCTGCAGGCTGGCTGTGTGAATTTGCTGCTACATCAGAGGAGCAAAGTCCTCTTTCAATTCATTTCCACTTTCAGGTGCCACTTCTGCCTCTTTGTTTGATTTTTCACAAGCTAAAGATTTCTAGCGTGAGCACTCCTGTGGTGCTTACCTAGCTTTTGCTCTGGAAACAGATTTTTGGGAAATAAGACTCTGAGATTGCTCTGTGTGAAGCTGTGTATTTCCACCTTGGAACCCTTAGTCAAAAACATTTATATTCTTTGGTCAAACCATATTCCTAAACTAAACATTTTCTCTACCACTCATGTCAACTTATATCAGATCAAAACAGTGCATGATTATTTAAGGTGTCTGCACAGTTGTTATTTCAGTATTTACTCGAGAAACTTAAAGCAGTATAGTAGCTCTGTGTCCAGTCAGCTCAGCTCAGCTGATAACTTAAAACTTTGTGGACAAATATAGTTGAAAACAGACTAGGGCATTGCATATTAGAAAGCTTAAAGCGTGACTCTTTTTCCTTTTTCCCTTTTCCTTTATTTCCACATGATTTGGTGGGGGAGGGAAAGGTGAGATGCCTGTTTCCTGAGTTACCTCCCTCTTTCCTTGAATGATGTGGAGTGGATGAAGCTCTGCCTTCCCACCACACAGACGTGGTGGTTTGGTCAGAGAACTTGGTGCTTCTGGAATGAGCATGTGTTCAGATTGCAGTTGGCCAAAGTCTGTCTTCAGTTTTCATCCAAAAAGTCAAACCAGTTATGGCAGACCCAAAGACAGTTGGTTCCTCTATCAGCTTGGAGTTGGGGATCTGAAATTCGTGCTGTATGTACTGACACAGTGTGGATGTTGGCTGCTGTGGGGTGGGTGTCTCTTTCTGCTCTATAGAATATTCCTGGCTCGTGTGGAGTTGGAGTTGGAAAAGGCTTTCCTGTTCAGCTCTAGCAATTATTGTTTGCTGTTGAGGCTGGAAGGCCTTTGCATATATAGTCTGCCTCTGTTTGTTATTCTGAAGGAAAAGTGGCTTTAACAGCCTGGGGGAAAAAAAGACTTAAAAATGGAAGGATAGCAGTAAGGGCAACCCAAAGTGAGGGACCTTGTAACTTGTTGGTAGTGTACAAGAAGCTGCTAGGGAAATGCAGCCCCAAGGGAGGGCAGTTGGTGTGCAAAGAGAATATAACAAAAACATTGACGAGGAGGGCCCAAAGTATTCATGATTGTCTGTCTCGCTGTTATTGCTGAGTTGTTTACTTAATTTCTGTACTGAATCCCTTTTTTCCCTTACCTTGCAAGTGACAGTGGAGTTGAAGATGTGGACTTTGATTCATGTAAATGTGTTTATGGTCTCTGTTTAGGATATGAGCAAACACGTTCTAGGTGTAGTGCTATGTCATATAGATTAAATATTGTTATTGGAATGCTGTTGGAGAAAGTGCTTCACTATACAAGGGGTCGCTTGGCACACTGTTTCCCTTTTGTGAAACTTACACCCTTTCCATTTGACTATTGTTAAAAATAATTCTCTTGAGTTCTTGATGCAGGATGACTGGAAGGTTTTACTCACCAATAACTACAGTAACCTTTACAGTCTAAACCACTTGATTTTTTCACAATTTATCTGTTTTTGTCCAATACATATAAATGGGGACTGAAAGGTAGCATACTCTAAATGTCAGTGAAAACACTGTCCCTGAAATTACGCAGAATTAAGTGCTTGTCAACAAGATGTTTACCAAGGAATGAGTGCTTTGGATAAAAGGCAGAGAGTTCTGCCACAAATAACTTCTGCTTTTAACAGTGATATTACGTAGGTACAATGTTGAGCTTATTTCTTTCTGAATTGTGTTGTCTTAGCTGGTGGTGTGTATAAATGTATTTATTGTGTGGCTGTGGTTCACAGGAAGGTTGTCAGGCTTTACAGATGTCTCAGAAGTTGATGTCACATTCATAGAAATTTAGTCTTTTCTTACCTGTAGCATTTTTCTTTTTTAAAATAGCCTTCCTTTTCTAATTAAAGATGTATTCTCCCTCCATTCCCTACTGGGTTGTGGCAGTTGTGTGTAACGCTTAATCATTCCTCTTCTAAAATTATTGCAGGATTTTTAATCCTGTTGCTAGTTTTAAGACTTAGGACTGCTTAGTTAAATAGCACAGTGAACAAGTGAAGGACTTGCCAAAAGGCATTTCTGACACTCAGACCAGTATTTGATGAAAACATCGACCTGCTATTTTTTTGCTTTCCAGCATGACTGACCAATTAGTAGTTGGTGCAGTTTCTGGTCAGACTTTTCTGTCTTTTATTGTGTCTTAGAAACTAATTTTCTGGAGTAGGAATGAAAGGATAGACTGGAAGTAAAAAGGAAGAGGAGAGGTTATTTATTTAAACGTAATTTAAATATTGTACTACCAAAGTAGTTGGAAATGAGAAATTGTTTTTTTATCTAAATTTCAGTCTTCTAGTAAAGCGCTCTTATAGCAATGTGTTCAGTGCTCTTCAATTTAAAAGCTTTTGCTATTTTTTTTTGTTTAGGTCTGTTCAGTCCTATACATGTGATTCTGTGTAATCACTCGTGATTATAACGTGCTTTCAGAAGGGGGAATGGGTGGGTCTGGGAGCAACACCAAGTAAGAATCTGTCTTGATACAACTTAAGCTGTAGAAGAGTTTCCATGTTTATCACCTCCTGCCCCCTTTTCAGCTGTGGCCAAATTACACCTTTCCAATGAATGAATGAAGATGACTAAATCCCCCAAAATGTACACAGTAAATGGAAAAGTGAGGTTGAGGGTTTTTACACTGTTTTGTTTTGTCCCTGCAACTGGGTGTGATTCAGTGGTTTAGATTGAAAGCTCTTTCATAGAGACATGTTTGTAAGGTCCTGAACATCTTACCAGTACCAAATCCTTGAAAGTAACTTAGTTTTTTGTTTTTCATTTTCTCCCTTAGTAGAATCATGGCAAGTCCAAGAACAAGAAAAGTTCTCAAGGAAGTCCGAGCACAAGATGAGAATAATGTAAGAAAATGTATACTCTTCTTTTGTAAAATTGAATTTTCTGCCTACTCCAGATGGAGGGGAGTCTGCTACAGCTATTGTAGCTAAAAATACACTATTTTTAGCACTAGTGTTGCTTACTAATGGTAACATAAATTGGAATATCGCTTATTTATGCTAGTTCCAGTAACTACTATTCGTATATGTTATTATAATACATTGCTGCATATTTGGCACAAATCTTTCGGAAGTTCTTGTAATGCTGTAACTCCTGGAGTCTGTTGAACAAGTGATGTCTTGGGCACAGCTTAACTAAAACGGTCTCTTTCAAGTAGCTTAATTATACACTACCTCCCATGTGATAGCCCATGGACAGGTTCATTTTTACTTATAGTTATGCATTAAGCCTTGAGCAGTGATTCCAGTCATGAGAACTTAAATTGTTGTGCTGTACAAGCAATAAAGCTATTTTTAAGAAAAACCTCTGTTTAGATCTGCTATCACTTACTGCCAAACTGTAGTATGACTGAATAAATATTCCAAACTTAAAATGTTGCATCTTTATTTTGCCAAGGAAACCTCAAGAATTTAGTCTGGTTTCTTTTTTCTCCTTCAAGACAATATGGAAATGAAATAAAGTTGAATTCTTTGCTCATTAATTTCAATTTGCTCATCTGTATTTCATTTTTTGGTGCTCGGTACAGTAATTTTTATAATCCAAGTCAGGCAAGTTAATGAGTATTTCTTTCTGTGCAACGTAAGTAAATATTTGAAGGAATCTTATTCTGTAGGGAAACTGTTTCCAAACATTAAGAGCTCTCCCTTCTGAAATTATTTTCTGTGTGTAATGTTTTAATGGTTTGACTTTTTGAGCTCTGCTGTGAAAACTTCTCACAGACAGGTGATGATGGAATGTTAGAGATAATTGTGGGGTTTTTTTTCTTGCAGGTCTGTTTTGAATGTGGAGCATTTAACCCCCAGTGGGTGAGTGTGACCTATGGAATCTGGATCTGTCTGGAGTGCTCAGGAAAGCACCGAGGCTTGGGAGTTCACCTCAGGTCAGCCTTTCCAGCAGACGATGGACTGAGTTGGGTTATCTCCGGGTTCATTATACTTGTGAACAGAACAAATTGTTTCAGAAGGGTGCAGAATGTCTCAGTTCTAACATTTCACTATGAGTTTTGCTTCTTGTTCCTTTCCAAAGTGAGCTTTATTCCCTGTGCCTCATCTGTAATTAGTTGGGGAGTGTGCTGCCCCAGCACAGTTACTTTATGCCCAGTTCCAGAAGGCAATTTATCTAGCTACATCTTGAGGTTGTGCAGTGGTTTTTGGTAATCCTGCACTAGTCCTTGTACTCTTTTTTTTCTTTAATCTTGTATAATTTTTATCGATTAAAACTGAAGCAGCACTAGAGCAGCTTGAGAGTTGAGCAAAAAAGTCAGAGTATGGTTACAGAGTGTTGCTGTAGTGTATGCAAGTGTATGAAATAATTGTATTCTGTCCTGGAGATCTTTTTTATTATTATTTGTTTAATATTAATGACAGTTAGATGTGCTCAGCTGAGATGGAAATCAATGGCGTAAGAACTGTTACGTGTTCTGGAGCCTGACAGTGTGTGTGTATATAATAGGGGCAGAGCATGGGATAGTTACTCAAATGAGAAAAGGGAGAGGAAGTCCAGCAGGAAAATCACCAAAGCAAGGAGACCATTTAGAAGTACGTGCTTTGCTTTTCAAGGGGTGATTTGAAGCTCATTAGTGAGTAGCAATTGCCTAGGAAATGAGAGTTTGGAACTATTTCACATGTTAGATGAAAGAAAAGATGAAATTACTGAGATGAAGGTATGATGAAAGGTATTTCTGCAGGCACAAAAAGGAAGGAATTGGTCAGGATGTCTTCTTGAGGATGTTGTCTCACTTTTTTGGTCCCATTGACCTTGTATTTAGCAATACAGCACTCTTTGGGTTGTTTGTTTCTCATTAAGTTTAATGAGTAGTAGCAAGAATTTGTATCAGCAGAGTTGAGATGCAATCATAAATGCTGGGGAAAGAGGTTGGCTCTTTTAAACTGTCAGTATCTGATGGTTGTTATGAGAACATGCATGGAATGGGACAGGAGGTGTCCTCGCAGGTCACTTAAGAGTCACTGTGATAATAGACAGGAAAAGAAAATTGCAGAGTAAAGAAGGAGGTGAGAAAGTATTTTATATAGTGGGTTAGGTTAATTTCTGAACTTGAAGAAAACTGCTTTTTCCTCTACTTGCATTCTGTTGACTTTCTCCTTTAGGTGTCAATAAGTGGTGTGATTTTAGTTTATTTCAGTAAGGATTTGACCACCTTCTTATGACGATCTATCTTTCTATACTTGGAGGGTACCCTCTAACATGTTTATTCTCCCAACCTTTGAGATAGGATGCAATGAGCTTTTTTTTTGTGGGTGTTTATTTTTTTTTTGCATCCCTGCTGATCTAGCAGGAAATCATAACAAGCTGTGATTTTTCATGTTTTTGAAAAAAACTGCTTTTCAGTTTTGTACGTTCTGTAACCATGGACAAATGGAAGGATATTGAGCTGGAGAAAATGAAGGCTGGAGGTAATAGCAAATTTCGCGAGTTCTTGGAATCTCAAGATGATTATGATCCCTGCTGGTCAATGCAAGAGAAGTACAACAGCAAAGCTGCAGCTCTTTTTAGAGATCAGGTAAGTTCAATTGTGTGTGTGTTCCCATCCCCTGCTATCTGAAAATATCAAAGTACTTTGTAAGCATTTATTTTTGAAGGGAGGGGAGGAAAGGTAGCAACCAATGGTTCTTGAAAGGTGTAAGTCTTAGAGTGCTTCTTCCCAGCTCTTATAAGAATTTTCTTCAGAAACTGTTCTGCCTTTAGCTGAGGCGCCTCAGATTTTTATTGCTGCAATTTGTTGTAACTGGTGAGTGAGTGGAGCTGCCCCAGTCCTCACTGGACAGCTTACTACTTCAAGCAGCATGGTTTTATCTCAAGTGATTGGTGATAAATCTTTTCTGTGGGTAATAACAGAACGGTAAATTAATTTGCCAAATACTGGCAGGCCTAGAAACAAATAAATTGGAAATTTTAATGGTATTACCTTTTTGTGGAGGCTTGGAATTTCCAAAAACGAAATTAAAACAGCTTGATCTTGTGAACTTAGAGATTTACAAGGGTACTGTATGTTTATGCTGGCCCTGCCACGGGGGTGGTAAGAAGGTACGTTCTGTGCTCGCTGGGATATCTGTGCAGCTTTGAAGTTTGTTGTGTGTGGTGTCCCCTTGTGTCTTTAGAAGTTGCTGGGAATAGGAGGCACTTGGCTAAAGTGGAATATCTTGATGAAAGCAAAGAATATGGAAGTTGTGTAGGAGTTTTAGTATGTGAAACAGGGAACTATGGAGTTTCGGTGTCAAGGCCTTTGGAAATTTTATATTGACTTGTTGAAGTTATGACTTGGATTGGAGGAGCGGTACGGGGTGAAGAGATGAAGTTCAGGTCCTTTGTTTGAAGGAGACAGAACGTTTAAACTCTGTGTAGGTGTTTTAGCCACCCTACGCTGGAATATAAATCTACCTCTTTCTATTCCTCCATTATTCTGTGATTAGTACTTACATTTATTTCATTAATCTAGTTGTTCCTCTTCAAACCAAATCTGCCTGTTTGAAGACGTTGCCTGAAATAAAACCAATGTGCAATTCAACATTGCTAGCCTGAGATCCAGAAAAAAAATCAGTTTCTCATGAAAATACAAATGAATTGATCTATGTAGCTGGTAGCAAATTGGAAAAAATGACTTGTACTCACTTTACAGGACCAGGATATGACTTGTATGAAAACTTTGACTGAGCCTTCTGATTATTTCCCTACCCCTTCTAGGTAGCCACAGTAGCTGAAGGGAAGGAGTGGTCCATTGAAACTTCTCCTGCCAGGAACTGGACCCCACCTCAGCCTAAAACATCTCTCTCCTCCACTCATCGGTGTGTGTTCTTGTTATCTAATGTTGATAGAGCAGCAGCAGGATCAAAACCTGATGTTTGAACGTCTACTGGTTTTATTCTGCTGGTGGCATCTGAACAAGCATTCCATTTGCTGAAGTTAAGTAATATGAGGTCGCAGGGCTTTTAATTTCTGTAAGAATTCTTACCTCCTCCACCTACTCATGGCAGAGACCAGTGAGCAAGAGCAGAGGACAGGCCATGCTGCTTTTATCTTGGCTTGTACCACACCTGAGAGTAGTCATTGTGTCAATCACACGTAGTGTGTGTGTCACAGCCTTGCCCTAATCACTGCGCTGGTCTGGTTCCTGATGGAACGCGTGGGATGAAGGAACAGACTTTTTCCTTATGGGGCTAATTACTAATGGGAGCATCAATGCTGGACTGCAGCAGGGTGGGGTTTTTTTAGTTTTTTTTTTTTCTGCTTTTGCATGTAGTGGTCGTTATTCTTTGCACTGAAGAATTAAGTGAACTGACAAAGCAGTTGTAAATCAAGCAAAGAAGTGCTTCGTGCCTGGCCATCATCCAGCGTGTGTGGGGCTAGCTGTAGTATGAGCAGCACCATCTGCATCTGAGTCTACTCACGTTATTCATTCAATACTCCAGCAGCCTTTAGTGGTTGCATTAGAGTTTCCTGCTTGGCAGAGGAAAGAAATAATCGATTTTGCACCTGTGTTAGGGTGATACACGGCAAGCTGCACTGCTGAGTGAGTGGTTTTTGCTTTACACGCTTTGATTCTTGTATCTTTCCTTTCAGTGGTTCTGCTGGACAATCTCAGGCTGCAACTGCCGCTTCTGACAAGGCTTTTGAAGACTGGTTAAATGATGATGTCAACTCCTACCAAGGGTAATACAATATTTATTAACTTTTTGAGTGCCTGGCCCTCGAGCGTAGCAAAGAGCAGGATGTTATACCACAGCTACCCAACTGTGATCCTGAATCACTGGTGAACAGTGATATCTCATTTACTATTAAAATGTTTTGATAACATATGGTAAAGGGCGAGGAAGAAAAGTGCCTCTTAATGCTGTCATTTAACCAAAAGGTTTGAATAGCATTGAATAAAGTAACTCAAAATGCTACTGCGGTGGTCTCCAGACTAGGGAGATTTTAGTGTATCTAGTACCATATAGTGATTTGAGTTAAACAAGGGTATTTCTGAAGTTAACACCGTTTTCTTATTCTTTTTTTTTTTTTCTTTTCTTTGCTTTTCCCATTTTCATGTATCACTTTATTAGGATTTACTCAGACTTCTGGTATCAGTGAGCTGTTAAACCCGGAGGGTCTGTCAGAGCCCATTAGTGTGCATAGGGGACACTTTAATGTGCAAGGATTCACCAGTGGATCCTTGTTGGTATGTCTTTATGAAGTGAGTGGATTTGTATTTTGGGTGCTAGGTGCTTTAGGACTTCTTTTGAGGTGTTTGTTTTCAAGTCTGTTAAACAACTGTCATTCTTTCATGCTTTTCAGTTTTTGTTTAATGGTTTTAACGAAGACACACTAATACAGATACCGTTTATTCATTTTCTTATGGTAGTGGCCAAGAGAACCGCTATGTGGGATTTGGAAACACAGTAAACCCTCCGAAAAAAGAGGATGACTTCCTGAATAATGCTATGTCTTCATTGTACTCGGTAAGGAAATGCTTGAAGCTTGCTGTCACCTGAATTACTATTTTCCTCTATTTTATCCTATTACGGGAAAATAAATGGAGAAGAGAAACAAAGACTGCAAGTAGATACAGAGGAGTGTAGGATATTGACTGTATTCTCAAAGGTACTTTTAAAGTACCTTTAAAGGTTGACTTTGAAAGGCAAAAAAAAAGGAGAAACTCTGACAAAATTTAGGAATTATATCTGGTATCAGTTCCTAGAAATAAGGAAACAAATATAATGGAGTAAGAACTAACACCCAACAGGGCTCGGAGGGAAAAAAATAGTTACCTTTTGGAAATAGCAGTTAGGCTGGTGATGCTCTAAACATCTTAACCATTTAGATATGTTCGGTGGAAAACAACTGAAATGTGTGTGTATGTGGGTGCCAGAAGCCCCGAGCAGCGACAGAAACATTTGAAATACTTGTGACAGGGTGTGCAGAGATAACAGCATATGGTTGAACAGTTGTCATGATTAAAGTAGTGTCACTGAAAGATGCATTGTTGAAGGAAAATGGGAATAACGTCGGAGGCAGTCAGGGACACATTGGTGCTTTGATTGGCTGCAAGGTAAAAGTGCTGAACAATATTTGGGATTCAGAGACACTTTAAAATACAGTAGGGTTTTCTGGTGGGACTAGTGGCCTGTAGCCTTCTGTAGAGCCTCCTCAGTCTAAACATCTGCACTGAGTTCCATTGTTTGTTTTAAAAAGTATATAGTAATTTCACTAGAGTATCATAGAAAAAGGTAGTGCCTGAGCCTTTGAGCAGTATTCCAGGTGATTCCACTGGGTGCTTTATGTTTTCTAGGATTGTCATAGATTGTAGGCCAGAGAGTTCAGGTTAGAAACCACATCTGTAGTGTACTGCAGATGTGCTAAGACAGCACAGGAGGGATGACACTGGTGTCAACCATTACTGTCAACCATTATTTGAATACATGATCTCATGGAAACTCATGATTAAAATGCCCTCTTGTGACCACTGATACATACTACAGTGCAATTTTAAGCTGTTTATTATAGTGAGGCTGAATATTTGGATGCATATTCATCCTGGTGAGGAAAAGTTTTCCTTCCACTGAATAGGATTGGTTTTCCCCACACGTTCCATTTATGAATAGACATTATTTTCTGCTGTTACGGATCAGAAGGAGCATTTTGTGTAGAATTCACAGGGACACACTGTCCAACTTGTTCTGTAAAGAACAGAGTGTTTTGCAGTTTAGGTTTGTCCTGAGTCCCTTGAGGCCCCACTTAACACAAAAACCACAAGACACATCACTTTCCCTTTTCTGCTGTTGGTGACATAATTATGTTTCGGTGTCAGCACAGGACAAGAAGGACAATTAATGAAGGGACTTCAAAAGGATAGGCAAAAATTATTTTGCTGCTTTTTTGTTTTAAAGATGTTCCCTCAAACTCAATGTGCAGTGTAGGCAAATTAAATAAAGGGGGTAATAAGAAAAAGCTTCTAATATTTACGGCCTTTGTATGGAAATCTGCCCTAAAGGTGATACGTTACCGAAACAGCCACGATTTTGTTGGAAATCAAATTGATAAAAGGTGGTGGTAGACATGGATATTAACCTTGCATTGGCAGTGCTGTGTTTAAGAGATTCTGTAGCACAGTTGACAATTATGTAGTGATGATCTGCAAAGGAAAAAAAAGTGTTTCATAATTCATTATCTACAAGGAGAACCACAGACATGGTAAGTTTATCCCTGTTTTCTGTCTGTTCAGGGATGGTGGGTTCCTCCCACACTTGCTTTACTGGGCAGATTCTGGATGAAGGAGTTACTGATAAGAACTGACAGTTCAAAAGTGACTTTTTCTTTTTAAACATGATTTCTTTTAAAATAAAAAAATCCATTAGCATCGCTCCCCTGCACTACTCTCTTTTAGCTGGTTTCTGACAATCAGTAGTTGGAATTTCTGATTCATTACGGAAAAGTCTTCTAAGAAGTGGCCACACCTTGATTGTGGTGGTACTTTTTAGATCTTCCAAGAATCAACGGGGCAAAACAAAGTTTTGTTTCTTTTGGTTTTAAAGACAAAAACGTTTTATCTTTAAGGTTTTAATGCCTTTTTTTTTTTTATTCTCTTACTTGCCTTGAGGTGGGGAGGAATTTTCTTTTTCATGCAGCTGTTTTTAGTCGAATAACACCTGAAGCACTTGAGTCTTTCAAAATGCAGCCACTTTGGAATGTAGAAGTTCATCACTATATTACAGTTAAGTGAGAGGCTATAGTTTTTGTTCTTACTAGGAAGTAATTCTTCTGCCTTCAAGACAAGCTGGACTGGAGAACATTTTGACTTAATTTACCATATACTAGTGAACACTTGGTTATTCTCTCTTTTTCACTCATAGCTTACAACATTCTCACTTTCTTTAAAGGGATGGAGCAGTTTTACAACTGGAGCGAGCAAGATTGCCTCAGCTGCTAAAGAGGGTGTAAGTAACCAAAATCTATGTATAGCATATGACATAGATGCACAGGGGATGCAGATCTCTGCCCTAACTATTCACTGTGTTTCTGGATGAACATTTCTGTAAATTTATCCACTGGAGTTAAGCATCAAGAAAGAACTGAACTGCCATTTTTATTCTCCCTTGAGAAAGAAAAATAAATGATCTACAAAGCAGAAATTTTGCCCTATGCCAAATAAGGCCAAATTGCATTCTTCAGCAGGAATTTAATACCAAGTTACTAATTGCTGATGGTTTTATTTTTTTTTCTTCCTTCCTTTGGCTTTTCTCTAACTACAGCATTTTTGTGTTAGTTTAACTAGAAAGTTTGTTGCACAGAGACTGTGTCGGGAGGGGATGCCTTGGGAAAAACTTCACGCTCTGTGTGTTCTGCAAATCTGCAGGCTTAGGTTACAGTGATTCAGTTAACTGTAGGCTAAAACCAGAGGAAATAAAAATGTATTAGATGTTACACAGATGATGATGGAGAGAGGTTATATATTTCTGTGAAAATAATGCATTACTTTTTTCCAGTTTTGCTTAGTATTCTTCCAGACTTTTACGGGCATAACAGTTATGATGTCACCCAAAGTAAGAGATGAGAGAAATATTACTAGTTTTCCCCCTGTTGTGAGTTGGGAAAGACCAGTGCTTCCCTGAAGCCATGTGGAATGGCAGAGGGGGTAATAAGGGTATTCTCTGTTCCACTGAAATTCTGGCAGTGATAACCTTGGAGACAATCTTGTGTCATTTCTAAATGTGTGCATTTAAAAATCAAAAGTTTTATTCTTAGTAAACCTGAATGTATTTGCTTCTTTTCTCAGGCTACCAGATTTGGATCTCAAGCAAGTCAAAAGGTGATTACAGCTTTAGCTCTGTGTTATTACCTGTAATTGGCTTTAAATGTCATGTATTTGTCTGCATGGATTGATTTAGACTTAGAATCGTAGAATATCTCAAGTTGGAAGGGACCCATAAGGATCATTGAGTCCAGGTCCCTCCTCCTCGAAGGACTTGGTCAGGAACAGACCAGTGTGTTCTTCCTTTGTAGTTCACATCAATTTTTAGATTGTGGCTTTTATTTCCATGGGAGTTACAATCAACTGCAGTGATCAAATTAAGCAAGAAATAAACAGCAATACTCTGCTGTGTGTGGCTGTTGTGTGGATTGGAGAGGCAGGAGAATGAAATGCTTTAATAATGTTTGCAAACTTAAAATACTCTTTATTTTTGCGAACCTTAAATGTGGTTTACCTTGAAGTAGCTTTCTTGGTGATATAATATAATACAAGGCATCTTTCCGTTGCTAAAGCTTAATAAGATGTTACAAATGTGAACTGCTTACTATTGTTACTAAGTTATCTTGTTTGTGTGTATTTAAAAACAGTAGCAATTACAAATGCATTTCTTCTTCCAAGCTAAGGGTACACCAGAGACAGTCAGACCTGAATTACACAGAGCTCTGACACAAGCAGGATCTATTTGCATGGAAAAGTTTTAAATATGGATGTAAAAACGTGGTTGAAAAAAAAAAGGATTCTTTATGTGCCCGAGGTCTGAGTGAGAAAGGGCCTACATATGACAATAAATGATACCAAGAGTTTTTCTTTGAACTGTAACAACAAAATGCCTTGTTAAAGCACCCATACTTGATACTTAAAAGCTTTAAAGTATTTGCTACTTGGCTTATGTAAGAAAAATTCCAGTGTTCCACAAGTTTTCCTCTTTCAGTCCTTTCCTTTCAGAAAACTGTTCATCCTTCAGTATTATTAGCAAATGTAAATATAGTATTAAGCTCGTCACATCTACTGACAGGGCCCACAGCAGCACAGTGCTCTGGAGTCTGAGCTGTGTTACTGAAGCTTCAATTTGGTTCCTAGAACGTGATCTTTTGTTCTGTAGAACAGATTTAGCATCTTTTTAAATGTACTATATTGTTTAAAAGGACTTCTGGTCTCCAGTGACCAGGCGTGTTCACTCTTTGTCTTGTCAGTAGATGTTAAAACTGGAAAAGGTTCATGCTACTTAACTTGCTTTGAAGAAATGCTGCCAAATTTTTGCTAAAAGCTGCTTCTCCCTTCCTCACCCTTTCTCTTTCGCTGTCTGGGTAAAGTTTTGGGGCTACAAGCAGCAGCCGGAGCCGGTAACACCCTCCCATACTTTGTTGTGCATGGGCTCCTTGTCACTGTTGGTGCTGAATATGTGCATTTGCTCTTGAGCTGTCTGTTCTTTCTTGTGTTTCATTTTGCCAAGTCAGACCTGTTTAGAGTAATGTTGTGTGTTCCATACGGTAAATGTTCCTTCAAACCTGTTTAAAATGGGTTAAGTTGGATAGAGATATCCAGGCTCTGCACTCTCAGAAAACATACTGTGCTTTTCTCCGTGCCCTTCATAAGCACAGCTGACTTCTGGGGTTCAGTTTGCACCTCTGATCCGGGAGCAGAGTGTAGCAGGAACTACCTGGGGATGTTGTTTGGAGCTGGACTCTTTAATAAATGCCCCATTCTGTAGTTTAATGGGTGGTTGAGATGCTACCCCAGAGTCGACAGTAGTAAAGATGAGGAGTTGTACCCAAATCTTTCCTTCTTGTAAATACAAAATTACGTGGTTGAGCAAATGAGATAATATGAGAATTCTCCTTGATCTAGCAGTGACTTCACTTAGCAATCCTGAGCTGGTAGTGTCGTACACTCTTTTAAACCTGGCAAACTGTTTATATAGGCTGAAGGATTTCTTCAAAGATGAAAAAAATCCCCTTTTTTTTTTCCTAAGCACCTTGTAGCCTCACTTCCAGTGGAAACAAGCCTTATGTGATTTGCAGTTTGGTTTCTTGTGAGGTGGAAATGGACTTACCTTTGCCTTCTCAAATAACCTTCGAACTGGTTATGGGGCAGAAGTCCTGGAGATGAGGGTGGCTGGGTAAAGGGAGATCCTTGTGCTGCAGCCAAGGGAAGGACCTTATAGACACCTTGGAATCCGTGGAGGAAAGATGCTCCAGGTGCTCCATCCCCAGGAAGAACATGAATGAAGGCTCATACCCTAACCAGAAAGAGCAGTAAGATCTAAACTGTTAGGGAATGAAACTTCATTAGTCTCTGCTAATGTTTAGGAATAAGGTTTGTCTCACAAACAAATCAGCCCTTTTGGATTAATTGGGGTAGTTCAGAAGGTAATGGTATATAGCACGGCAATTCTGGAGCAATGTTTAAATGACTTGAAGCAGGGAAAGGAATGATTTCACATGAAATATCTGCAAACCCTGCTTTTCGTGTCACTATCACCTCAAAAAGTAATTTTGGAACTTATATTTTGGCCTTACATTTTTGTAAGATGCCTCTGAAGTACAATGTCTTGTTCTGGTTTGCAGCAGAAGTTCATTGGTTTGGGGTTTTGGTTTTTTTCTCCCTGCAAATCTGGAGCTGTAAAAATAAAAATAATGACAAAAGTCTTCTCTCACAGCTTGGCCACTTGTGTATTTGTTAGAAATAATGGAGCTGTTATTAATAGATGACAAGAGCAGCACTAGAAGCTACAAGAATTGGTGAAAAATTGGTGAAAAAGATCTAAATTGACAATTAGTTCCATTAATAAGAAAAAAAAAATGAGTGGATGAGGTCAGTTATCCCAAATATGAGCAAGGTGCCCATCTTTGAGGCTGTTGCTGGTTGGACCATTGCTTTCTGCTTCCAGTGCAAGGTCAGACTTTGCTTTGGCTCTGGACATCTCCAACAACCTATTGCCACGTGCATCTGTTTGGTTTTTTTTTTTCATTTATTTTCTTTGGATGATTTCTGCAGCACTGTACTGTGTGTGCTTTTCAGTTCGTTCCGCTTCTGTGAATCAAAGCTTCAGGCTTCACCTGGTTTTGGAGATACTGCTGAGAAATTAGCCTGCAGAAGATTTTGGCTGTGTTTGGTTTTGGTGATGGTTGGTTTTGTGTTTGTTTTTTTTTTAAAGAAAATTTAACTGACTTTCTTTTGTTTTGCTTTTAAATAGGCATCAGAGTTAGGTCAGACATTAAATGAAAATGTTCTCAAACCTGCACAGGAAAAGGTAACTTTGGAACTAGTGAATTACTTGCAGAACATGGTTATGCTGACTTAGGGAGTGCCTTGTTTCCTCCTGCCCCAACTGCCCAGTTTGGCAGTGCAGCCGTCTGGTCTTCATGCTACCAGCACAGCAGCAAATGGGAAATGTCAAATAATTCAACCTCTCTTTGGTAGCACAGTACCTTTAATGAGCCTGATTTCCCTCCATCAATCTTTCCCTCCAACCAATCTGTTACATTCTTCTCTGTTAAACACTATTTTTTACATTTCAGGCCTTTAATCATGGAAGGTGGGTTCAGATGAAAACGCACCCTAAATGGGTATAAATCAGTTATTATAAAACACACACCCTATTAGTATTTTTGGGTGTTAAGTTCATAGTATTTTACCCATCTGCCAGCATTGATTTAGTTGAGCTGAGCATCTTTGAGCCACTGTAGTTCACCTGCTGCTTCATTGAGAGCAGTAGAATTTGGGGCAAATTGTATGTTTAAGGTGAATGGGGATGATTAACCCCCAGAAGTAACGTGTTCTTGCAGCCTTTTTTTGGTATTTGCTCCAAATATTCTGGTAGTTGGTTAAAACCAAGTTTTGCACTGCCTTCGTGTGCAAAGCATGGTCTGAAGTGACATTGTGATTAGCGGTTCTAGTTCCTGTGGTGTTTCTAGGAAACTGGTTTGAAGCAGGTTTTTCTCTTCCCTTTACAACTGGTGGTGACCGCAACCCTGGGGGACGATGGCGCTTCCAACACCAGTTGGAGGAAAGCACACACGCTCACCTGAGCAAATACAGTCACTAGTAAGCATAAAACAATTACAAAGCTGTCCTCTTAAGTGACCAGTGATCACTGATAGGACAAATTTTAGCCCAAGGTTCTCCCCAGTGTCACATGTTGCCTTCCTGTTTCATTTAAGAAATAAATAAATAAATACACCTTTCCCGTTTGGCACGGGATTGTTTGGTGCTTCTGGAATTGGGGATCAGCCCCAAAATTTTGACAGAGTCTTTTCTGTTCTGAGAATGTGATGCTCTACTTGCCTCCTTTCCCCAAAATGCATTGGTTTTGATAAAATGAACTGATTTTGCTCTTGTGCGAGAAGCGCTTCCGCCAGTTTGGGGTATTTTTAGTTTGAAAAGGATGGTTCAGTCACGCTGCAAAATATTGTCCCCTGCATTACCTTGATTAATTCAATGTTCTTTATGTAGCATTTCAAATCACAGGAGAAGACTCTTAATTGATTTCCAGTTCCTGGGATTGTCCACAACTTAGTTTAGGGTGTTTAGATGCGTTATTTTCAGGGTCGTTTTTACAGTGCTGTTCCTTGAGCTGATTTTCATCTTGTAGGATAATTTAATGAGGAATGTTGCATTCTATATTAAAAAAAGGGGGCAAAAAGATCTATGTTCCTTAGGATTGTTGTGCTCTTAGTTCTCAATAACTGTTACTTTCTGAAAGAAGCATTGAGTGATGACTGCCTGGCACGTGTGTGGTGCTGTAAAGTCATCTGCTTTGAAACGGCTGCCACTTATGAATTGCTTCAAGAGAGTAATTGTATTCTGGTTCACTGATTTAATATTTAATAAGCATGTATAAAAGAGAATAAAATAGATCTGCTATATATTTTTTTTGTAATATCTCCAAAAATATTTTTAATATGGTAAAATATAGTTATAAAATGTCCTGTTTTTATGCTTATTACTGGTGTAATGATACATTCCTCAAACTATCAGTAGAAAATGCCCACAAACTCCAAAAGGACTGAGGTTCACTCCATTGCAGATCAATAGGTCATTTTCTTAAAGGAAGAAAACATAGAGAAATAGATGCCTTCAGCATCTGCACCACTATTATGTACTTTGACAAGTATCTTTGGAATCACTTTGGGGTTGTTTTTTCAGCTGTTAAGCCCAAGTAAGCGTTTCTTAAGGTTTCAGTAATACTTTGTTTTATGACTAATTACCCATGCTTTGATTCACGTAGGTGAAAGAGGGGAAAATATTTGAGGAGGTCACCGTGGGGGTGTCACAGTGGGCCAGCAAGGTATGAAGTGGCCTTTAAGGAGGCCAAACAGCGAGCCAGTCTCCATATTCTTTTCAAAAGCTTGTGGTGAAGCAGAGCCGCAGCTCGGCTTTAGTTGCTGCGTGTGGTGAATACAGGAAGTTTGCAAACGTAATTTTGAGGACGTGGTAACTTCTGTGGGGGTGTTAAAAAGCGATACAGGTGTGTGATGTAACAGTTCTAACAAAGGCAATGATGTAGAATTCTAAGAAAACCAGCAAAAAGAAAAAACCAGAGAATATGGAGACAGCTTGTGTTACATCGATACGGTTAAACTTACTAATGCTCTATACTTTTTCTTTTTTCCTTTGCTTTTTGCTACCATTACTTGGTCATGTGGTAAGTGCTCACCACAGCTGCTAAGCACAGAAATCTGCACAGTCTAACACTTATTTTGGGAACTTGTAGGATGTTACCGGGGGGTGAGTGTCTGGCTTTCTCACCCTGTGAAAGTCAGCACTGGAAGCTCTGTCATGTCCCAGCTCAGTGCCTTAAATGTTGGGGATATCTGAATGAAATAAGAGATGGTACTTGTTCTGCTTAAAGCCTGACAACTCTAAGTCTGAATTCTGGGATTCTTCCTCTGTATCTGTGTCATAGAATAGTGCTTCCGTGGGTCTCACTTCAGAATTTGTGTTTATATACAGTGCCACGCCATTATATTAACCCCAAAGGATTCTCTTACCAGTCATATTTATTCTAGAACTCATCTTTTGGCCTTTTTTACATGGGCAGTGATGAAATGGAGTGAAAGTAGGTTTTTAGTAGAAATATAAATGCTAATTAAATGAATCATAACATCAAAACATGGGCACTGCCATTAGGTTTGATTTTATGTAAGGAGTAATTGCAGCATTTCTGTCAAGGAAATCTAAGAGAGAATTCAAAAGTTGTTATTGACAATGATGGGTGAAAAAGCAGAATTTGACCTACTTTTCACCTCTTCCAGCAGCGTGATGCTGTCAGATACATGTTCTTTACATCAACCACGGAACTGCCCACCAAAAATATTAATAGTTGTGAGTGAACTTTTCTGATGAAATGTGTTCTCTCTGTCTGAACAAGGGGAGGAATGTGTTGTGGCTGGTGCTGTTGGACTTGGGCAAGGTGTTGGTTCAGTCCAGATGAATGGAGTGTGGTTTTCTTCTCTAGGTTCAGGGAGTTGGGAGTAAGGGATGGCGAGACGTCACCACTTTCTTCTCTGGCAAAGCAGACGATAATTCTGACAGGTATTTTTTTGTTATTATTTTCTGTGTGCCTTTAAATACGTAATTTTATCTCCTGTACCTCCTTTGCAGTGTAGTAGTAGCCAGTAATCTTTAAATATAAAGAAATTATTCTGGTAGGAGAATTCAGTCTGTTCATGACAGTTGTTAAACTGGGAACAAAATAGTGCCCAGCGCCTTGGTTTTGTTTCTTATCCCAATAATCCTCAGGCTCATTAGTACTTAAAGCTGTTAACAAAAATCTGTGAATTAAAATATAAGCTTAGGCAATTCAGAGAAATGTATTTAGTTCTTTTGCCTTCATCCTCAGTAGCAGTAGGGTTACTGCCTCAGGGCAGTAGCATTATGGTTATTTTTCTCCTTTGTGGTCATTTATTTGTATGTTTGTCATAACCGAGTTATTTTTACCTTCCTTTTTCACCCCCCATAAAAGACCACCCGAGGGAGACAGCTACCAGAACAGTGGAGGGGAGGGCTACCAGAACAATGCTGTAGATCAAAGCTTCTGGGAGACCTTTGGCAACTCGGATCCACCAAAAGCTCAAAAATCTCCAAGCAGCGAGAGCTGGACCTATGTGGACAATTCCACGGAGAAGAAGAGCTCCGATAGCTGGGATGTGTGGGGCTCAGGAACAGCCTCCAACAACAAGAACAGTAACAGCGACAGCTGGGAAAATTGGGAGACCAACTGGGAAAACGCAGGAGGGGAGAGCAAGACCAAAAAACCTCCTAAGGCAACGAAAAAGGCATCTCCAGCTGATGCTGGGTGGGATAACCAGAACTGGTAGAACTCTGCTATATCCCTGTTTTGCACAGCTAGGAAAGGGAGGCGACGCTGGCTGAGTGAGGGGGAAAACTTTACACACAACTGGAGTATCTTGGTTGACCTTATTGATCTGTTACTTTTGTGCTTCCCGTTCATTCTCCTTCCTTCTATCCCAGATCAGGAAAAAACAAACCAAACGAGTGTCATCTGAATCTTTTATTATGTAAAGGTCCTCTCCCTTTTTTTAAAGACAGTGATAACTGTTCTCCTTGCACTACTGCAGCTGGGTGCAGTGATTTCTCTCAACGTGAATGTTCAGTGCAAGCACACTTCCATGGCACAACCTTGCATGTGTAGGTTAATTAAGTGTTCATCCAGTCCTCATATAACTTGAGATGACCTGAGATGTTTGATGCAAAGGGCAGCCTGTGTCTTGAAAAGGTAGCCATTAAATCAGGAAACTGCAGTTGAATAGATCTAGTTTCAGATGCCTTATGGATTGCTCTGACCGTATTAAGTCTGGCAATTTGAGATGGTTTTTAAGATACTTTTTACTGGGGCTTCGTTTTTAAACTTCATGAGATGATTATTATTAATCTTTTTTTCAGTCTTTTAAAACTTATTTTCTCTCCTTTAGAATGAATAAGGAATCTAGAGCTAGGTAACAGTTTGTGTAAACTCAGTTTTGAGCCGAGCTGTCAAGGGATACCCAGAGGGTTAAGAGTTTCCCCGGTGCCGCTCTCCTGCACAGGCAAAACCCAAAGCCCTGGCGTTCTCCTTCCTTCCCTACGCCCTTCCCCAGGTTTCAGTATTTTATAGAGTCTGGTTTTTCTCTCTCTGTCTTCCTTCTACCTGCCTCTTCTATCTATTCTGATAAAAATGAAATCTTTCTGCGGCTTACGGCCTTTCAGACGTGTGTTTGGCAGCTGGGCAGCGAAACAAATGTATAAGAGAGATTCCAGTAAGAAAAAGAAACTGGGTGGAAAATATGAGAACGTTGAGGAGAGAGGCTGGCTCAAGCCCCTTTCAAGATGAGTAAATGTCTGGATTTAATAGTAGATTTAAATTAAGCAGATGTTTTCCAAATTAATCTTTAATATGTCCAACTCCATACATCTATCGTGTATTTCCCTACGTTTTCTTCCTGGATCTTGTTAAAGAAACACTATTTTGGAAACTTTAGAAACTCCTTGTCAGCATTAAGGAATGTAAGAAGATTCACATACGGCTCAGTTTTGATCCAACAAGTTGCTTTGCGTGACAGAAACCATAACCTCTACAGAAGAACTGTGACTTTAACCACAAAGGTGTCCCGTGTATCCCATTTTGTTTTGGGGGGTGGGTTGTAAATACACACTCTGCTCACTCGGGAACTTCAGATCACCATGTGGTTGTGTAGCCTTCACTACAGCGTGGGGTTCTTCTCTGTGGATTCTGTAAATCTCACTACAGACCTAAAAAGCCTTTTCTTTTTAAAATTATTAATTGCTCAGGCAAGCAACCAACATAAGTTGTCGAAGTTACCTTAAATAACCCTTCATTTCTTTCCCTTTTCGCAGAGGTTTTTGAGATTATAGTGATATCAAGAGATTAAAAAGGAAGGAAGATCATGAATTGCCTCAAAAGTAGCAGATTTTATAAAGGCTTAAGTCTAAGTGGAAGCAGCTCCATTTATTAGCCGGATTCTGCATTTCTATTAGGAGGACCTTTCCGATGGTGAACAGAGGATTTTTCTAGTCCTCTCTAGCCCTGTCCTGCAGAGTTGGTATTTCTTCTTTCCTTCCACCCCTGCCGGCCTTGCTCCTGCTGATGGCGGGGTCCTTGGTCTCATCCAGCAGGACCTGAGCACTCCTCCAGGCTGAGCCATGCCAGGCATCCAGGTCATTCTTCCCAATGCTTTGGAAGTGCCGAAATCCCGAGAGGTCTGGGTTGTCGATGCTGTTTGTGGTACCGTTGGCAGAGATTTACAGCCCGACTGTAAAACAAGGGGCTGTTCTGCTTTTTCTCCCGTTCCGAATACACCTTTGCCACAGCTTAATTGCATGTCAAACCTAACTTTGTATTATTTTTTAATACCTACACCTCTGTTGCCTCCTCCTTGTTTGTCCACTGCCCCGTCTGGGAGGGTGATGGGCTTTGGAGGCGGTGCCATGGGATGTCTGTGCCGCTCTCCCGTCCTCCACCGACGGTTCGGCTTCGTGAAGCATTGAGTAACGGTGACAGCGAAACGCATCCCATGGGCTGTGTGGTCTGGCACATCTGTGGTGTCTCTCTGGAGTGATGGGAAGCTGGTTCAGCTTCTTGTGTGCAAATATATCACGGTTTCTCTGTCGTAAACCTGCTGAAATAGCTCCTAGCAGGGTAAGCTTTATTTCAGTCCATTCAGTAAACCATCCTGTGATTGATGTGTGTTTGTGTCCCTTCTCCTCAGCTGTGTCATTCATTTATATATCACTTGCAGCTGCAACAGGCATGAGCCATTTCTTTGTTTTTCTGGTTTTATTTCTGCATCTCTTGAGCCTTTATGTTCCAAATTAAACTAAGGAGCCAGGGCCTTACTCGGGCAGAAGCTTTGGAGAAAGATTTTGCTTCTTCCAGCTGAGGAGGCAGCGAGAGAGCAGTTGCCGTCTCCCTCTTTGCAGTGCTGTGGAGAGGCAACAGGATGCTACAGCTCCCAGAAAGGTGTTGATGGAAGGTGCAAAAAAATGAGTATAATGGCAGAAAGTGTAACTGTGGCCACAGAACTAGCATCCCAGCTGGGCTGGTTGGCAGGCAAATTGGTAATTTTTTTAATGACTTGTATGAATCTGAACATTTTTACTGTGTCTTCCAGAGGAGAGGATGAAATGAGGGCATTTTCTTTTGCAAAGCCTCTGTTGTATTGGATTTTAGGGTTGGTTGTTTTATTGTTTTTTGGGGTTTTTTTAATTATTTTTAGTTAGAGTAGATGGCTGGGTGGTTTCTGCAGTTTGGGATGCATGCAGCCAAGTAGCATGTGCGGATGCAGAGCGAGTGTTTATGGATTGGACCTTCTTGTTTTCCTCTCTCCTTTCCCCAGATTCCTCTTTTTCTGGCCCGATCCTGAGCTCTGTAATCAGAGGCACTGAGCACATCCTGCTGGTGCTGAGGCCACCCGTGGAAGTGACAGTGTGGCCATCGAATCTGCGTGATTGGCCAGGCCTTAGTGTTGCTGTGGGCTTCACCTCTGTGGTGGGGGAACAGGGCTCTGCTTCCTCCCAGTCCTACACCCTGTATTGGCAATTTTAAGTCAACGGCCCGGATGGAGGATAGAAAGTGAAGTGGGAACCACAACAGTGAAGTGGGAACTACAACAGTTGGACATTGCAGTGTTTGGTTTAAATTTCCTGCTGGTTTCAGACCAGTTTGTGTGGCTTCAACTTGGGAAAACACAGAGCAGCTGGATTCTTACGGGTGGTCTGAAATAAGAAAAGTGTGGAGACACTCAACCCAAGCGCCACTTAAAGAGTGAAAGTCTTAGAGAATGTTCCTGAACCAGGAACCCAACCCTAGGAATTAAGGGATTATTTTTAAATGTTTCAGTTGTGTCTTGAAACCTGTTAATAATTACAACATTTCAAGAAGTGCTTGGCCACCTCTCCCTCGTGGTTGAGACCTCAAGGGTAATGCTGCTGCCGCTGTTTTCCAGGCCAGACTGTGTAACATTCCATGGGTTCATAATGTATTTATCAGTGTAACGATCTGTGCAATAATTTAACGAGTGTAGGTAAAACCTTTGTTGTTTAATCCAGGATACTTTTAAAGATACAGTGGTCCCCTGGGAGAACAGCAGCCTCCCGAGGTGTTTCAGTTCTCCCCTTACTTTGGCGATGTTAAATTTTGGGTCACCCCGTTAGGAACGGTTTGTCAGTGATTTAAACACAAACCCAGAAGCCTTTTGATGTTTCTACTGGAGTTTGATCGTAACGGCCCTCTTTCAGGTTGGTGCCAGCAGAATCTTGGGCCGTATGGAATACTGTATCTTTAATTTTCCTGACGTGGTTTGGGTTTTTTTGTGTGAAGTTCACAGGAATGGCGATTTTTTCGGTGAACGCTCTTCGTTGTTCTGTGGAGTGGTACCTGACTTGAACTGCAGTGTCATCTTCTAAAGAGCATTCTAATAAAGAGATACGGAGCAGAACCGTGGTCAGCCCTTTCTCAGGAGCCTTCTGTCAATTACAAGCCCGTGTGCTTGAGCCTACGTGACCTTTTGAATGAAGTAAATTAGTCCTTGGGGTGGTTGGTGTCACAGTAACCTCCAATTGGGTCACTTCATACGTAAGAAAGCGGGAAAGTGTTCTATGAGGGAGAAATTGTGTTCTTGGAGGAGGAGAGTAACAAGAGTCCTGGTGTCAGGCGTGTTCTACGCTGCCAGGGACGAGGCGGGAAGGAAGCTCCAGCGCTGGCCGTGGAGCCAAACCCAACTCTTTCATCTTTGCCTTTCACTGGAGTTTCATAATCTTAACTTTAAATGCTTTAAATTTAAGATCTCTTTGAATTAGGAACAGTTTTAAGACAGCATCGGTCGCCTCCTTCATTTAAAGAGAACTATAAAATAGAAATTGAAGCGGCTGCAAATGGATCTCTGTACTCGGCACTTTTTATTAGCTTGTCTACACAGGCACGTGCTGTGGGAGAAAAGGTAACTTTTAAAGCAGTTTTTCTTTCCAAGAAGTGAGAATCCTGTGATGAATCCTCCCGCTGGTGATGATGCTTCCCACTCAGATCCCAGTTTCCATGCTCAGATTCCAGGTTTTCAGTCAGATCCCAGCTTCCGCCAGGTGAGTAGCCCAGATGATTCGTGGCCGTGCTCTACATAAAACATAAGATTTTAGGTAGGTATTTTGTAAGGTATTTTAAGATTAATATCTTAATATCTCTAAATCTTGGTCGGTGTGAGGGAATTCTACCTGCCTTGGAGAAGTAACTATTGATTATATATTAATTTTTTTTACACAAAACAGTGGACATTTGGGTTGGTTAATGGTGCTGGGCACGATTCCAGCGATACTGGTTCTTGCCAGAACCTTCCACGTTCAGATCTGCTCTGTGTGTTAGATGCAAAGGTTTCAGCTGGGATTACTTTGCTAATAACTGGGATGTACTGGTTCCAGAGGGATGCTTTTGTCCCCCCCTCACCTCCAGCCCTGCGCTGACAGCAGCCGGAGGCCAACGACCTAGAGACGAAGCAAATAACCCCGGGAAGTGTTGGGAATTTGAGGCTGAGCAGAGTCAGCAGGAGCTGATGGGAAAAAGCAGAGTCTGTAGATGAGAAAACACCAGTCATTGATGGGGGGGCACAGATCTCTGCCGCAGTTACAGGGTCCAGCTGCCTTCTGCTGGGCAGGGCTTTCTGTGTCACCGTCGTGCTGTGATCCCAGTGACCTGAGTGGGGTCAGTTGAAGCCGTTACGCAGCCATTGGGGTGTGCTCTCAGAGCAGAGGGTGATGCCTGGGTTTCCCAGGATTCAGAGCTCACTGGTTTTAAAGGAACTGAACATTTGTGCCCTTTGAGGTGACCGAGAGCAACAGGGACGTGTCCTGCTTTCCTTTCTCGGGCGCTCTTTTCCCCTCTAGGTTCATCAACAGGCTTTTTGCTGCACACATTTTGGCTGCCTGACCACGGCTGCCTTCCCCAAACTCCACCAGTACAGAGGTACCCCCAGTACTAAACTGGTGTCAGACCAGGGTGAACGCTGTTCCCCACTCCACTGCTTTGATGGGTTCACAGGCTGCGGCCACCGGGTGGAAAGTGGAAGTCCTGTAGGGAGAGTGAAGTGGAGCTGGGGTGTCCTGCTGGGAAGCTGCAAAACCCAAAGCCCTGATGGATGTTCGGGGTTGATCATTCATCATCTCTTAAGTCACTTAATTTTCGAGGAAGCCAAGACTGTCTTGGCTCCAGGTCTTTGTGCTCTTGTCAGCAAGAAGCTGCGTCTCACCAGGAGCGTGGGAGAAGGAGGGTGAGCTGCCTCTTCTGAGCGAGTCGCTGGTTGTTTCTTTTAGGTGAGGTGAAACTGCACCCTGTATTTCAAACTGCTCTGCCAACCACCGAATTGTCGAGGTTGGGAGGGACCTTTAGAATCACCCAGTCCAACTGTCAACCGAACTGATCAAAAGCCATCCCTTGGCCAGCAGGGCCCAGGGTGTGCGTGGCCCCTCACAGATGGAAAGAAGCCCTTCTTAGTCACTGTCACGGAGAGGGCAGGCATTTAACAGACGTGGGGACAGGTAAATCTATGCTGCAAGAGGTTTAATTTTACTACCTTGGGTGTCAGCAGCAGCCTTGGCTACACAAGAAATATTTATTCACAGAATCACAGAATGCTATGGGGTTGGAAGGGACCTCTGGAGATCATCCAGTCCAACCCCCTGCCAAAGCAGATCCTTCCTGAGCAGGTCCCACAGAAAGGTGTCCTGGTGAGTTTTGATTGTCTCCAGAGACAGAAACTCCACCACCTCTGGGCAGGCTCTGCCTCCCTCACAGGAAAGTTCCTCCTCATGTTGAGATGGAACTTCGTCTGTTCCAGTTTGTGCCCCTCTCCTCTTCTCCTGTCACTGGGCACCACTGAAAAAAGCCTGGCCCCATCCTCCTGACACCCACCCTTTAAGTATTTATAGGTGTTGATCAGATTCCCCCCCCTCAGTCTTCCCCAGATGAAAAAGACCAAAGTCCCTCAGCTTTTCCTCCTCCGAGAGAAGCAGCTTCGCAGGGAAGATGCTGCTTGTGGAGCTTGTGGCCCGAGGGCCGCTGCTGGAGAGCTTCTCCTCCCTTCCTCTAGAGGGGATGGTGTCACTGTGCATGGCTGTTGGAGGAACCTCGCTTAAATGAGGTGGATGCCAGGTTAGAGATGTGTTCCTGAGCTTCTCTGCAGCCCCATCCCGTCCTCTGCCTTTGACTTTCGTGCTGTGTTAAGCCTCCACGATGCGAATTCCTCTCCTCCAACCACACACACACCTACCCCTTTGGTTTTACTTGCTGCCTTTGAATTTTAGCTCCCCCTTACCCGTGGCTGAGTGTGACCAGCTGGATGGATCACAGCTCAGGCTGTGACAAACAGCAGGTTCTAGGCTGTGGTGTTAACCCCTGTTATCCTGGCCCTTTGCCGTGTAACCACTGTGACAGCCCTTTCTCTAGGACGAGGAAGCAGCAGACCCATGGTATGGAGCTGGGACAAGAGGGCTGTCCTCTCCATCGCTCCTGGGCCACCAGCAGTTCCCTTCAATGCATCGTGGTGATAGGATTACACTTACCCTTCCCAGGAGCTGTCCCTTGGGCTGTGTTTGGTGACAGCTAATTGTAAAGTAATTAACATATTGCCATTACAGCATGAGACTGGAGATTTTCCCACCTCTGAAACTTGAGGGTTCCTTCTCATGTGGGTCTAGAATTGGCTACTGTGTGTTCTGTGCAGCATCTGGCGTTAGCCCTGCCCCAGGTTGGGGTTTCCAGACCACGGTGGGCAGCTGCGAGTGCAGGTCTGCAGCTCGTCCCTCCTCGGGAGGCTTCTGTGGAGCAGGAGCAGCAGAGGGACATCTCGCAGGCCCCCAGGGGCAGGACTGGGAAGTCTCCACGTCCCCATCAATGGGGACCCTCTGCAACACCTGAGTTTGATCTTAAAAACCACGCTGAAGAGCCTCGCCCTTGGGGTGAACAGGGGGAATGAAACTCACCTGGTTTCCTTCAAAGTCTCACACCCAAGCACGGGTTTGGGAGCCGAGAGTTAAGGATTATTGAAAGCTTTTAATGTTTCTCCTAAGAGCTCCTGAGGAACGGGGAAGTGAAGGTGACGCAGGTTCCGTGTCCTCTTGCATAAGAGTGTTCCTTTTGTTGTTGTTGTTCTTTGGTTTTGGTTTTCCAATAAAAACTTTCATTAGTTCATTATGAAGATCAGTATTTGGCGGCGTTTTCATTGAAGCTGCAGGTCCTGAAGCAGTGCAGCTGTGGGAGTAGTTAATTTTTTTGGGAGATTTGGGGTTGGTTTGGGGGTGGGTTTTGTTTTTTTTTGCAAGCTACAGTTCTGTTCTTTGTAATTTTGGAGAACCGTGACTGAGCTCTAATTGTGTAAAATTTTAATTTGCTGTTTTGAAGCCAGCCAGGATATTTTGACTTACATTTACTTGCTTGGGGTTAACAGTCCTTCTTGACTGTGGAAAGAAATAGTAAAGGTTTCTCTAACATCTAAATTTATTTTCTGGAACAAAACGAAGGACCCTCAATGACATGAGAGCTCCAGCTTAGATTTATAACTGGCTAATGAGAAATTGCTGAATACCATGTTCACTTGTGCTGCCACTGGTTGTTAATAGATCTTCCCAAACTTCTTGGGCTCTGAGATCACTGGTCCTTATCAGTTTCCAGGAGAGAAATGGAGAAGTCTCCATGGTGCCCCCCACTTCCCTGGTGCACAGTGACCTCAAGGCTGGCTTTAATGGCTACGAGCCCATTCCCCTGGCTCCCTTTGGATGAGATCACTCCATGCAAGATGCTCCCAGTAGAGCTGATTTGCTATTTTAAGTGTTTTCCCACAGAGGTGCTTGCTGTTGAGGTGGCCTCCAGGATTTCTTGTGGCACTGACATCAAGGAGTTAAGCAGCAAATATCCTCAGGGCTGGATTGGGAGCTTTACAGCCAAATATAAACTTCTTTTCCCTGGCTGAGGAACAATGCTGAGCTCTCTGCTGCCCAGCCCGGCTGGCCCAGCTCCAGCCCAGGTGAACACACCTTACTGGGGACCAGCACTCGTCACTGGGGGAAAATGGTCCCTTGGCAAGAAGAGTTTGCCATCACCTGATATGGGATGGGCTTTCTCCCTCAGAGGAAACGCAAGCCCTGCAAAATCAGGGATTTTATTGTGTTGATGTTGGCTGTGAAATCTGGGGTTTTTTCTTTTTCTTTTTTTTTTTTTCCTAAGCTGGATCAAAATCCATGTGCAGGGTGAGAAGTGGTGGCTGGTGGCCAACTGCCAGCACCGTGTGTGCCAGCTCAGAGCAGGAAAAATGTGAATCTCCTCTTGCTGCTGCTGGGCTGGGCTGCCCTGCACCGAGGATTCCTGCAGCTCCCTGCTTGGAACGCGGAGCCTGGGCTGCCGTGAGGACGGCAAAGGACCCGGGGGAACCATCGTGGTCGTTGAGAAGGACACCTTGTGACAGCTCGTGGTGTCCTCTCTGCTCACTCCTGACTTGCTGCTGCAGAAAAGGAATACTTTACAAACAGGTTTTTTTTATCTTCTGACAACGTGCATTGATAATTTAAACCCAAACTCATCTAATTTTTTTTTGTGTGTGTGTCTCTGCCCTGCTTGGGAAAAAGAAGAAAAGAACAAAAACCCCAACTAAGCTTTAAAAAAATATATAATCAGGAGGTGTTAAACCTTCTCCTTGATATTGTAGCAGTGTTGGGAGGTGAAGAACAAGAGAACTGGCTGTGCCCAGAGGTGCCTCTGTCTTTTCCAAGAGCTTAATGAGTCAGAGGGTTTACTAATCTAGAGAAACAGGAAAATTCAGCTGCTGCAGTTGCTCTGGAGAGAAGACCCAGCCAAAGTGACTCTGCAGAGCTGTGTATGCATATTCATGGTAGCCTCGGACTCCAAAGCCACCCTATGAATAGCACCTTTCCTCTGTAGATCTAGCTGGTAACTAATTAAATCTAATTAATCCCTGCATATAAAGAGAGTGGGGAAGATGTGTCTAGGGATATGTCAGCCCCAAAGTGCTGTTGCCTCCAGGATGGAGTCAACGGCAGCTTGTCCGGTGTGTGTCCACAGCGACACAAAATGCTTCAGGGAAAGGGGTCACATCTGCAAAGGGTGCTCCTGAGGTTAATTCAGAACTTGGTGCTGTGACCTGGCTGTGGTTTAACACCCTTTTGCTCCTCAATTGATGGAATACTCTTCCCCCTAAATGCCAGCGTGGAAAAAAATAAGACAACCAACCAAACCCCGAAGCTGTGACATTCAGGATGCTCTGCTGATGGAGAACAGAAGATCCTCCAGGCCAGGATCCTTGTCCTGGTGCAGACCAACAGCAGGTGCCAGGGAAAGAGCGTAAGAAACGGTGAGTAACCTCTTCACTAACACATTAGTGCAACTTCTAGCAATGAAGACAGAAATAAGCACCTGGACTTCACTGTTTAACCAAGACCTGTCCTGCATGGATTTACCTAATCCCTTTTTAAATTCATTTACATTTTGAGGCTTAATATCCAGTAGTGATGAATTGCACAATTTTAGGGACTGGAAGGGGCTCTAAGGTCTCCCCAGAACCTTTTCTTCTCCAGGTTGAACACCCCCCCTGCCCCAACTCTCTCAGCCTGTCAAGCTTGTGCTGTGCTGGGGACAGTGGTGGCACGGGCAGGTTTGGGGAGCTCTCCCCAGGGCACACATCCCCATCCCAAATGAAGGACGCCACTGCGGTGGGCAAGGCCAAGCCCTGCCTGCTCCGAGAGCACCTTCAAGGCCCTTTTGCTGAGACTGGCACAGACACACGGGTGTCAGTGGTGTTGGAAGCAGATTCCAGGAGACAGCCCCAGAGCTGCTGGCCACGAGCACAAGGAGAGTCTGTTTTCCTGCATTTATGGCATGGTGTGATCAGCAGGACACGGGAGAGAGAGGACATTCCAGGAGAAGCCTGGATAGAAGAAGCCTTGTTGGTGCAGCACATCGATGGTGCTCTCCGCACAGCCGGGCTGTTTGACTTGGATGGGAGCAGAGGCTGGGATTTCTTCAGCCCCAGTGGCTCCACCTCTGCTGCTCCTTCATCAGCAGAGCCAGCCGTGATGCTGCCCAGAGGAAGACCTGCCTCCACCTCCAGCAGGGCCTTCACCTTCTCTTGCTTGTTCCTTTTCTCTCTGCCCCTATCTCTGCACAGGCAGAAACCTCTTCTCTCACCTTCTCTCCCTCTGCTCAGACTGTGTTTTGTACTTGGCCATCTGGAGATGGGCAGTGTGGGCCCTGAAGGCTCCCACAGGGGTACTGACATCTCTTGTGGTGTCAGGAGCCTGTCCCACCCTGGTGGGCAGTGGTACCCTCTGCAGGAATTTCTGTGCCTGCATCCCGATCAACAGAAAGGATCGAGACGGGGTGGAACAACTTGTGCAAATCAACAAAAGCCTGAGGTAGGGTTCTGTTAAGGGGCAGGAAACCTAGAGGGTATCATGAAATCAGCTGGGTTTGCAGCCATCTGAGCAGGGAGGTGACTGTCAGAGGGCTGTGTAGGGAAGAGTGTGGCCAGGAGGTGGAAGGAGGTCATTCTCCCCCTCTGTTCTGCACTGGTGAGGCCACAACTGGAATACTGCATCCAGTTCTGGGCTTCCCATTTCAAGAGAGACTGGGAACTACTGGAGAGAGTCCAGCGTAGGGCAACAAAGGTGATGGAGGGATTGGAGCATCTCCCTGATGAGGAAAGGATGAGAGAGCTGGGACTCTTGAGCCTGGAGAAGAGAAAGCTGAGGGGAGACCTTCTTCATGCTCACAACTATCTAAAGGGTGGGTTGAAGGAGGATGGAGCCGGACTCTTCTCAGTGGTTCCCAGTGACAGGATGAGGGGCAATGGGCACAAACTGGAACACGGGAAGTTCCATTCAAAGATGAGGAGGAACTTCTTTGTGGTGAGGGTGTCAGAGCCCTGGCAGAGGCTGCCCAGGGAGGGTGTGGAGTCCCCTTCTCTGGAGACCTTCAAGCCCCTCCTGGATGCAGCCCTGAGTGATGTGCTCTGGGTGATCCTGCTTTAGCAGGGGAGTGGGACTGGGTGAGCTCTAGAGGTCCCTTCCAACCCTGACAATTCCCTCATTCCATACCCTTCATGGGGAACTTACAGCATAAGGGGGGATCTGCTTTGTCCATCTTATCAAACCGCTCCTCCTACACCTTGTGTGTGCCCGGAGCCCACGGGAGTCATTTACACGGAGTGAGCAGAGAAGATGCTGTCCCCGGGCTGCCACCTTCCCGGCTCTCGGCTGAAGCCTGGCTGGAACCCAGCGGGTGAGAAACCAGCAAAGCCAGCATCGCGTTGCAGGAGGCTCCTCCTCCGGAGAGGGAAGAAGGAGAGGCGGGGAGCTGGAGCCAGCAACTCCAGGCTGCCTACCTGCACCTCGCCAGCCGGGCTAGAGACCGCTCTGGGGGCCAGCATCTTCTCACCCCGCATTCCATGGGGTGTGCGGGGCCCCCAGAGCTCCCTGCTGCCCCCGGGAGCATCTCCCTACCGTTGCCCGTATCCAGCCCGGCATGGAGAGCCTGAGCAACAGCCTGAAGAAAAAAGCCACGGAGCAGCACTACAGGGCAGAGGTGATGATTGCTGGAGAGCAACTGAGGTAGGAGGTGATGGGGCTCCTCCTCTGGGCTGTACCCCAGTGGCAGGAGGCTCAAAGCTTTCTCCACCAGCAAGTGCTGGTGTCTCCCTTCCCCAGTATCGGCTGGTCCTTCCTTCACCCACCACCAGTGGTGAATGAGGTCCTTTCCTGTGTTTCCTTGTCCTGCTGCTCCACTCTGGGCACCTCCTGCCCTCCACCTCCAGGTGCCAGGGAGCTGTCAGGTGGCTTTAGATGGCAGCTGGATTTTTAAATCACTTTGCATCCTGCCCTAAGCTCAGAGCCTGATGTGGTGACACTGAGCAGCCTCTCCAAGGTCCCTGCTGCTTGAGGGCAGCACTGCCTCTGGTGATCTGGGAGCTTGTGGGTGCCATGCACCTGAACTGGTTTTCACAGCAGCAGGTAGGGTCTTCACTCTCTTGAAAGTCACCTTTGGGAACTTCTGCTGGTTTGTAGTCCCAGTTCTTCAGCGATTTATGAGATTATTTTTTTATTATGAAGACAGAAATACGTTCTCCCATGCAAGAAAACCTGTGTGGCTGAGAAAAGACATATTCTCTGTGTATCTGAGGTCAGAACCCCTCCTTGTTTCTAAGCATGTGACTGTAGGGTATTTTAGCTATGGGGAAGAGTTTGCTTGTCTGTATCTGGAGCCGTTCTGTTTTGTTTTGAAATGTGGGTGGAAAATAGGAAATATACCCTTGAGTAATGTAAAGAGCCTGAGTTCGCCAGCATCAGATTCCTAAAATTAGCTCAGTGCCTCTGTGTTGTCCATACTCAGTGAGTCATGTTAGCTTTAGCTTTATTATTTATACTTTATCAAGGACTGATAACTTCCAGCTAAGGGTTAGGGCCACATCTTGAAAGCACAGTCACCGTCCCAAGTGGCTGGATTTTAAATACATAGTGAAGGTTAGCCACACTTCCAACCTATTGTCTTTCACAAATATTACTGTCCTAGCTCCAGAAATTAAATCTTTTCCTTAGGCAGGGACTGGGAGAGCTGCTGTTGGGGGTGGAGGCTGCATTAACCTTTCTGCCTTTGCAGGGTTTGCGGCAAGGCTTTAAAAATGAGCTTAACTCTCTTCTAGGAAAAAGCAGCAGCTGACCTGAATGACTTGCTTCATTTCAATAACTCAGGGCAAGAGATGTGAAGTTATGACTTTTTTCCATCCCATAGGCAGGACAGGCTTATTCATATTTATATTTCCAGTATTTTACTCATCTGGAGAGACTGAGGTTTAAAATAGCCTGGGACAAAGGAGGTGGGGGGGGTGTCAGGTGTTTGGAAAGGAAATAAAATAAGCCAAATGTAAAAGCTGTGACCAGTGCACGTGCAAGGGGAACGATGCAGCTTCCTCACACCTTTTGCAGGACAGGAACGTTACAGATCCTGGAGCATTTGGTGATTGTGCCTGTAAGGAGGAGAAGGGGATACAATAAATCTGTGAACAGAGTCTTTCTTCTATACCGGACACTAGTTCTTAGGAGCGAGGTAAAGGCATGGTACAAATGTTACACTCTTCTGAAATCCAATAATGCTAAGTCATTTTTTTCATCCCAACATTTGTCTGGAAACTTCACCCCTTATTGTCAATGTGAACGTACCTGAGCCTTTAAAAGTGATGCTAAAAGCCTGAAGGGAGAAAAGGTTTGTGCAGGGAAAGGAATAGTTTTCCATTAGTGTGACTGAGATAAAGTTGAACAGAAAGCCCCAAATTTATGTAGTTTTTGGGGCACCCATCTCTTCCCCCCCACACCTTCATACGCTCCCCCACACCAATTGCTGGAGTGCTTTGGAGTTTCCTGGTTGGGGAGCTCCCAAAAGTTGAGGGTTTTCAGACCAAGCTCATTGGAGCAGGTTGCAGTCTCTAATTGCTCACTCCGGTTCAGTTTGCTGCCTGAGTGCGAGCCTGATGCAGGTCATCTCTGCTGGAAGGGGTGACAGCAGGGGTGGGAAGCAGGAAGGAGTAGAGAGACGAGGTGAGAGCTCTCCTCAGAGAGGCTGGTGTGTACACAAGGAGGCTGGTGTGTTCTGAAACTGGGATGCCAGGAGACACGTGCTGTTTTGGCAACACGGCAGCACGAGGAGCGACCCGATCTGCCTTTGGGCAGCCCCGACCTGCTCTTGAGAGGCTCAAGATCTTTGTTGCGTGGAAAGGAGCTGTGGTTCGTGGATGATGGGTCTAAAGGTTTAGGAAGGACCCCAGCACGCACAGTGATGGAGATGCCAGCCCTTTTGCTGGTGGATTGGCACTGAGTAGTCACATCCTTCCCTTTGGTCTGGGAAGGAAACTGTTCCCAGTGCAGAAAGGCTGGGAGGAGCTGCTGGGCAGCACAGGGTGTAAAACCCGGGCAAGGAGGTGAAGAGATGGACACCAACCTGCAGCTGAGTTCCTCCAGCCCCTGCAGCTCGTCTGGCTGAAAGGAGGCTGGAGTGATGCAGAGCAGAGCACGCTGAACGCTCGGGTCTCTCTCTTGTATTTTGGGGATCTTACAGCCTGGCAGGTAAGGGGTTAGTGATAGGGATCTCCCTGGGACCTGGCTGTCCAATAAGTAGCAATGGGGAAACTGAGGCAGAGCGTCTCGGGCAAGAACACATGAGGTAGGGATACATGTCCACGTTGTTCTCCCCATGTAAGGAGTAAAGCAGCACCTAAAGGAGCCTTGTAGTCTGTGAACAGCAAATAATGCTGTTGTATCTACATAAAATCTCAAACATTTGTTTTTCCCCTGTTCTCCACTTCCTGCCCTGCCTCCCCTCTATTGTATTTAATCAAACAAACCTTTGCTCCATCTTTACAGTTCTTTGGCTTCCCAGTGAGTTTGCAAATCCTTCCGAGTTTGGTTTGGCCGGAGGGATGAGTCTGTTCAGTGTCAGGATGCGTTTCCCAGGCCAGAAATAGCAGCAGAAGTGAGGGGTGAGGGAATACATCATTTGGGGTTTCCTGGGAAAAAAACAGATCCTAGAGAAATTGAGGGGAGAGCGGCCACTGCTTTGGGCTGTCCTTCTGTCAGGGTCCCTTCCCTTCCATGGGAATGCTGCTTTCTAGTCTATTGTGGGGGAAGAAGAGTTTTGGGTCTTGAATCTCTCCCCATCAAAAAGATGAAGATAATAATCTCCACTGATACCGTGGTCTTGGGTTTGAGAAGGTGGCTGTCTCAGGCTTTATCCTTATATCTCCTGCTGTTAGTCTTTTTGCTTCAGACATCTAAACTTGCATGAAAATCACACTAGTTTCACTGGGCATTGTGTGTTCCTGGGTGGCATTCTGTAAAATAAGCCCAATTAGTCATTTTTAATTGCAACAAGTGGCTTATCTGCATACAGATATTCTGGAACAGCTGCTGCGCTTTGAATTCACACCCTGCTGTAATCTGAGTTTCTCAAGTGTAGACAAGCCCTTGTGCAATCTCTTTGTGGGTATTCCTCGTGGTAAGTGAACAACCTATTCTCTAACAACTCTGTTAAGCTGCATTAATCACTCTTAAATGGAAAATGTACGCGGCAAATGTATGTCTTAGGCAGAAAAAGTGAGAGGAGAAGCAATAGAATTATAGAATGGCTTAGACTGAAAGGGACCTTAAAGATCACCCAGTTCCAACCCCCTGCCCTGGGCAGGGACACCTCCCACCAGACCAGGTTGCTCCAAGCCCCATCCAGCCTGGCCTTGAACCCCTCCAGGGATGGGGCAGCCACAGCTTCTCTGGGCAACCTGGGCCAGGCTCTCACCACCCTCACACCAAAGAATTTCTTCCTGAGATCTCATCTCAATCTCCCCTCTTTCAGTTGCTGCTTTTAACTGAGTGCTTAGCACTTTGTTTACTGGGAATTGTGGGGGGTTTGGTGCTGGTTTTTTTTAGGTTTTGTTTGTTTGCTTGGTTTGTTTTGTTGTGTTTTGTTTTTCTGTAAAGACAGTAATGGAAAAGGTCTTGCGGGTGACGCATCTTTCCAGGGCCATTAGTTTGAACTCAACGGCTGTGGGAATGAGAACCAGAGTTAATATCCTTGAAAGATCCACCTTGGCATTTGAGATGCTCAAGGTCTGCTCACGTGGGTAGGAGGTGACGGAGAGGGCCCCAGGGAGATGTTCCCACTCCGTGCAGGCACGCGTGAGTTCTCGGGGCAGAACAGCTATCGCTTTAGGGGTTTCTCTGCCTGTGCAATGACAATACAGTAAAAATAGCAACTTTTCCAATCCAAGAAAGCCCTTTGCTTTGGTTAATGCCCCTTTTCAGACTCTGATCTGAAACTAGTTGAAATGTGAACACCCAGAAGCAGAGAGAGGAGCTGTTGGGTTGCTCTCTAGCCGTGGGCATCCGTAATGCTGCTGGGAAAACGCTGGTCTGTCAGAGGATCAGGGAAGTCCTGTTTCTAACGGCTGAAGTGACTGAAACTCTTGATTCCCTGGAGGCTTGTGTTCTGGTTTTACATTTTTTTTTTTTATCATTATTGTTTTTTCTCTCTTGTGTTTACACTGTTGCGGATCTCCCTTTCAACAAGGTTACTCAGGATGAATAATGATGTCTTTGTGATGACCTTGACAAAGAAAGAATTTGGTTACCCAACGCAGCCTACCCAAAGCAAATTCATGTGAAATCAGCGCTCCGACTGCCAAGCGAGGAGCGTTTCATGAGAGCTGATTCTCGTGTTCCAACAAGCATTTTATCCTTGCATGATTATGCCTTTATTTTATTACTTTTTTTTTTCTTTCCATTTGAATAAGTAATACATAAATGGGGCAGGTTTTGGCATCTAGAAAATGCATAATATTGCATTATGCATCCGTCTTTACAATTTTGGTTTTTTAATCCGGAAGGATGATTAGAAACCACTCATAGTTTCGCTGCCTTTGTTTGTACAACATCTTACACGGACTGGTTTATAGAGGGTGTCAGCGGAACCATTCGAAGATGCAGTTGGTGCTACGTCCTTCTGTGTCTGAAGGACGGAATCTGTCCCCGAGTAGCTGATGAGAAAGAGTAAACAAGAGGAAAGTGAAAAGACCACAAGGACACTCGAGCGCTGCATCTTCCGCTGCCCTGGGTCTGCAGGAAAGAGGGCAAACTTAGCACAAACTTAAACCAGCCCCAGAATGTCCATGACGCTGCTGCTCCAGAGGTGCTTAAAAAACACTTAATTCCTATCCTGGCAATAGTTCCCAGTGGAATAATTTCAGAAAATGTATATCTTGAATTTTATATATATATATTTTAATTCTAGGTTTTAGCAGTATTGTTTGCTGAAAAATTTTGTCTTTTCTGGCCTTTCTCCTTTTTCTGTTCCTTCCCTTTCCCCCCAAGATTTGTGCATTGCCTGCAGTATTCTGAAATGTGATTAGAAAAAGACCTGTATGGGAAATAATATTTTCCCCACCAGTTTCTATTCAGGCCTTGTGTGATTATGATCTATGTGTTATTCGGGGTAAAGATATGCCTCTGTGTGTGTGTATATATATATATATATATATAGTCGTTACAGACTCCTGCAGACTCTTGATAGCTGTAGAGTACTCTTGGTTAAATATTTCTTATCTCTACCAAACATGCCTCTAGAGTGTCATCCCACTTGCTGATTACTAAGGAAAGAAAGTGTATTAAAAAAAAAAGAGAGAGAGCTTGTCTTCTCTGCTAGCAGAGGGTTATGGGGAGTCCCTCTATTTGCAGTTGCTGCTCTTTGGGTCTGATTGTGTTTTGGCAGCAGACCGTGAAATAAAGGAAAAAGCTAAAACCTCTAAAAATAGCAGGCAGCTGTTTGTTGTAGGGTGGACTGCTCTGTTCAGGTAACGTCCATATGCAAAATGAATGCTTGTGGGAATGAATCTTCCAGGCAGAGAGAGTAAAATACTGAATATAGACTTCAGTACTCGAGGGAGGCCAGTCAAAGGCAAAACCAGGAGCTGGCTCTGCATGAATCCTTGGGTTAGTTTTTCAGTTACCTGGAAGGTCTGAAAATACATGGTTATTTCGACTCATAGTAGCCTGAGCATTAATTACATCAATCAGTTATTAAATCTTGATTCAAAAAAACTTTTTTAACTTAAGACTTTCAAGATCCTAGCATTTGTAAATCCTACAATAGAGGATAATCCAATGTTATCTGTCAGATTTTTAAGATATTTAAAATGTCTTGTATGGTGCCCGAAACTGTTGTCCAACATGATGTGGTGTACACATAACTACTTCAAAAAGCACGTGAGGCATTAAATTAAGAAAATCTACAGTGATTAATACCTTTGTAAAATACACTAGCCTGGGGAAAAACTGTGAATTGAAATGAATAATTTGAAACCAGCAGCATCCTGGAATTACAGAGGAGATATTAATTAAACATCTCCCCTCTGAGTCTGCTGCGTGCACTGGGCATTTTCCAGCATTAGTATTTTGGGAACAGTCATGACTGCGGGGCAAAAGTTTGGCTCCTGGACAGATCTCCTGCCAAGTTGGGTTGGCTTTGGCTTGAACACATAAGATCTCAGTGCCTTGTGGCTTGCTCAGTTGCTAAGGTCCTTTTAAAAGTCAAAGCCATACTCACTTGAGTAACCTTTGCTCATTTATACCTCTCCAGTGAAGTCACAAACTAGCCATAACCCCAGGGTTTTCAGGACAGGACGCTTTTTGCTCTGGTAAACTCTGTCCCAGTCTACCCCAGTCTGAGCCAGAAAATGTCTGGACTGCTGTCAATGGTTGCTGTGGGTTGGTGGCACATGGATCAGTCGGTAGCACATGGGATCCACCTCGCACTCATCTCTTAGACACACAGAAGAATCGAGTGCTCCCACTACTGCTCCCACCTTGGGCTGTGACTAAAACTTTGTCCTGGGGGCAGCTCCATTCCAGCTTTCACAGTTATGGGGAAGGAGAACTAGGCACAGAATTGTGCCAAGATGACAAATGTATGTACTATTATTATATTTTTTCTGTGTTTTGTCCCTTCTTCACTAGTCTCAGTTAGCTGCTGTGTATTTATACAGGCTTGTTTAGAACAAAAAAACTAGGTATGGTTCAGACTCAGCCTGGTGCAGGCAGTTATTGCTGTGTAGAGAAAGGAGGAGAGAAGGGGATGTTGAAGGGGGGCTCCTTAGGATTAGAGAGATGCAGCCTTGCAAAGCCAAGAGGACGGTTTGAAATTATAAGTCGCTGAGTGCTTGCCAGAGGTCCCACATCATCAGTGGTTTCTCCAGGTTGGGCAGCCGCTGGGCAATTGGACACCCAGTCCCCTGTGACACCAGCTGTTTTTCTCTCCAGGCTTCGCCTCCACGATGGGAAGCTCATTAAGGACCGCCGTTACCACCTCCGAACGTACCCCAACTGCTTCGTGGCGAAGGAGCTCACAGACTGGCTGATCGACCACAAAGAAGCACCGGACCGAGAGACGGGCATCCGCCTCATGCAGAAGCTGATGGACCACTACATCATCCATCACGGTGGGTGGGTTTCTCTGCTCCTCTCTGAGTCTCCCTGGGGAACTGGGGCTGTGTATCTGGGCCACCGTGGGAGGACAACCAGATGACAACCGCACCAAACCCAGCCCTCTCTTCCCCCCACTTCTCCTCCAGGGTCCAGAAGCAGCTACCTCAGCCCACTGCATTTCAAACACTCTCTGTTGCCATCTGCTACTTGCTGAGGTTAATGCCCTTTACGTTAAGCTGCCTTGAATAAAAATAAACTCCACTTCATCACAAAGCTGAAGCAGTGAGATCTCAGTTAACCATTAACACTTAAACCTGGTTATTTTTTTTTCCATCTCCCCAGCTGACAGTTTCAAACAAACCCATTAGTTAATTCAGCCTGTGCAGCACTGGGTACCAGGGCTGTTTCGATGGCTTATTGCAGACACGTCCCTCCTGGTTCTGTGGCGATTCCTGGCAGGATGCAGATGTTGACTTTCCAACTTGCCTTACGACTGCTAATTTTTGTTAGTCCTATGGAAAAGGGGGCTGCCTGCGAACCGCAGCCCTGGGATCAGTGCTTTGCAGTTGGCCTTCTAAACCGTTTGCCCTATTCTCTTCTGGGATCCAGAAGATGGTTAATTATCTTGTGCAGATCATTGTCTGTGCTGCCTCTCAGTGGCCTGATGTGGTTTGAGCTGTTATTCTATTACGTGCTGGAAACACGTTGAAATTGGTCTTCAAACAGCAAAAGCGCTTGGGTCTTTCTACAGGCGCAGCCCTGGGGGGTTTTATGTTCAATTCCTGAGGGCAATGACATCTGAATCCTTGCTCCTTGGAGTTGTCAAGGTGGGAACCTTCACCTTTTAAAGTGACCTTCTTGCCTGATGAGTTTTCACAGCCTGGTTTCCCACCAAGAGAACTGCTGAGGAGGAGTGATGAACTCCAGGGAATCTGACAGTTTATAGCATCTTAGCTGTTACCACGAGGGGAATGAAGTTTTGCTGGTCTGTTCAGAGGAATGAAGAAGCTTTAGAATTTCCACAAGGATTATCTTGCATCTTTTGACTTTCACTCCAGTGGATTACGCTACTTTAGTGAGCAAATTTTTGTGCCTTTTTTTTTTCTTTTTGACTATTTTTCTTTGGTTTTCAGGCATATTCTTTACTCTGTGGTTATTGGTTTTTTCATTGCTGAATTTTTATGCTCCTTGCTTCAGACGGGTGGACCTGAAGAAAGGCAAACTGAGTGGTTTAAGAGTTGGACTGTGATTTTGGGGGCTGATTTTTCTTTCCTTTCCCCTTTTTCCCCCCCCCTTTTCCC
>VXBJ01001058.1:174672-368419 GCA_013400055.1 Nycticryphes semicollaris
GGGGGGGACATCGCTGTCCCTTCTCCCCCTCCTCTCCCTCCCCTTCCTCATCCCTCCTGACGTCTGGGAATCGCAATCTCTCATCCCGCTGAGGAGCAGACAAGGCGCCAAGGGCTGCTTCTCCCCCGACTGAAGAATGTAGCTGGAATCGTCGCACCTCCCGGCTGACCCCAGGCAAAGCCGCGCTGCTCCACGGAGGTCGGTGGCTCCTTCTCCTCGGGGGGACTCGGTTCCAGGGGCTGTGTTGGGTTGGGGATCGGCAGAACAGGGAACTTCTGCGGGGTTTTGCTTCGTGGGAAACTTGGAGCTGGCGTGGCTCGGGTCGGGGTAGCGCCGCCGATGTTCCCCGGGGGTGGCAGGTCTCAGCCTCCCACCCTGAAGGAGCTTCGAGACTCACATTTGTTGCAGGTCGGGTCTAAATATCACCAGGTCTGGTTTTAGCACGGCTTTCGGAGCGGTGTCTGTAAGAAATGTGCTTTGTCTGTTGGTTTGTTTGTGGTTTTTTTTTTCCCTCCCTTCTCTTTTGTGGTTCTAAAACCTGCAGGAAATTGCTGCCCTCCCAGTACTTGGGAGGGTTTATTACTTATTTGCTTGTTAGGTATTTATTTGACTCAGAAGGGTTGCAAGTGCAGTTGTTTGGGTGACTTTTTCCCTCCTGGAGGTGTGGGTCAGCATCAAGCTGATGTTCCTGAGCCTGCTCAGGCTGTGGGGAGCTCCGAAGGCTCAGCGTGGAGGTGAACCCTGTGCCTTGCTTTTTTGAGACTGGTGCTGGGATAATCAAGACCTTTTGTTGGATGGTGGAATTGAAATACAGGAGATTTGCAGGAGAGAACAGAAAGGGTTTGATGAATGTGATTTTTTTCAGTCTGTTTTAGGTCCTTTCATTAATAAAGTGCTCAAAGAGTGTGGGACAGGTGTGGGACAGATGCTGGCCACCTCAGGCAGGTTGCTGGTCCCCTCTGCAGGGCAGCAAGTGGGCCACAAGGTGACATTGCTTCTGCCAGCACTTCTGTGTGGAGACAGTGATGCCCTTTGGGGTACGGATCTAGCCCCAGACTGTGAATGTTTAGGGTGGAAATAATTCACAGCGCTCCCAAATCCTCACTTTTAGATGTGCTGATTTAAATACACGGTGGAGATTTTTTGCATAGATACTTGTTTTCTTGAATTAAAATGACTACTTTAAAATTTCCTGTACAAATAAGGGGATCTCTGACTGCTTTAACCTCCAAATCCCCTCTGAGCACACAGCTGGGGCAAGCGGGAAGAGCTGCATCCCCCTCCACACCCATTTTCCAGGCCCTGGAAATACTCACCACATGCTCCATGTGTTGCTGTCTCCAAATTCCATCCCTGGGTGAGTAACAGGAGGGAGGCCCTGGCGTGCCAGAGGCTGCCTGTCACTGTGGTCCCCTCCGTCCCAGGGTCCAGAGATCAGCCTTGCTTGGCTGGTGGCACCAGTGAGGGCAGAAATGGGTGGGAGGGGGTCCATAGAGACTTGGTGGGGGCTTGGGGTCCAGCAGGTCACCTGTGGAGAGGGGGCTCTGCAGGGTGGAGAAGAGAGATCTCCTCCAGTCATGTGTTTTCCACCATCTCAAAGAGGTCTGTGTGTTATTCCTGCTTTACAGGTAGGAAAATGAAAGTTGGAGAAGAGGCGATGGGTTTGCTCTGAGGTGGGAAGAAGAGCCGAAGTTCCTGCTCCTTGTATTAATCACAGTAAAGATCCACAGTGTAGGGGCTTACTGGATCCAAACTGGGTTAATATTGAACTCATCCTTACTGACAGGTCAAGGGAAGCTGCTGGCTGAACTGGACCCAGCAGTAAGCCTGGTTCGGTGCAGGAGGCTGTGCGTGTGTTTAGTTCAGACCCCGTTATAACCCTGCTTAACATGAAAAGATCATACACAATCCAGTGCTTCTTCTAGAGTTTGGCAACCCCTTTGCCAGCAGAGCCCCGGGGAAGCTGCAAGGAGATCAAGAGCAGTTTGGTGGCATTGCAAAATGGTACAAATGAACTTATGATTCAGGGAATCTTTCAAAAGCACAGGCTTCTTGCTGCTGTTTGGCATGAGTACCCCTGCAGCCAGGGCAGGCTTTGCTTTCCTTGAGGTGACAGTCAGATTCCCAAAACCCACCTGCAAAATACTTGATGTTTTTTATAAGCAATGACTTCATTTATTAGCTGGGAAAAAAAAAAAATAACAACCCAACAGCCAAACAAGTGTTTCCCATGGCTAAGGGCTTCAGTTACACTGCAGTTGTTCCATATAACCTGATCTTCAATCACAAAAGACTGACTACGGGGGTTAACATCTCCCTGTTACAACTTGCATATGTTTTCCGTTCATTTTTCCAGCAATTTAGAACTGATTTAAACTCCAGGAGATCATGGCTGGGTCACTCACATGCATATATGTTTTTTCCTTGAAATCACTAAAAAGCTGATGTATTTGAAGGGAAATAGGCATTTGCCAGAAGCCTCTAAATACCTGTCCGTCCAAATGAATAGAAGTGAAATGTCACTGCAGATGGCAGAGGAGGAAACTTGTGTATGGTCTGGTTCTGCCAAAAGCAATAAGGCTGAAATGTGGAGCACAAAAAATGACAGATGCCAATGATGCATTGCAAAAGGCCAACAGCATATGTTTTAAACACTGTAGACTGAGACTGAGACTGAGATGAGGCGGGGGGACTGTTTCCACCAGGGTGGTTTTATGCTGACCTGATGTTTTCTGACCCAAACTGAGTAAAACATAAATGCAGGCCAGCAAAGGTAACTGAAGGTGCTCGAGGAGCGTGGGCTGTAGGGTGGCCGTGCTACAGAGGTTACTTCTAAGTCAAACCAATCCTCTGCCATGATTAAATCTGTAACTGCATCTGTTTTCAGTCTCCTTCAGGTGAACAAGTTACAACAAAACCATCCCAATGAGTCCTGAATGTAACTTCTTGGGAACACCGTGAAATAAGGAATAAAACCCTTGTTTCTGAACTGTTGATATAGAAACCCAGCTAAGTCTGTGGCATCCCCCCCCCTGATGCGTAATTGCTTTATCACAGTGACTGTAGGGTCTTTAAATCTGTGCTGTGAGGAGCTTGTCTGCCAAGGACTGCTCCTCTAAACGCCTCTCCCTCTACGATCAGCGTGGGCGTTGCAGGGACATGGAAAAGATGCTGTGTGTTTGTATAACCTACATTGATTTTGGTCAGGATAATCAGCAATATCTACTTCTGTATGATTTAAAGCAGAAGTTGTTCTGGAATCTATGCCTGTCCAGTGATTTGGCCTGTGCTGCTCATTTCCATGCTCAGAGCAGAACCCAGCAGGTATTGTACCACTGCTTGGATTGTCCTGCCAAGAGAGCAGTGCCCATCTCCAGGACCAAGCAGGCTGAGAGGAGTACTGGGTCACCGCCTGCTCCCCATCAGGTGTATACATTCCATTTAGACCTTGGCCAATGCCTTGAGCAGCTCTATTGGAGGGATCAAGAATGTAAAATGACATATAGGAATTGCAGGAAAGTTCAGTGTATACTTCTCCATCCACTCTTTCAGTGCTGTTAGTGATGTATAGAGCTGTTGATCTCAGCTTGTCGGTCTTAGCCCTCTCCTGCAGCTGAGGGCTGCAAAAACTTGGGTTTTGATGTGCTGAAATGTAAATTTTCCTCCTTCTTCCTGATATTTGCCTTCTTGTAGGTTCCAATGACCATGCTGATTCACACTTGCTTCTTTTTTGCCTGCCTGCCTGTGGCGAGCCATGTCTGGGGACGAGTGGGCCAAGGTAAGGAGCCCTCCTGCCCTTGCCCTGGGCAATTCCCTACGGTCTGGATGCCATCCGGGTTAGCCCAGCCTTTGCCCAAGCCCTTCCCACTGGCAGTGGCACCACATGCAAGGGGCATTCCCAATCACATGCAGGCTTTCAAGCTGTGTGTGTGTTTGCTTTGTCCTGGTGTCTGTTGCTGAAGCTCCAAACAGCCCATTCCCACACTTGGAGAGCAATAAGAGATGAGGGGACCTGTCTGGGGGGAGCATCTCCATCCTTCCTCACCCTGTCTTCATCACTGGCAGCAGTTCAGCGTTTTGGTCCCTCACACCAGGGCTGCATTTCAGCCTGTACAAGCAATGAAGGGTGCTTCTGGGATCTGCAAATGGAGCTTGAGAAATAGGAAGAAAAAGGGTGTTGCTTCTGTTATTCCCTGCATTTCTCCTGAGCTCTGGAACTATTGCTTTGGACTAACATGGTGATGAGAGGTGCAACACCTGGATAAGAAAGCACATGAGGTGCATTCCTCCTGTAGCATATAGTGCTCCCATAGTGCCATAAATGACCAGAAAACACCTGTATCACCTCGCCTTGACCTTTCTGATGTTGAAGATCCCCTTTTATATTACGTTTGAACGTTCTGTGGAAGTGGTCAGCCCAGGTTTCTAGAGAGGTGATGGCACCTCAGAGTCTCTGTGCTGTGTATCTTCCAGATCAGCCTCTACAGATAATTCTGGGCTTAACTATCAGCCAGAGAGCAAGGTTACAGCATCAAATAGTCCACATCCAATGCAGGGCAGGGAAACAGTGGAGCTTTCACAGCACTGGGGTTCATTTGCATCCAGCACATAATGGCGCTTTAGAAGATGCTGTCCTTTGGTCTGTCTGGGGACATTCTTGCCTTTTTAGCTTCTAGGCTCCTAGAGTGATGGCCGAGGAACTGGACTTCTCCATGTTTAATCTAAAGAGGGCAGCTCCATGTTTAATCTGACCATGAATTCCCTCATTGTTCCATGATCTTTTACCATTTCTCTCAGGCGTGATTCTGGGATTTTATTTTGCCCCTCTCTCCTCTTCCCCATATTTTCTTTCTTCCCCTTCAGATTTGCCAGGGGTGAGATGTGAATCTGAGCTTTGTTTCCCAAAAAATAGTTATCTGCTTGTCCGGAAGCCTGCAGGAAGTCTCAGCGAGGAAAGGTTAAGGCACAGATGTTGAGCTGAGACAAGCAAGTCCTCACCTCCCACTCTCCCTGCTTTCCTGAGCTTGATGACTTGGTGACAAAGATGTCAGGAGATGTCTGGACATCATGCAAGGCCAGACTGGGGACTTGAGTCCTGGGCAAGACAGTTTGCCAGCACTGAGTGGACACTCCAGATCACCCTAACCCTTTTTTTTTCTTTCTTTTTTTTTTTTAAATGAGTAATGGGTAAAGGAAAGAGATTGGTAACAACTGCAAATGAGGGTGGGCATTGAAGTGGAGATGCTTATATCGTGCAGGCAAAGCACATGCTCAGTCATTGCTAATTAGGGCAGCCCACTGGAAAGGCAGCTGTAGGTGCGGTGTCAGGAAGGAGGGGAGATAAATCTGCTGAGTTGCCATCCTGTACCCAGTCAAGTGAAAAAGTTTCATATGGTGACATTTCTACGACAGAACAGCTATGTTTTGCCAAGGAATCATTGATTCAAAGAGTGACATGTGAGTCCAGACTTCTAGCTGGGGTTTAAAAGATGTCTGCGAAATCCAGAGATGATTGGGAAATGTGCTCTTTCTTCTTTTTACCTCGTCTGAGATTATTTTTTTCCTCAGGATTTGTCATTTAGTTTTCTGCTCCCTGTAGCAACCTGATACAAGCTGGTGCCCATGAGTTATGGTCCTGCCAGGAGCTGTTATTTACACTTTATCAGGTTTTTATTTTCCTTTTTTTTTTCCTCCCTCTTGTTTTTATTTATTTATTTTTTAAACCCTGATGCTCCTTGGAGCTGCTTCTGAAACAATCTTTCTGCAGAAGTACGGGATCCACCACCTGGGGGATTTCTTTATTTCTCAGCAGCCCAAAGCTAATGAAGAGCCTCTTCGAGCCATTTAATCTCTTTCCTGCCTTCCCATTTCAGATATTTGCACCAAACACACTTGCTGAAAGAAAACTGCACAAAAAGTCCTGGGAGAGTCCTCCAAGATGTGAGGGGTACAGAGAAAGCCCTGACCTCTATGGCAGGTTGTTTTCCCTGTTTTCAGCAGCATATATTGAGTTCTCATCTGAGCACCTGAGAAACTCCTCTTTGCACAGGGTGGAGGGTACGGGCTTGCGGTGGCTCTTGGTAGGTTTCCTGGCAAAGGTGCAGGAGTTGCTGTGTAGCTCTGGGGGATGCTGAGAACTTGATGGGATGACAAAGGTTCTCTCTGCACTGTAACTATTCCCTTGTCCATAGAGGAGGTGACACGGGGTGTTTTGGTGGTGCATGTGCAGGAGGATCTGGATCCATACAGCATGGACATGTCTCCTCCTCCCTAGGGTCAGGCCGGCTGAAACTCACTGTGCTTTCAGAAGACAGGCTCCAAATGAAATGGAAAGAGACTGAAGGGAACATCAATGGCTACAAAGTTCGAGTAAAGCCCATGGCAGGTATGTGCTAATATGTTGGATATCAGACCCAGCAGAGATTTGTGTATGAGTGAGGGACTGAGCCCCACCTTATGACTGGTGGACAACAAGACTTCAGTAGGAGAGTTATTTAGACCTTAAGGCAATAGAGGTAAGGCAGAGGGAATTATCTGCTGTTGTTCTGGTTTCAGTTGCTGTTTACCAAGATCAACTGTATGGACAAAAGCCTTTTCTGGCTACCATGAGAGCAGTCTGTAGTGCCACATCAGTGCAGGCACAGCCTCACTCATTCACAAAAGGGAGATGAAATTCACTCCTTTTCATCCTAGGGGAAAGCCTTACCCAGAAAGTGTTGCTTTTTGGCACTGTGTGAGGAAAAAGTTCAGGAAAGGTTCATTATTGGTCTTTTCTGTGTGAGCTCTCAGCTCCCCCCATACCTACAGGCACATTGGATGGGAGTCGTGTGTTTGTGGGGCTCGGCCCCTCCCCTGGCCCAGCTCCAGCTCTCCCTGACTTTGAACACTGAACCTGGTGGTGTTGGAAGGACATGACATCCCTCAGCAACGAGCAATGATTGGAGGCAAACTTGGTCTTGGCTGGCATTTGATTTTCAGTCGCTGCCATTCTCCCACTGAGCTGGAGAAGGGATCTGCCAGGCAGGAGTGCGTGCGGCAGAGCTCTTGTGATCATCTGCCTGCTTTGAGCTCAGTCCCACCTGTTTCCCAGCTGGAGCAGGAGGTTTCTCATTCCTCCCCTGCTCTGTTCCTCCCCGGGACTCAGCTTGGTGGAGCGCGGAGAGCGATGAGCATCCCGGGAATGCAGGGAATCCCCACCAGCACTCCCAGCACATGCCTGAGGCTTTCCCTCTGCGTAGGCTGGGGAGCTCCGTCTCCAGCTCTAGGCATGAGCACAGGGATGGTGGGGTCAGAAATGCATCCATCTCTGTAATTTAAAGCTTGTGGACCTTCCTTAATCACAGGGGTTTAGGGAGGTAGTTTGCCTCTCTCCCTTTGGTTTGTGTAGCACAGGGACCACGGCTTTCCATAACTGTCTTCCTCCATCTGGTCACCACTGTGCCAGCACAGAAATGTCCCAGTTCCTGGCTGGTCAAGGCAACACGGCCCCAGGACAGGTCCCACAGCCCCAGGACATGGCTGGAGGGGTTTGAATGCAGTGCTGGCCCCAGAAATGAGTTGTGTCCCTGCAAAGAGCACCTGCCCTTGGAGAGAAATGGGGCTTGGAGAGGTAGCACAGTGAGACCAGCTGGGATAAGATAAGTCCCAAGTCCCAGTGATGGTCTCTGGAGACACCGAGCCACTTCCTCATTTTGTCACACATTGATTCATTAGATATTTTCATAATCTGTAGTTACTAGCAATTGCCCAGCTTCTACCCTCTGAAGACCGACTTTTCACTGAGCAGCTCCTCAAGAAGCTGGTGAAAGTTGCAATAATGCTGGGTGGGAACTGATTTTCCATTTTGGGCACATATCAGGGATTTAAAAAAAAAAAACAAAACCCTAAACATCCTTAACTGTGGATCAGGAAAAAGAATAAAAAACAGAGATCCACAAAATTAAAAAAAAAAAAAAAGAAATCCGAGTTGACTGAGATCCCTAGGCAGACATTCTCTGCATTTCAGTGGTGTTACTGCTACTGTCAGCTTAAATTTAAGCTCTAACAGCTTCTGAACTGCGGTCTCATCCCACCTCAGGGGACTCAGAGCAAGAAGTCATGCTGAAAACCAAGACTCCCAAAGCCACTGTGGGGGGGCTGAGCCCTACCAAGGAGTACACGCTGCAGGTCTATGTGCTCAACGGCTCCCAGGAAGCCCTGTTTGCCAAGAGGAAATTTGTGAGTAAGTAGAGTGCCACATTTTACTGTTCAGAGAGCTCCTGAGGGTCTTGGAGATGTGGCTCCTAAGAGCTCATCCCTCAGACTTCATCCCCCTGAAGACCCTGTGACAATCACAGAGATTGTTGCTATCTAGGTTGGAAGGTTAGAAAGGGGGATGATGAAGACACAGGAGATGAAGGATGGACTGTGACTCACAGACCTGTCTAGATTGACTCTCTCTCCCTGTTTTTGGTCTTCCTACAGTAGAGGACCTTAAAAATGCCTCTCAGACCAGAAATAACCGAAGAAACTCAGGAGTTGCATCAGGAAAGAATCTCACCTCATCGGGGAGCTCAGCAGCTGAGCACAGTGGTGTGGCAGAGGCCACCCCACCACCCCTGAATACCATCTTGACACATCCAGGTGGGTGCAAAGCTGTCCCTAAAGCACTCCCACCCTTCATCTGCAACCCCTGTTTCATCAGGGTCATTCTTTCAGCGAGACATGCTTGTCCAGTCTCACCTCTTGCATCTATGAACTGCAAGAACACAGTTGGCAACCTAAAAATATTCTCCCCTTGTGCCGGGAAAACTGTCCAGCCTGAAAAAGCTCTTCTATGTGTTCCTGGGGATGATGGGTGTTCAAATTAAACAGATAGAGTCAAATCCCTCAACTGAGAACACATCCTTTGAAAACAAGCTGCTCCTAAAGCACTGGGGCTAATGAAGCCCGATTTCTCAGGCTGATGGTCTACAAGGTGTAACCTCTCCCCGTGGCTGAGGACTGTATATAACTGCATAGATTCTTGCGTGTCTAACAAGAAGGTTTGCAAGGGTCCAAAAAAGCATTTATACATGATGATGGAAGAGAGGCTCATCAGGGACATCATACAAAAAGACGGGCACTAAGGTGGGATGTTTCTGAGTCCAAAAATGTTGACCTCTGGAGAGTACACTGGGTATCAGCTGCTGTGGTATGTTTTCCCTGGTTTATATTTTATAAACATTTACTATTTTTCATCATTGAAGGTAATGGGAAGGACAAACTTTTGATGCGTTCCATTACTGACATCATAATTAACTCATGAGCCCACTTGCAGCCCTCAGAGAGGCATGAATGAAGATGATATCCTCTATCTAACTACCTATTTGCAAAAGGTTCTAGGACTTTTATCCTCTCAGAGCCCCCTGCACCTGCCCAATGTGGCTGAAATCAGCTGATGACTGCAGCAGGTTACATGGGGATAATACGGTTAGGGACAATGGGGTTTTTTCTCTTTGGAACACAGCAAAGGCCAGAGCTGAAAAGAAAAGGCAGAAGGGGACTCAGCCAAAGGGCTCAGGAGAAAGCACAAGAAACCAGCCCCGTGTGGGGACCAGCGTGACAGAAGCAACACCAACATCCACAAGATCATCCCAGCGCACTCCTGCAAACCCAGAGCGAGAGTCTCTGGGAAAAGAAAAACCCACAAAGGATTCATCGAGGCGAGGTGAGAGGGGTTTCAAACATGTCTTGTGGCTTCTTCCCCACTGTTTTTCCTTAAAGCTTGTTGAATACAAGCCTTCCACCCCACTCCCTGCCACCAAGAGTACAAAAGCTGCTGATAGTACAAAAACTGCTAGATCATGTTTTGGGGAACGTGCCAGCAATCACTGGAGAAGTTTGGAGTCCTGCAGAACACCATAGATTTTAAGACAAGTTGGAGCTAGGCCAAACTGAGATTCAATTTTTTGTTTTTATTTAATTTATTGTTTTGGCACTACTCTCTCTCTTCATGTTGTCACCTCCTCCTGCTTCTGGCAGATCCATCTAAGAGTTTGTATTCCTCACCAGTCCCCCAAACAGGGGCATTCCCAAGTCTTCAAAAGGGGAGGAGTGTATTGGTGATGCTCTTTACCAAACCTGTTCCACCTTTTGGACTTGTTCTTTATGTTTCACAGATAACTGATCCATGGTGACTGAGAGTATGACAGGGCAGATGGCTCACAGCACTGTCGAAATGGTGGGAATGGGATTGGCCAGAGCATCCTCATTTGGTCCCTTGAGACCAGTAGGCTGTGAAAAGAGTTGGGAGAGTAACCACTTTGGAGCCCACTGAATCTTGATGGGTTCATCTATTTCCCCCTACCATAGATGGAAAATCCCCCATCAGAAAAAAATTCAAGGAAGATGCATTTGATCAGCAACATGTTCTATCTTATCCTCTGTTAAGCTGCAGGCCTGGGGTGGGGACAAAGGCAGGGCTTGAGTATCTGTGATGCCAGCAGGTTTTTACAGAGTGATTGGATTTAATATAAAGCCACGAAATAATTATAGCCCACGGGGGAATCTCGTGATGGAATGGAATTAAGCAATCACCTGCAATTCTTGGAGACTTAGGCTAGATAAAAGGGAAGCACTGGGCTGGGGCTGAGACGTAATGGAACTGACAGCTTGCAGAGAGCAGTGCTTGGGTTTAGGCACAAACTTCCTGACAGATTTAACCTTTTCTTTGCAGAAATGCAGCCACCCACCACTCAATTCCTTGATACTGAGATGGGTTACCTTTAGTTATGTGGTTTTCCCAAGATGCTGGGGTGCATCAGGCTGGCAGATGGTCCAATCAACCGTCCAGACAAGGCTTTTGTGCTCTTCATTTCATTTCTGTCTAAAACCTGAAGCGGCTTTGCCTTTTTTTTTTCCAATTGTTTTTCTCAATATCAAACTTTATACCCTCCAGGATCCCAGTTTCAGTGCGACACATCTGCAATGACCGATGTTGTCCTGCTTGTGGATGGATCTTGGAGCATCGGGCGCAACAATTTCAAGCTCATTAAGGAGTTTCTGAGCAATTTGATTTCCCCATTCAGTATTGCCCAAGACAAGATAAGAGTAGGTATGACACTTTCCTATTTCCTGACCTTGGGAAATCTGTGTTCGAAGGGACCTTAGTCTCTGTTCCTGTGGTTATATGCTCCTCTGAGTTTTTATTCCTTTTCCCATCTGGTAGCAAGCTCTGGCCTCTAGTGGCCGTAAGAAATAGCTGCACAGTGAAGAGAAGCGATGTCTTCTGGGCAGCACCAGATCAGGCAATGATGCTAAGACACATTTGAGGTTTGGTGACTACCTCTGACTAGGTGCTCAGCCTCCACAGCACTGTGGAGACAGACGTGATGGCAATGCCACATCGGTGCTTCTCTGAGCTCAGCTCAGAACAGAGTTTCTTCAAGCTGTGACTGTTGCTCATCCCAGCATGACAAAGACCACGCAGAGAAGAGCTAGAGACCAAATTTGCTCACCTCCAGGCCCATACATCATTTTGGGTCATCCTCCTGTGGCAAGCCTGATGCTGCCTCTCCACAGTGAATCTCTCTTTGCTGGTTTACCTTGGCTTGCATGATGCCAACAGCTCTTGCCTTCCCCAGGGCTGTCCCAGTACAGCAGCGATCCCCGCACAGAGTGGGATCTGAGTGCTTACTCTACGAGGGACCAGGTGCTGGAGGCTGTGAGGAATTTGCGGTACAAGGGTGGCAACACCTTTACAGGTAACTCCACCTCACAGGTCTCTGCTAAATGATCTGTGCAGCTGCAGTGGGGGAAGCCGTTCCCATGGGATGACCTCCATGGGGGTAGAGAAAAGAGTAAAGGTAGTGTGTGTGTGTGTGGGGGGGTTGCCTGTAGCACATCAACCATCTCTGGTCCTCCCCAGGTCTGGCATTGACCCACGTCCTGGAGCAGAATTTGAAACCGGAGGCTGGTGCCCGGCTGGAGGCTGAGAAGTTGGTAATCCTCCTGACTGATGGAAAATCCCAGGATGATGCCAACCTGGCTGCTCAGACATTGAAAAACCTGGGCATAGAGATATTTGCCATTGGTAAGCTCACAGCTATTGATAAGCTGTAGGACAAAGTCAATCTACTTCTGATCTTCTTCAACTCGAAGGTTACGCTCCCTCAAGTTTGATGGGAGGATCCTGATGCTTTAAAACTAAGGTAACGGGTAAGACGTCATTACATTGTGGCTAAAATGGAAATTAATTCATTTATTGAGCGCAGGCAGTGTCTTCAAGGGGGATTTTGTTTGTTTAGAAAATACACTCATTCACATGAGATATTCCATTCCACACCTGCCATCTGTAAGACCTTTGCAAGCCTCAGAGACCTGTGTCATGAGAACAATATTCTCAGCTGTGTAATTAGGCAAGAGAACATTGTATTGGGGAGGGCAGGAGACCTCCATTATAATTACTGCCTCGCACAACTTTCCATTTCTCTGAATAATAATGTTATCTGCTCTTTGCTACCCAGCAGCAATAATGATACATAAAATGGCCTTGATGACTAAACAAGTCCTTGATGACTAAACAAGTCTGCTAGACTAAAACATGGACAATAAAGTTACATAGAAAACTCACCTAAAATTGCAATCTCCAGAACTTTAAGAGCTAATTTATGTTGGGAAGACACTAGCAAGGATTTATTGCATAGGGTTATGTATCTAAGTGTCTGGCACTGTGATTTCTTTCACAGGCTGGGTGGAGCTGCTGAGCCTCAGATGTGTATGTGGCACAAAACACTTCTGTGTACCTGAAATCACTTGGAGATCTGTTCCTGGCTGGGATATTTACCTTTCTTTTCTGGTTAGAGAAAGATCATGTTGTTTGGTCCTTAGAGATCAGGACCTGAGTATTAATCTCAGTAGCACCTCAGTTGTCACTGCAAGAGGAAGGAGGCTAGCAAAGCTGTTAAGGGAATGGTCTTGGATTTGAGAAACCAGGTGGGATCCCCATCTGGCAATAGCATCACTCAGGCACTGCTAAGGTGACCTTGAGCCTGACACTGGGAAGCAAAATAATAATATTCTATGGGCCTTAGTCTGCAGAGGGTTAATGAGGACGCAGAGCAGGATAGGGATGGAGGATGTTCTGTGCCAGTGAAATTCTGCTAAATAAATGATCTGCTTTTTGCTCATCCCTGACAGTCTTGAAATGCAATGTGATGTTCTGATGAACAACAGGCTCTCTGTGGGGAGTGTTGGTACCTCATAAATACAAAATTGTTGTTTATTCATTCACTCATTCCCCCACTTATGCCAACTGCCTCTTCGGGTGAAAAATATCTGCCTTCCTGGTAGCAAAGCCTGCAAGCGATCGGGAGGCAGGAAAACAGAAGAAGAATTCACTAAACTGTCTCCAGGCCACAAAAGACCTTCTGAGCCCACAGAATTTAAAGCCCTTCCCAGGCTGGACTGAGGCTGTTGCTGCAGGAAAGCCTGAGGCCATTTGCAGATATTACCATCTGACTGGCATGACTGGGAGGCTCTGCTTGGAGTGCAGGATGATGGTGGACCCATCCTGCCCCTGAGCAAACGACACAGAAGCAGGAGGCAGAAGCTGCTCCTCCCCGGAGAGTTTTCTCAGTCCCGTTCTCTGCTCTGGTTTCAGGGGTGAAGAACGCGGACGAGGCAGAGCTGAAGCAGGTGGCCTCAGAGCCGCTGGAGCTCACGGTGTACAATGTGCTGGACTTCCCACTGCTGGGCTCTCTGGTTGGCAGGCTGACCCAGGTCCTGTGCACCAGGATCAAAGAGAAGAGCAACAAGGAAAATGCAGGTGAAGTGAAATCTCCTCAGTGAGGGATGAGCTTCCCTTTGCTCACCATCCACCTCCCTTGCCGTCAGGACTGACCCTTTCTCACACCTTTCCCTCCATGAACTCCACCATGCTGTCAGCACCACCTAACTCTTCTCCCCCAGTGCTGATCTCCTCGCTCAGCCCTGTGATCGTTGTCTTCTACAAGACCTTCTGGGTGCAATTTTTTCCACTCTCACTCCGCTGCAGAATCCCTCCTGTCTCTAACAAGTCACAGAGATGTGGACGTTTGTGTTCTGATGCTCTTGGTTGAGTTATCTGCTTTTGGCCTGTGAGCCAATACAGGCAACAGCCATTCCTACCAGGGTTTTGGATAACTCCTGATTGATATAATCACCTAATGACAACAACTATCCTTGTAGGAAAGAAGGGACTTCTTTTCCTCTTCCATTATCATATAGTGTGACAAAATGCATTATAACCACCTCCTTTTCTGATTTTTCTTCCAACCGAGAGGAGGCAAAACCCCCCAAAGAGCTAATTTGAGAATATATTAGGGAGAGTGTACAAAGGCATTTTCAAGTTAAAACTAGACAGACTATTTCTTTCGTTTGCTGGAGGGCAGCTTGTATAGTGATCAAGAGAGTGAAGAACCACTCCAGGTTAGCTTAGATCCTCAGGAGGGCAATATCTTGTACATATTTCCATGTGTCTTTGCTCTAATATTGGCTTAGTAGAATAGGAAGGTCTAACTTTCAAGCATACTTTTATTTTAAAGCTCTGGAGATTCATAGAAATAAATATCCTTATTAATTTGTACTTTTTTGGTATAATAAGATGTTTTTCAAAGGTGTATGTTAGGCTAAAGAAAAATGGGCTGGTCAAAAAAGAAACCACAATAACTTCTGCTTGTTCATTTTGACAAATTTTGATGACTGAGGAAAGCTGGGTTGTCTTTTGGATACATGTAAAAATACAGAATTGTGTTGAAAAAATATTCCCAGCAAAATACACAGCCTCTTGTCTATGGAGAATTTGTGTTCTCCATGTGCCCAGATTTAAAATATTTACTTCAGAGCAGTTTGGAACAGTTTCTGTGCTCTATAGAGAAGGAGACTGTAATTTGATTTGAAAAATGCCACTCGTATTTATGAGCTGGAAAGTACATTTGGCAGGAGAAGTCTGAATATAAGAAAGTAACTGTGTTTTTAATTCCTAGGCAGCACTGTGAAAGATATCCCTGTGAACATGGGACCCCAGCTGAGCCCGACTGACCTTAAAATATCAGCGGTGACCTCTAAGAGCATGCACTTGACCTGGAGTCCTCCTCCGAGACCACCAAAGAAATACCGGATTGTGTATTATCCATCTAAGGGTGGTATCTCCAAAGAGGTGAGAGACCTCTCTGCAGGCTTCTGAGACTGCAGTATCTTCCAGATGGTGGCTGGGAACTTAAGCAGACCTGAGTGGACAAACAGATGAGGGTAGATGTACAGTTCTTGTGGGACATCAGCTAAAGCCAGGGATGAACTTAAATATGAAATGTAAATGTGATCAGCTGGTAGGATGACAAGACAGAAGAGGAAATGGGATGAGTATCATCTTGCTAGAAATACTGCCAGCCATGCTGATGCCAATTTTTCTCTTAGACAGTGTTATCCCCTCCCTAAAGCATCTGTTTTGCCTCAGAGGACACACAGATACACAGAGCTGTCCAAGGATGCTTGGGTGGGATGCTTGGATCTGGGATAAATACGACTTTGAAAAGCAACTCCAAATTGTCGATGGGTTTCCACTACCTTCAGTGAGAGCACAATTAGAGTCTTGTCCTCGATCCTGGCCTTAGAGGACAGGAATGGTTATTGCCTTTTACCTCTCTGTTTTGGGGTGATGGTACAAAACTCAGAGGGCACACAGACTTTATGTTTCTGGTCACAGATATGCCACAATGAAGCCATGTTTGCTAGGGAAGGCCAGACCAGTCATTCCTTCCTGGTGTGTCTAGCACCTCCCTGTCTTGACAGCCTTCCTTTGTGATTTCAGGTGGTTTTAGATGGAGCACTCTCCTCTTTGCAGCTTTCCAATTTGACCTCGCACACGGAGTACCTGGTGTCGGTGTTTCCTATTTATGACACAGCTGTTGGGGATGGGCTGAGAGGCGTCACCTCCACATGTAGGTCGTGAGTAGAGAGAATTTTGCTGATGCATAGTTATGATAAGTAAGCAAAGCTCGCTCTTTGCCACCATCTCAAACTGGAGCCTGGCATTATATTTCCCTTCCCTTCCTCAAGTTCAGTCTGTCTACAGCTATCTCGGTCCACAGAGTTGTTCAGAACTAGACAAGACCCTGAGCAACCTGCTCTAATTTGGCCCTGACTTGAGCAGAAGGTTGTACCAGAGACTTCAAGGGTCTCTTTCCACCTCTGACCTTCTGCAAAGGAGCCCACTGTGTCGAGCTCCCCCTGATGTGGCAGTAAGACACCATGCTGGAAATATCTTGCAACCCCTTGTCACTTTTTTATCCCTGGGCTCCAAATGAACTAGTCCTATTCTCTGTGAAGTGGCAGCTCCACTGTCTTAGATGTGAGGTAGATGTTCCACCAGCTTGCAAAGCCAGGTCTTCTCTGAGGTTTGAGCTGCCACGGACCTCATACACTGAAGATATCTTTCCGCCTTCTTTTCCCTATCAGTGCCTTTGTCTTCCCCTCGCTCCCTGCGCGTCTCTGAGCTGAGCCACAACAGTATGAGGCTGAGCTGGAAGGCAGCCCAGGGCGCCACGCAGTACCTGGTGCTCTGCTCTGCAGCCCCCGACGGAGCAGAGGACTATACGACAGAGGTAGAGTTCATGAAAATAATGATAATATCATTTTTTCTCTGTCTGGACTGAGTTTAGCTCTAGCTCTAACCTTTGTGAATCAGTATGATATGTTTAAAAAAAAAACCAAAACCAAACCAAATGTGTCAGATGTGTCAGCATTATTGCCAGCAAAATCTTTCATGGAAGATGTGGGGTTTTTTTTTTCATGATAGATCGTGATAGATAGATAGAGTGACTTGTAACTGTGAGGATTTCACATGGGAAATTAAAGCATAGAGAGAGAACTGACTGCCTCATGGGGCTCTGGGTAAACCCAGGCTCCAAAATCACATCTTTGCAGCCCCAAGTGTAACTGGTGTGTCCTTGAGGCTGTACACAAATGTCTTCTCTGTGTTCATCTTAAAACATTAATTGAAAATGTTTTAGGGTGGTTTTTGCTGAACTCTAAAAGCAGGCCTACAACACTGCATAATAATGAAACGGTCCTCCATGAATAGAAGACTTCTGAGAACCCTTTGTCATGTGTGCATTTTAATGAGTTATCTGGAGTACCTGTAGAATGAGAATATGAATTAAAAAATGTAAAAAAAGAGTGGGGGGAACAAGTATTGGCTCTGACTCAGATTCCCCCGCCCCTCGAATGCACAGAAATAGGAGCATCTGCAGGATGATTTTCAAACCAGAGAAATTAATGCTTGTACTCTGCTGTCAGTGCATAATTCGGGGCGGGGTGGTGGTGGTGGTGTGTGTTAAGATTCAGAGCATTTGAAAAGACACCAATATTTAAAATTTTATTTTAGCACATTAGAGCATTTCTGCAGTTACCTGACCTACTCACTGTAAGAGTGCAGTGCTCTAGGGCTCTGAGATGGCTGCAAAACCAGCATTAAAATGTTCCCAGCCCTTTCCAAAACCATGCTGCGTTGTGTACAGACTCCTGTAAGTCTCCGGGGCATGTTTCTGCAGTGAGGAGATGTGGGAGGAGAGCTGTGGCCATGCTGTGTCAGCGGCAGATGGCAGCAACCTGGCTGCCATGGGTCTGCTGGCAGCAGGCAGCACTTCTGTAAGAGCTTTCCATGTGTCTGAGCAAAGCAGGGTCACATCTCTCAGATGACCCCCATTTCAACCCAGAACAACAGCAGCATCATCTTTGTATAAGGGTCTTACACCTCTGTAGACCAGGTTAGGAGAAGGTGATGAGTAACAATATGCTTGGTGGCCCTTGGGAAGAGAGGCAGAGCACCGACCACTGCAGACCACCTACCCAAGTGGTGAAGTCCCAAAGTGAAGAAGTCTCAGTTGTAACCAAAGGGACCTTGACCTGTGCCTCTGTTGAGGACATTGGTGGTCTCCTCAGAACTTGAAGGGTACCCCAAAACGTCTCTCTGCTGACAGGTGAAGGTAGCCCAGCCTGAGGTTCTGCTGGATGGGCTGTCACCCAGCACAGAGTACTCTGTCGCGGTCTATGCGATGTATGGGGAAGATGCAAGTGATCCAGCCAGCATCCAGGAGACTACCCGTAAGTGCTGCTGCTGCTGCTTACTGAGTTGTTATTAAATGCTTAAGGCAGGAGAGACGTGTTAAATGAAGTGCTTCCCATATTGTGCATGTGGCTTGTAAACATGCTGCCTCTTCCTTGCCTGACCTTAAGTGAATATTGGTCCCTGAGGGGATCTCTAATCATATGGTGAGCTGTGAAAAAGGAGCGATCTTCCCCCAGTAAGAAAACTCCTGAGAGAGCTGTTCCCTGAGGTCTTTGTTGTTTGAGGAGAAAAAGGGAATTATTTGGCTTTTTTTTCACCTAAAGCCCAGGTAGCCTTTCCTGATGTCCCAGAGACATGTATGGTAGTGACAAAGTTTTCCAGCACGGTGAATAAGTCTCGAGGTTCAATGTGGGGTCATTTATGACCAGCAGGAGCCAAACAGTCACATTGCCGTTGTGTGGCCTGTGAAATCTTGGAGAGCTGTCACTAACTGTTGTTGCAGTGGCCTTGAGTCCTCCCAGATACCTGAGTTTCTCCGAGCTCAGCCATGCATCCGTTCGAGTCAGCTGGGAGGCTGCATCTCCAGCCGTGAAAGCTCACCACGTCACCTATGTCTCTAGCAGAGGGAGCAACGCTGGGGAGGTGAGACCTCAAGGGGTTGGTGGAAGGAAAAGAAATTTGGGAGGTCAGACACTGCCCTGTTCTTCAGCTGCATGGTTCAGGGAGGGCTTGTGGGTACTTTGGATGCCATTGCCACCCACGAGCTAACCCCTCTCCTGATACTCAGACAACTCCTCCACTGCAGGTAGAGGTTCCTGGCACCAAAACATCTACTGTCCTGAGACCTTTGTCCTCCCTCACTCAATACTTCATCAGTGTTCGATCTACGTATGATGAAGGGGACTCCTTTCCAATTACCGGCAATGTTACCACCTGTAAGTAGGGGAAGGAAATACTTGTAGTTCCAATAACCAGTGAAAAAACTGGCTTGTGTGTGTCTGAACTGGGATGTTTCAAAGACCAGCCCCGATAGCTGGTGTCCAAAACCCTTGCACAACCCCCTGATGACTGGTTTTCCTACTGTGTGGAATACATCCAACTCTGTTGTCTTTAAAATGAGGTGGAAGAATTAAAGCAAAGAAGCAAATGAAGAAAAAGCACGATGTATTGCCAATCTCTGTGCCCTTGAGACCCCTCCTAGCCTTCTCCCCTTTACAATACTGCTGAGATACGTGTCCTCTCCACAAATGAGATAATTCTCCTTAATTAGGGTTTTATAAACAATTTACTCCTCTCTGTCCTGATGGCTGTTGTCATATGGGCCTGAAGAAGTGGAAGACAGGCTGGTCTCAGACATCTGCCTGGTTGATGTTTTGCTCCCTGACCATCTGCTCCCCACCTTGGCTCTGACAAGACGCTGTCAGTGCCTGCGCTTCAGCTGGTTTTCCTTCTGTGTCCCTCAGTAAAGGTCCCTCCACCGCGGGCACTGAAGGTTACCGAGCTCTCCGGGAACAGCCTCCGACTGCAATGGGAAGCTGTCGCTGCCTCTGACGTGGTTGTCTACCAGATCAAATGGAGCACAGTTGGTGGAGAGAAGCCTCAGGAGGTACGGACCCACAGCACAGCTCTAGGGAGGCTGGGTTGGCTTTGTGCCTGCTTGATGGCTTTGAACTCACCTGCAAAAGTGGCATAGGGGGGTGCAAAACTATTCAGGTTAATGCACGCAAGAAATTTAACAAGCTTGAGGAGCATGTGGAATAAGACAGCCATCTGTCCTGGGTCTGGCTCTGTTCAATGAAGCTGTCACCTTGAGTGCTGGAAGCAGGAGGGACAGTGGGATGGCAGGGTTGGAGTCTTGCAGGCTCTGGAAAGATTGCAGAAGTGTTCTGGAAAATCTCAAGGATGACATTCAATAGGGACAAGAAGAAAGTATTAAGCTTAGGCAGGAATAATTAACTACAGGTAGACAGGATGCAGAGCAAATAGCCAAGAAGCAATTCAGTAGAAAAAGATCTGGGATTGCGGAGATTCACCAGCCCCCAATGTCAAGTTGTTTTTGAAAAGACAAAGATAATACTCAAGTATTTATAGCTAGAGGTATCACCTCTGAGATAGGTGAAGCAACTTTTGCTTTCCTACGTGCCAGTAAGCACTATCTGCTTTTTGGAATACTGCTTTTCAAGAAGGATGAGATCCAACTGAGGAACACACAGAGGAGAATGACTAGAGACAGAGCTGGTGCAGGAAGGACAGGGATGGACCAGATGGCCTCTTCCATCTCAAGCCCCTGTTGTCAATATGAGTGAAAACAGCAGTTGAGGTGGGTTAAATACACAAGTCTCCCATACCACGTTTCACATTTGGGCTGGAAAAGGTATGTACTGGGGCTTCTGTCCCCAGCATATCTAAAAGCTGGAAATGGAGAAAAAGGGTTTCATGCTCAGGGCAGGCTGGCTGCCTTGTGTCAGAGCATTGTGCTGTGATACTGAAGTAGCTGCTAAGAACAACTGGGCAGCAATACATGGGCATCTACTCTGCATTAATCAGAGCTGGAAATTCGCCTTTGTTTAGATGTCTGCAACTTTGTCCCCAAAGCCCAGTGCGAACTCATTTACGCTTACAGGCAACCTGTGAGACAGACACTTGGATGGCATGAACTAGCTTGGGGATGCCTGGGAACTCGACTGACTCATTTCTTCCCCTGCTGCAGCTCTCCATCGCTGGAAACGTGGCAACTGCTGTTCTGCCAGGCTTGCAGAAGAACACCGACTATAAAATATCCATCTGGGCCTATTACAAAGACGGTGCTCGGAGCGACACGGTTTCTGTTCAACACAGGACCAGTAAGTGATCAGTGCTTGGTATCCACAGCCTAGGGATAATAAAGTGGGCTTGGGATGCCTCAAAACTTGTCACAGTCCAGCAGCTCAGATCTTGTCATCTCCATCTCTGAAACCCCAAACCTGGCTGTCAGAAAGGGGCTAGAGATATTTACCTTTCCATCTTAAAGTGTTCTGAATTTGTCCTGAGAAAAACAGGTTGGGCAAACACAGGCAGGCTGATGCCTTCACAATGTGTTTCATTCCCCACCTGCTTCTGTAGAGTGTATTGGTGGAAATGAATTGGCTTTCTCCCGGGTGTTCAGCTGAACGTGCTGCCTAATGAGTGTTTCCTATTAGTAAAATATTGTCTGTTACGGAGGGTGAGGATTTCGTTGGCTACGTCACTGCTGAGCTGTGCTCCATCTGAGGGCACTTAGAAAAATGAGAGAGAATCCTGCTGGCAGCCTCTGCCTGGAAGAGTTATCTAAATCTCACTTTGTACAGGCAGGGATATGAGGTTAAAAAGTGGTGCTCCCAGAGCTCCTCTTAATTAATATTGCTTGCGTAATGGCTTCGTTGGCAGTGAATGGAATACAATTCATTCAGCTGCAGCAGTCCTCTCCTCCAGCTCTCAGCCTCCTTTGCAGAATAGACTCCTTTAAGCTGCTGTTGAGCTGATGAAGCTCAGAGTAAATTACAACCTTGGAATAAGAAGCTCAGGTTTTATTAATAAGGAATAATAATAATAATAGTTGTTTATAGCAAGCTCCCTCAGGAAAGTACCTAGAAGCTGCAGACTGACAGGAAAAATAAAATAAAAGAGAGCATCCTACAGGTATATAATGATAAAGGGGCAATTAGGGCTGTTTAGAGGCTTTGGAAAATGAATGGCTACATTTTAAGCCATGAATCTCAAAATGCCAGAGGAGGTCCCTCAGCCCACTGCAAGTGGCATGCCATGGTCCCTTCTAGATATTAAAACAAGCAAGTCCTTGCTGGTGTCAGCACCCTGGTGGGACGTGGAAGGCAATTTGACTTCTGCTTGTCAGCTGCTGTCCTTGAGGAGGAACAAGGATGCCTTAAGGAAGACAGGTTTTGCTGTGCTGCATGAAGAAAGGAAAGCACTCAAAGAAAGTGCTCCAGCAACCAAAGCTCTCAGGAGTCTCAAGGTCTGGGTGCTGGGGGTGAGTTTGCATGAGGAGTCAGGGTGGTGACATGCTCTTCTGCTCTTCTCAGGGACAATATTTGCATGTGCATCCTCCCCATCTGCTCAGAAAGTGTCTCTTGGGAGTTTCTGCCACCAGGGCAGAGCATGCAAGCATGTCTCATCCTCTTCTGTGTGAAGAAGGAGAGGGCAGTTTGGATGGGAACTGCTGCTGAAGCTGGGCTGAGCCACCCTGGCTGATTTTGCACTGAAGTGGATTTCAAAGTGCTTATGTGCCTCATTCCTCTCACTAAGCTGTGCCAGATAAATATCTGGGGCTGAGAAATATCTTCAAGTTCTTTATCCAAGTCCTCAATTCCTACCAGAGCATACATTTGAAATAAAAGGGAATGAAATGTGGGGAAGAAGCTTCAACACATGACAGTGAGGGGAAAAAAACCATGACCTAAATAGTCTTTGCAGATGAATATTTTGATGGAGCATTTGAAATGTGCCTGTGATTCTGGTCACACCCAAAAGCAAGCAGCTTGGGATTCCTCCTGTGGAGGAGCAGAGATTCAAGAGGTAATGAAAGGCACAGATGGGGTCCTCTGTGTCAGAGATGCTTCTTTCCTCCTGGGCAGCTTTGGGAGGCGACCTTTCCCCTGGCTGTCACATCCATGCCATCTAATTCTGCTGGGCCTGGAGGCTTTCCAGAATAAACCTAACTCAGAAGACTTTTGCTAAGTTTCCCTTTGTTCCCTTAAGCAGAGTCTTCACTTACCTCAGCTGAAGGAAATAGCCCATGCAGCAATGCAGATGTATAGCATAGCACTAATAATAGTGCTGTTGAAGTGACTTTACCTCCCACACTTGTTTTCTTCTCCGCTTTACCTTGCGGTGATGCACAGCAGCAGCCTCCAGCCTGATTCAGCTGCCAGCAAACTTGGTTCAGCTTCAGTAAAAGTAAGCTCATTTTATACAGAAAAGGGAAGGAGGATCAATGAAGACGCTAATGATCTTCATTCAACCTGTGCTCTAAGGTCACACTTGACTTTGCTGGTTGGGCAGAAGAGCCTCACAGGTGAAACTGCACAATAGAAATCTCATAGCCTAGGTGTGTGTCCTTGACTATCTTTAGGGCTCACCCATAATTTTTAGTCTGTTCTGCACAAAATGCTTCCTTTTCTCTGCCTGAGACTTCATATCACCATGGGTTCAAGGCTGGACACATGCATCTAGGTTCCTAGGGTTTCTCCATTTACACAGAGGAAGAAGCTGGTTGGAAACAAGCTTTGGGAGAAGAAGATCCCACGCTCTTAAGCCCTTTGTTTGAACAGAGAATGGATTTAGCCCACTCCGCCTTTCTCTTACTAACTCTCAGCCCTTGCTCAGAGAAATCACTCTGGCATAACAGCCTCTGTTACCAGGTCAAGTGTGTTCCACAGCACAACCCCAGGGAAAGTAATGCATTTACATAATTAAAAATTACTTGGCTTTGGTCTTTGGCAAACCCTTTCCTGTCTGACCGCAGCTCAGCCCATCACCTATTTGGGATGCATCCATACCTCGCAGGGCAGTGTCTGAAGAAGGAGAGTAGCTCAGGCTCTGCACATGCTCCCCTCCTTGTGGCTGTGGGTGTTGGTGTGAGAAGCTCTAGGCTAAACTGTTTTGTGCCGGCTGCTCTGGGGATTTTTAGAATAATTTTAAAACACAAGGGGAAAAATGGAAATTAATAGAAATTATGATGGGTTAACTTTGAAGTGTGATCCAGGTTTAACCAACAATGGAGATATTTGTCCAGTGCATCTCCAGATCTTTGATGAAATTCAATGGTAGTTCAGGTCTTTATGAAGGGTGTCCTTTGGTGTTTGTCCATGATGTGTACAAAGGATCTCTTTTTCTCATGTTTCCAGGGCTCTTCTCTCCTTCCAAGACTTTTTCTCAGGTCCTAGGATTTGAATTGCTGAATGCTTGCTTTGTACAGTGTTGTACTTGGTCAGTCCTCATCCCTCCACAATCTGTTTTCTCTTTTTCCTGGTCCCAAAGTTGATGACTTCTGCTCTGGGCATTGGTTGATTGCACAATAGAGCACTGAACCCTTCAGAAATGGGCTTGGAAGCAATTGCTACTGGCCCTGTTTGTAGATGTTACTACCTGCCTTTTATTCTTTTCACCTTTAATCCCTGCTGCAGATTCCCGAAGCCCACCCACCAACCTCTTCATCGACTCCGAGACCCCCACCAGCCTCCAGGTCCATTGGACCCCCCCCGACGGCCGCATACAGCACTACAAAATCACCTACAACCCCGTTTCTGATGCTGGTGCTCAGCAAACAGTAAGTCTCCAGCTCCAGGCACCAGACCAGGGGGACACGGGGACAATTTAATGCGCAGGGGAACTCTTCTCAGTCCAGTAGGGCTTACCGAAATAATAGCTGGTTTGCAGGACTGTGAAAACAAATCTCTTCCTCTGACTTTCTGGATGTTGTTTTACAAAGACAACCTCCAGAGTTCTTTGCAATTAAGATATTTGTGTCCATCACAACTGTTAATAAAGCAGTTTTCTGCCCTCCCTGAATTGGGATGGGAAATTCTTGGAGGCAGAGGGGGTGAAGATAAACCTACTGTCCCTCTGACTTAGGGAGGTTAAACACTAATGTTTTAAACCCCAGGTTTTCTACGCAAACTCAGACTAGTTCTCATGTTATAAGGCTGTGGGGAATATTTGGTTCTTTCCACAGGGAGATGTTCTTCCCTTGAACGTGGCTGGTCTGATGGCAATGTGTAGCCACGTTTCCTTGGCTTGCTTTCTCCCTTGCCTGAACCAGGCAGGGATGCTGCCCTGAACCCTGCAGTCCCAGGTCTCACCACTAGAACCTCTCCATGTAACCCTGGGGTGGGAGTAGGAGCTGTAATGGGAAGCCTGTCCAAAAGCTGGGCTCTTTTTCTACCCTGCTGTAGATCATGGCTTCTGGCAAAAGCAGCAGCGTGACCTTGCAGTCACTGCTGCCTGACCGAGCCTACAAGGTGATTGTTTCTGCCATCCACTACACAGGAGAGAGCGAGAGCACGTCCACAACAGGACGGACGGGTAAGTGTATCAGTCAGAATGTGCACCTTCTTCATAACCTTCCATCCATCAGTCTTGAGGCAATATCTACTGGGGCAACAATGTCCTCCTTTGCACTGAGCTGTGGTGAAGGCCAAAGTTTCGCTCAGTAGGGCAGACTACTAGCCTTGAGAAGGGAAAATTCTGCCTCAACTTCTGCACTCCTGGCAAGATTTGTCATTCTAGGATGTCTGGGAAGGGCTGGTGGACACCTGGTCCTGACCCAGGCATCGCCATCCTGAATAACAGAGCTCAGATGTGCACTGCTTTCTCTTTCAGCTCCTGTGTTGTCTAAATTCCCTTCAATACGAGGATTCTTTCCATCTAAAACTGAAGGTAAATCACCTTCTATGAAGACTTGCTTTGAGTTGGTTTCTGTTGGGTTGGTTTTTTTCAGTAACAAGTGGCACAATGTGGGCTCTGCAGGGCTGCCAGGATGGGTAAGTCATTTCTTCACAGATGCCTCTGGGGACTGTCCAAGGAACCACTAAACTTCTTCAAATCCAACTCATTTCGTAAAGAGACTGATAGTGTTTTTAGGGGATTTCTACAAATCTTCACCAAGATGGAGCAAAGGGAATGGTGACATGTTTTAAATTAAAGTTCCCTGTAAAGTCCCTTATTAAATTTAATGAGCATATGTTCTCATACGGTGATATAAAGCCAACTATGAAATGGATTAGCGAGTGATGTTGAATTAACAGGGTTATAAAAGGTGGTTAAGAAGCAAATATTAGAATACAGATATTGTGACAGTAATGCCTTTCCCCGTCTATTTGAAATGACTCTAAACAAAACTTCACTTTTCAAATGTATTGAGGGAAGCCATGAAGGAAGAATGAAGCAGATTAGATGAGAAAATTTTAGTTCATACCCAAAAAGGAACATAACAGACGCATCACGTGGCTTACTGGGGAAATTCACAGGTGTTCAGAACGCAGGGGAAAAGTCCTGTGAGCTTTTGAGTAGAAAACAATCCTCCCATAAGGGTAGTGAGTCACCTTGTAGAATTTAATATAGCAGTTTCACTATGATAGCTGAAAAGACAATACAAGAAATATTAAATTCTGAGTGTTTTTTAAAGTAGCTTTTTTTTTTTTTTTTAGGAAGTGGAGATGGTATGTAATAAAGCCAGGAAAATGGTTGTGTATGCAGGAAAAGACTCAAATATTGATACGTAACCAAATTATTGAGAGAAATGGTCTGACCATGCAGGAGCGAATGTTTATTGTGTTATGAATAGCTGCATTTGGCTGGGACATGGAGAGAAAAACAAAACCCAAAGATAACAGCAAGACAGCAGGAATCCTAGGCTGGAAATTCTGGGAGGGGGAAAAAATCTTCAAAGCAAAAGTGCAAACTGCCAGTGTCAGGGACCCTTCCCTCGACTCTGATACGCTTTGTCTGAGCTGAGCATTGCCAGATCAAAGAGCTATGAACACTCCACGCCCCTTCAGCCAGGCAAGGAGGTGAGAATGAACAGGGATGTCAGCGAGAGGGACACAGGGGTCTGGGTAAGGGTCAGAAGGAGCTCCCTGACTCCCAGGAAAACAAATCAGATACCTGGTAAATGGGCGAGTTTATAGTCTGTTTATATCACTTGGCAAGGGGGGTGGTGGGATTTCTTCTTTTTACTTTGCTTTTTTCTTTGTCATGTTTCAATTCTGAGTGATGCTTCATATTTGGAAAGCTGGTTGGTTCCTGGAAGGGGAAGGGAAACCTTCTAAACCTATGTCAGATCATCCTGGATACAGGACACTGCTGCACAACCAGGGGCTCGTTGATCTCAAAGAGACAGCTTTGAGGCTCAAGTCTCAGTAACTGATTTCTTAACTGATTTCCACAGATCCTTTCATTAGTTTTATACCCAATGCCAGAGGAATCATGGTATGTATGTGTAAAACTATGTATTAGGTTGAATAATGGAAGTCATGGCAACTTCTAAGCCTTTTGTGTTCTAACTCCTGGCTTCAACAGACTCACGGCCATTGAGGTCACTGTTTTGTGTGCCCTTTCTTTCATGTATGTCTTGATCATAAGATTGGCACTGAAACTCCTATAGACTTAGGAATCTCAGGTGTCTTGAGCAGGGTAAGGCACCCCATTTAAATTTTACATATGCCAAAGTTAGCTATGGAAAACTGGAAGCCCTGCTTTTCTGATGAGGTATGAAACAGCATTGATGCAAGAATAGCAATAGGAAGGCTATAACAAAGCCTCACTAGAATGATTTGCTAGATTCTATTATACTGATGACCTAGAAAACCATTTATGAAATAGCCCATCTTGTCAAGTGTCCTTGATTTTCAGGGACATTTCTCATTTTGCATCAAGCATTCCCTTTGTCCCAGCTCCATCTGGCATCTATGGTCTGGGATTTACATGGCAGCAGATAATTGAAAGTAGCGTTCGTGTGCTGTTTTCTAAAACACCCCCTCACCTGGGGCTTTTAAATGCAGAGTGCTCATAACCATGGTGCCTCACATTCCAGCTTCACATTCCAGTCTTTTCTCCTCTGGTTTTGTCTCCTGTGGCATATTAGAGGATTCATCAAGGGGATTTCTGAAAGGCAAACTGCAAAACTTCATCAAGGCTCTTTGTGTTTCCCTGAAGAGTTCAAAAGCTAAAATCTCAGGTTGAGGTATATATTTTTGCTGTGTGTATTTTGAGTTTCAGGTACAAAATTTGGTGCTGCAGATATCCTTTGGTATTTTACAACACCATTAAGGTGCATGTTGCAGTAAAAGCACTGTATTTAAAAAAAAATAATAGCGTTTTGATGTCTATTTTTAAAGAGCAGCTTGCAGAACATGATGCTCCTTTGGATTTCATAGTGTAAGGTGCCAGGTGAGTTAGCCAAAAGAAAGCAATCATGACAACGTTTGATGCTGAAAGACAGGATTTTTATTTTTGTGATGGGCAAGCCAAAGAACAAACTTTATGTCTGCATACACACAAATTCTCTTTCTCTCCATAAATATCTATGAACAAGGTTAAAGGCCAGGCTCTGAATTAAGCTGTAGAATATTCTAAGTTTTGCTGTGTTTTTCCATTCCTCTGCCTATAGGAACTGCACCCATTTTTCTTCCATAATCCCCTACTGCCTTTTTTTTCCCTAATACTTTTTCCTTTTTATTTTTTTCCTCGCAGCCTGCCCCACCATCAGCTCCACCAAAGGCTCCGTACGAGGTACAGTAGCCTATCAAGTCCCAGCAGTGCTGGGCTGTGAACATGAAAAAGTCACCCACTCTTGGCTTTTGAGAAATGTGCAAGAGCTGAGCAGGGGGTGGTTTCCTTGTCCTGAGGGAAAGGGAAGAAGTCTGAGAACTGAAATAGAAGGATGTTCTGCGCTCACTGAATTGGTATGGCCCTGCTGTTCCACCAGTCTGTGCTCTCAGCTCTTGGTGCTTAATGCTGGGATTTTCCCTGGCCTTAAGGAAGCTGGGCTTCAAACAGCTGCTGAATTTCAAGAGGATTTCAATTCCTAACTCGTACAGGCTCCCTAAGAAAAACTCTGTCTGTCACCGAGATCACCCTGGGCATCCTCTTGGGGAGGTCTGGGTACCCAAAGAGCTCTCTGCAGCCGGGTTGCATGGGCTTTGCTGGGGTAGCAAGTTCCCATTTCTCCTGTCTATACCATAACCTGTTGGAGTTGCTGAATGTATCCTCTACTTTATAAGCAGAACTAAATGCTTTCTAAGTGATATCACCTCCATCCCAGAGAGCTTTGTGGTGCAGGTGAGAATGAGAAACCAGCCTCAATTCTCAGTTCTGCTCTGGGTGAGTCATCTCCTCTCAGCTTCACTCCCACTCCTGACCTTCGCAGGACATGCATGGCCTTCCAGGAGGCTCCTGGTGCTCTTGCCCTGTCTATGGTTGCAGAAACCAAAGCAGTCAAACCATAAAGCCACAACAAATGTTGGTCTCTCCTTCTCCACCTCCACAAAGGTGGCAGGAGTAGCCATTCCTTAGCATCTCCCTGAAAGTATTACATGGCAGACTCACGACATGATAATAATATGAGCAGGATACAACGTGGTTATAACTGTGACTCAAGCTTCATTTTCAGTCTTTACACTAGAATATTTCCTATACGCTTTAAAGGAAGTTCCAGTGCCAGAAGCTCCATAACAGAGATAAATGGCTCTCGAGTAGGTCATTTCCTTTGGCAAACTCCCTAGAACACTTGGGAAGTGGGAAAAAAACAACCATAAAATAAGCAGCACCCTGGACCAACCCCCAGGTGAAATTAAAAACTCCAGCTAAGAAACTGCAGCAGATTGTAAACGGTGAAGGGCTGAGGGAATCCAGACTGAAAGGATGTGTTGTAATGAAGTTGTAGCCTTTCCATTTGCTGAAGAATGAACTATCTCTTTCATCCCAGCCTGCTGCAAACTCAGATAAACTGAAAAAAAGAATGCCAATTGCAAGATCTTGTCTTACTGAACTGAAAACTGAAATGAGGATATTACTTGGAGCTTTAATGATGAGCTGGGAGAGTGAGATGAAGCTGCACAAGCCAGGGAGGCGATGCCAGAGATGTCAGGGGAGAATCTCTGTAGATCACATAAGGCAGATCAACCCTGGGTGTCTTGTGAATATAGAGAGAAATGGAAATGCTCATACTTTAAAGTTCTTTCTTAATTTTTCTAGCTCTTATATATATGGCATTTTGGAGCAGAAATAATTCTCTCTCCCTGCTAGCAATTACTGGACTGATTCCATATCTTTTGAAGATAATATTTTTGTGTCTAGTTGAAAAGGAGAAATTGTCTGGAGTAACTTATTTGTTTTTCCTTCTGGAGATTTGAACACGCAGTTGTGAAAGTCTCCATCTTTAGTCTACTCTTCTCCAAGAGGAGTAGATTACAGCAGATGGGTGCTGAGGGCACAGACACAAAGTGTTTTCCTTGGCTGCCACTGGTGGAGTGCACTCCACGTTTCCAGTGAGCTCGCACAGCCTTGCTGATGTCTGTGTTGCCATGGCATTTACTCTTGTTGCCATCACACTTTATTTACACTTTTTTCTAACCAGTTATGCGTCTGTTTTATTTTCTCTGTTCCAGGATTTGATATGATGGAAGCTTTTGGCTTGGTAGAGAAGGAATACTCCTCCATTAAAGGCGTAGCCATGGAGCCCTTCATATTCAGCGGTTCCCGTACCTTCACCCTCTTCAGAGACACCCAGCTCACCCAGAGGACCAGGTGGGAGCAGAGCTGTGGCCGGTGCCATCCTCATGGTCGGTCTCATGCACACACATTCTCTCTGCTCACAGCAAAGGAAAGTCACTGAGTCATGAATGAATGATGAGACCCCACTGGCAGCTTCAAAATTAAAGATGATGAGCTAAATCAAACCATGGGCAGACCGAGAAGATTGCCAGAGTAGGTTTCCTTAATATGTTAAGAAATTAACCTCTGGCTTGCCTCAAGATGAGTATGGAGTATGTCATACAGAAGTTACAGGGATGTAACAGGGTATTCATGATGGTTTTTGTGCAGCTAAACATTTTCACAAAGAGTTTTTTTTCCTTTTTCCAGCAATGTTTGTTGCTATGATGGACATAAGATCGTGTCATCTGTGTACACTGCACCCTTCTTTAGGCATTCTGTCCACAAGCACGTGTGCTTCTGTGATGGCAGTTTGAGGTCACATTTTTCATCTTCCCCCCCCTTCTCCCAGCATCTCTGGTTTGGAGACAGATCTTTGCTTTAGAAAATATTTGCCTCGTAAGCTGCTCTCTGCAGCTTGGTCCTTACTGATGAGAGGGAGTAACCACTGACTCTGGGTTGTGACTTGACCCTGTTTCGCTGTGTATGAGGCTTCTCTGCAGGGTCCCAAACGGGCCAGGCAGCTCCCATGTCCTCATTCATTTTTTACGATTATAAATCAGGAATGATTTGACTCCGGATATTCAGCGCTACTTTGCTTAAAGCCTAATTATTGAGACGCTGGCTCAGTTTAATCTTAGTTAAAGAAACAAATCTTCTTAAAGTAAACAGAGTTGGGGAGATTCAAAGAACTCTTTGGTTTAAATACTTGGAAAATTATGGGCAAATCCCTTTGTTCAGCTGGTTCATACGCCTTGCAAGGACATTGCTCCTTCAGAAACAGAGAGAGAAACAAGGACTTGACATTACTTATGAATCAGTCCTGAAAAGATACTTGATGAGTTGTCTATATGCCCATGCAAATGTGTCCTGTTGCAGATTACAGATGTATTTCAGGCATAACCAATTTGACCTTCCCCTTGCCTTCTCTCCTCCGGCCACTGCTTCTGCCCATCGGGCTCCAACAGGTTTAGCAGTGGCTGCAGATGGAGCCAGGTGGTGCCAGCAGCATCAGGCAGGCATCACTGCGTGGTCAAGGGTTCCAGCTCTGAGCCCACATTTTGCAGCTGGGATGTAGGGACCCGCAGGGAGGTTTCTGTGGGCTCTATGCTTGTTCCTGAATACTTATTTCTGCCAAGGCTTAAGTATTTACCTCATGCTACGTGACAGCCATTCCTCCTCCTTGAAGAGGAGGACTTGAGGGAGTGTTTTAGATCCTGGCAGGGATATTTTATAAGCTACTGCTGAGCTCTACTTTGAAAAGCATTAAGGCTGCACTCTCAGTGTCTTGGCATTCCCCGAGGAGTCTCTGGCATTGATGGACTGACACTGACTGCTCTCCCTGGCACCAGGGGAAGGCCCTCAAGGGCTCATCACTCAGCACATGCTCCAACAGCCTGCGAGTGATGCACAAAGCAGGGACCAGGCTCTCTCCTGGCATATGACACTCAGCTCCTCAGGGTGACGCTTTTCCAGGCCCAAGAAAAAACGTGGGTAAGCCCTGTCCACAGGATGTTCCCTACTGGCCCTTGATGTTTTAAGCCACTGATGGGTGCTCGATTTATCTTGTTCCAGCGATGTCCACCTCTTTGCTGTCCCACCCGAGCACACCATCAGCATCCTCCTGCGCCTCCTGCCTGAGACCCCCAAGGAGCCCTTCGCTGTGTGGCAAATAACAGATGAGGACTTCCAGCCCCTTCTTGGTGTTAACCTTGACCGTAAGGTTTCTTGTTGAATACGTTAAACTCAGGTATTTGCATGTTTCTGCAAGCAGCAGAACTCATTTTGGTATTGACTTGGAAAGTTTTTATGTTTTCATGTTCTTGTTATACAGCAGCAGTTTTGGGGAAGCTTTGCTGTTGCTGCCAGCCTTGCATTTTAAAGGCTTCCTGGTGCAATTAGAAGACTTGTTTTCATTTTTATTCTGCTTGTATCATATTCTTTATTTTTACATTTGCTTTTACACTGTTTAGAGGTATTTCATTATAACTTATGAAGTTTTTCACCATATTTAAGCCTATTGATTTACTGTTGTTCAGTATGTGGGTGAAATCAATTTCTCTTTTAATTCTAAGCTGTTATTTGTCCTATTTTTCCCTGTAGCCAGTAAGAAATCCTTGACCTATTTCAATCATGACTACAAGGCTGATTTACAGGAAGTCTCCTTTGACCAGCAGGAAGTGAAGAAGATATTCTATGGGAGCTTTCATAAGGTCCTTATCACCAGAGGGAGAAATGTGGCTCATGATCTCACTCCAGTCTGAGAGTATAATGCCATCAATGTGTATTGTTCAAAGTGAGGAGTGATTATACAAATGCTTTGCATCCAAATTGCTGGGGAACTGGCAAAGCGATTTGACATGCTGAATTTTATGACTTTAAAGCATTCCGGTTCATCCCATGTTCAAAATATGATTCCAGCTTATTGGTTTGTTTCCTTTCCCCCTAGAAACTCCAAAGCTGAAGGGTTTTTAGGTCTTAATAATCAGGAACATTTGAAAAATAATTTAAAAAATTAATTTGGGACCATTTAGTGCTGGAAGGAAGGGAAAAAAAATAAATCTAGCCTCATGAAAAAGCCACCTTATCACTCATAATAGAGTTTTTCTTGCCATCTATGTCCTCAGAGCAGAGGTGTTCCACCCAAATGAACAATGAGCACTTTCTATCACTATCTATAGTAGGCAGTTTCATTATTCAGCTAGTTGTGAAAACTGAATTATTTAATACTACAACTCCAAAAAGGCTTCTCCCAAGGAGAGGTGAGCGGAACACCAGGGAGAAATGCAATATTGCACAGCAGACACAGCATATACTGCAACTTACTCCTGAGCCCCCTTGATCCATTTGCTCATTAAAACCACACCACTAATTAGAGCAGCAGTCTGGGAGTTGGGCAGAGGTACTACTGCATTTAAAAGATTTCTCCATCTCATCAAGGAGCTCCCAACCCTCCTCTTTCCACCCGTTGCCCAGGTGCATGTGGCGGTGAGCCACTTCAAGATCACGCTCTACCTGGACTGTAAGAAAATAGCAGAGAAACCTATCAACACCCTTGGCAGCATCTCCACCGCTGGCTTCATCATGCTGGGAAAAGTGACCAGGACAAGAGGACCCAGGAGTGGGTCTGCGTCGGTGAGTCCCCCGCGCTTCGATTTCCCTGTGCTCTTGGAGAATGGGAAGGCTTAAATTTGGAGCTGGCTGGGGTGGGCAGATGGGGAGGAGTGCCATCTCGCATCATTTTCGCTCTGAATGCCTCCAAACGCTGCTCTGACGCACGACTGTGTCCTGATCCTGCTGATCTCTGTGATTTTAATGAGCTTTCCCAGAGCGGTGCTTCTCCCCATCGCCTCCCACCGCTGTTTGAGGTCTGTGATCAGAGGCAGCAGCAGGAGCGTGTCCCCCCGAGGTGCCTTCAGCTGGCAGTGTCATCTGGGGACTAGGGAAGCACAAGCACAGATCCTACACTAAGATGCTGGAGAAGACAGGAGGTTTTGGGAATTGCTTCTGCCAGGGAAGGCTGAACACATCAGCCCCCACTGAGAGATATCAGGAAATGCTGGTGACTGAAGGCAACAGGGCTGGCTGCCCCTCAGCACGTTTGGGCTTGCCTATCTGCATGCAAATGACAGGAGAATAATCTTCACTGTAGAGGCTCTTTTTTTTTTCAGCTGTTACTTTGAAAAAAAACCCCATCCTAAACACACAGTGCCAGCCTGCAGGTATGTCCTCACTGCATGGCACGGTGCTGCAGAGAGCCTGCTCCCTGCCAGAGGAAAGAACAAGGGAAATTTTGGGCTTGGTGTCATGTCTGGTGATGGTCCTGATGGCAAAACCACCCATGTATGCCATTGCCTGTAGCCAGACTTACTCCATGAAATAGGAGTGTTAGATATGTGCAGAATAAAGGGCAAGTTCATCCCTCCCAAAGTGCCCGTGGGACCACAGAAAACCATTCGCCACCTACGTGATGCTTTTACTGAGTGGCTCTGCTTTTAGATCTACTAGTCCAGGGGCAAGCAGTGCATCGGTTGAGCTACAACTTCCCTTGCCTCAAAGCAAAACCAGTGGGTCCCATACGCCTCCCAGCTGCAGAGAGAAGCAGTGATCTGGGATATACCAGGGAAAAAGCAGACATTGGATTTGCCTGTAAGACATGGGGTATTACAAGCCAGGGGATGGTGTTATTCAAGGAGTATTTACTTATTTCTTAAGTAAATTCTGTGGTAATTTGATGAAAGTCTGTGGCCAACAAGGCAGGAATCTGCACTTTCCTTGTCCCTCACAAATTCTCCCTGCCAGCAGCTTAGCTGGATGGACCCAGCTGAGTAATGAGCAGCTTTGGGCTGTCCCTACTCCTGTTGCCTTTCAAGCCCAGCAAAGCTTCACATCTTCCACAGCTCTGTTTCCCTTAGAAGACAGGGTGTCTCATTACTGGTTATTTCGGAACCTTATTTAATTTCAGATAACTTTAAATGCCACTTGATCTACGAGGCTCATCTCTATCTGTGTGCTGCACATCGCACTCCCTGGGCTGTGCAGCTTGCTGAGTGTTAAGTGCATGGGGTGGAAGGTAAAAAAAAATAATACGAGAAATGGTGTCAAGGAAATTCAAAACCCAAAATCTCTGTCTCATTATTTTGGTTTGGTTAAATCTGAGTGGGAAGATGTGGAAGTTTTGAAGGATGTTGTGAGAGACACAGATTGGGGGTTCTTGGGAGGATACAACATCTGTCCTGGGAAAGGCTGTTGCCACATTTACTCTTGTCTCCGTGCCTCTCAGGGGAGAAAAGCCAGGTTTGCTTTCATGTTTTGGTGATGCTGAAATCCAATTACTTGAGAACCTGCTGCAGGATTGTGAGTAAATTGGACACTTGGCTTTTTCTGGTGTGAAGCTGCTTGTTGAGACCCGAGGGCTTGTAAAACTCTCAATGGCCAGGGGTACTTTTCATGCTGTGGCTTTTTTGGGGACAATTATAGTTGGGTCCGTGAGGAGAAGTCCTGTCAAATCATCAGTGAAGATTATTTTTAGTGTTCAAAAGTGATCAGATTTGGTGATGGACCATGCAAGCCAATGCTATTTTCCTGTCAAACTCTCTTTTTCCCGCAGTTCCAGCTGCAGTCTTTGCAGATCGTGTGCAGCAGCGTAGGGGCAGAGGAAGACAGATGCTGTGATCTCCCTGCACTGGTAAGACAAGAGAGACCACTCTGCTAATTGACACAAAGCTGGGGATGATGGGACAAGTCCATGGCACTGAAGTGACACCACAGATGATTTTGACAGACTCAAGAGGNGTGTGCTTGTTAGTGAAATGAACAAGACTGTGTTTGCTTCAAAAGGGAAGAAAACTCCAAATCCTGTGCAGTGTGTATCCCTGCTGTCATGATCTCATCTGTGACAGCAGCCCTGACAGCCCTATGGCTTTGCTGCCACCTCAGCCCCTGAATCACAACATCCCCCTCCTCTTCCTTTCAAGTTCCTAACACAGAAAGTTGCTTTGTGGGGTGTATAAACACTTAGCAAGGAGAAAATTATCTTCCAGTATGTGTTATACAAATTTCAGGCAGGGCTGGTTCGTGGATTTTTTTTGGCTAAACTTGTTATTTGACAGAAAAATAAAGCATTCAAGTGCTCACAAAAAATCTCTCGGTGGAGTAGAGAAAATTTCTGCTTTTCTCCAACTGAAAGTTTGAATTGGAAATGTTACCTGTGATCCATCCAGCTCTTGTTGATGCCACTTTGGATTGCTTTCATTTCAGAGGGACGAGGAGACCTGCCCTACCTTAGCTCCTGCCTGCTCTTGTACTTCTGGCCGCCCAGGCTTGCCAGGACCTCCAGGGCCCCCTGTAAGTTCACCCTTCCATGCAGTGTGTTGCACACACTGGTGTTGCTTCCTGTTTCTTGGGCATCTCAGGCATAAGGATAACACTCCTGGGGTTCCACAAGGTTTTAGAATCATAGAATCATTTAGGTTGGAAAAGAGCTTTAAGATCATTGAGTCCAACCAGTAACCTAACTCTACCAAGTCCACCACTAACCCATGTCCCTGAGCACAACATCTACATGTCTTTTAAGTACCTCCAGGGATGATGACTCCACCACTTCCCTGGGTAGCCTTTTCCAACCCTTTCAGTGAAGAATTTTTTCCTCGTATCCAATCTAAACCTCCCCCCTCAGTGCAAGATGAGGCCATTTCCTTTCGTCCTATCACAGGGAGCTTTGATGTCCTCCTCGTGCCAGGGTCGGGCTGGGAGATGTCCTTGAGCTTTCAGATGTTGATGAAATGCAGAGATGGCAAGTTGGCAACACAACAGCTGCAGCTGGGAACAGGCTGAGCAGTTCCTGGTGCCACGTTAAGCCTCTTAGGAGAGGAGGACAGGTCACCCTTGGTGCCCGCAGAGATTTCATGGATCAGAGGCTCTGAAACTCTTTGTAAATGAAAAAAACCCACCACGAAGTCTTCCTATCTGGTTTCTGTGTAAAGTAGGAGCCTTAAAAGTGCCTCTGTGGGTGGGATGTGTATGGGAGACAACAATTCTGACTGTCCCTGATGCTCTCTCTCTTCACAGTGAATGTGACCTGCAAGAAAACACCAAAGGAAAAGGGAGGGAAGTAATAACAGTCATTAAGTATGTAACATGCTCAGGGATAAAGGGCAAATGCAATATTTTGCCCTCCATTATGGACTCAGGAGAGTCACCGTAGGCTTAAGTTGCAGGAGGGAATATTCCAGGTAAACACTAGGAGCAGCTATCAAAAACTTTTGGAAGTTTGGGGAAAAACATTTTATTTGCACAAGGCAGCCAAAATCTGATAATCTGTCCAGAGCACTCCATTTCAGCTGCTCTGGGTGCTTCTCTCCTGGAAAATAGCCATTAAAAAACCATTGACCTCCTTGCTCAGGTGAGGAGGTCTCAGATCACCATTTGCATTACTGTGGTTTAACTGTGAATTCAGTTCCACACTTTGCAAGGAACAGCGCCTTGTTGCAGAGCAATTACATGCTCATTCCAGTGGAAGTTTAATTACAGGGCACACTCCACTACCACAGTGTGCTTCAATATCCTAAGTGCATAATTACCAGCTTGCATTGCCCTGTGGTTTAAACATCTCCCCAGTACAACTCTTTAAAGAGTGGGACTCATTTAAGCATTATCAAAAATACCTGCTTGACACATGCCCTTATCCTCACGCCACTAAACCCTTGGTAATTTGCTGCAGTTACAGGAGCACTCGTTGCTATTTTTAAAACTCCAGTTCACAAGACTATGTCCCACTTTATATTTATCACTGTCCTTAAAGAGTGTTTCTGACCAGATCCAGCTGACTCCTGAAATGAGCTTCTGGGTGCATCTGAAAGCACCTTTCCCAAAGCTCCCTGCCTGTGCTTCTGAAATGAAATTCATTGTTTTATTTCGATTCAAGAATAGAAACTTTCAGATTAGGTTGTCAAAGTTTCACACGATATTGGTTCATGCCAGAAGATTGGTTTCTTCTCTCCATCCAGCAGTTATGCAGAGCTAAGGCAGGTCTCCCCAGAGCTCGTTGCTCTCCCCAGTCTCAGTGTATGTCTGTTCTCTCGGGATAATGTTATAAAAGAACAACATAGGCCCAAAGGGCTATAGATGTGAGCACCTCTTCTTCTCAAGCGTGTTTCCACGTCCATATGTGATGTTGTCTCAGCATGGATTTGCTGGGGGAATTGGAGGCAGGAGTTTGAACAGCTTGAAAGTTGCCCTGCTGTGGGCGAGTGCAGCCTGACATGGAGGAGCTGTGCTCTCCTTCTCTTCTCCCCTTTTCCACATTTGCTGGGTGACTTGATTCTTGTCTTTTTGTCTCTGTTTGCTGCGAGCTCTCTTGGGCAGAAAGCACCTTTCACTGTGCACAGAGAGTGCACCAACATCTGTCCCCCAGGATCCTGGTGACACTGCAGTACAGGTTATGATATTCCTAATGACGCTTTTGTGTCCTACTGGCAGGGCAGCCCTGGGAGGAGAGGACCACAAGGGGAACAGGGAGAGCCAGGACCCAAGGTAAATTCTGACACTCAACCACTGGCTTTGTTTGCTTCTGGATGTGTCAGAGGCTCGATGCAGGTGTGCAGAATTCCTCAGTGCAGCTGGATGTCTTCATTCCTTAGGACTCCTTAGGCTGGGGTCTGTCTCACTGCACCAAGCAGTGCCTTAAAGTCCAACAGGTTGAGGAGGATAGGATTGCTTATTATTAATTAAATGCTCAGTTGGGCTTTGGAAATTGAGATGATAAGCCTGATTGCGCCGAATTAATGCAATGTATGTGGTCAGCAATGTTCTCTGAAAACAGCCTTCCTGGGAAATGGTCAGTCTTTCTGCTGTGCTTGTTCTGGCTGCCAAGCCTCCAAACCAGATAGATTGGTACTGCTCTGGAGAAGGGCAGCGTGAGGAGCAAAGCAGAACAAGAACCCCACAAAGCCTCCGGGAGCAGCCCCAAGGTGAGGATAGGGAATGGTTGGGTCTGAATACCTAGCCCTGGAGACCAGAAAAAGCCCTGGTGCAAGTGTTCTCTGCTCCCCTGATTGATGCAGGGCAGAGCCAGACCAGCCCATTGCTCCCCTTCTGGGATAACATCTGGGAAAGCAGCATGATTAGAGGGGAAAGATTCTGGGGGAGGAATGAGAGTGGATGCAGATGTCAGCCACGGGTTAAGGAACACTCCCCTTTGTTCACTGGCCACCTTGAATAACAGGAATGTCCTGCTGCTTGGGAAGGTGAATTGTGCTTTCCATGAAAGATGCACCAAAACCTTGGACCTAAAAAGCAAAGGCAGCTGAGATTACGAGAGATCCCCTCACTGTCCTGACTTCGTCTGGAATCCTGTAGAGAATGTGGAGAACAGGCACTAATGGCTTGCTTTCCTTATGTTTGATTTAATGTCTTTGGCTTTAGGGTGAACCAGGCCCACCTGGACAAGTAGGGCCAGAGGGTCCTAGTGGCCAACAAGGCTCTCCAGGTTCCCAAGGAATCACGGTTCAGGGTCCTGTGGTATGTGATCTCTTCCACTGCCTTTTTTGTCACTTGCTCTTTGCAGTTAGGATATGCCTCGGAGATGGGTGTCTCTGCAAACCCCCCAAAATCGTTATCTATGTATTTACATCATCCTTATTAACAGCTGGGCAGCTGCACCAGAGAGAGAGGATGATCATCCTTTTTCATGCTGACTTAGTCATTCTGGCAAAGGACTGCTTTTGTCCAGACTCTCCCTAATTTGCCTTTAATAAGAACAGCCCAGTGGAGCATTCAGGCATTTTTCTTTGCAATGATCGTTGCTGCTTGGCAAGGAGTAGAAGTGGAGGCTGCTGTGTGTGTATCTGGGATGGCAGAATCCCCAGGGACATGCTGTGGCTGTAAAGAACCCTGTAGCACTGCAGAGAATGGGAATGAGCTGGGACGGGGATGTGGAACAGCAGGATGCTGTTTGCCTTGGAGGGTGCTGCAGGGTGCCTAACCGTGTACTTCTGTTTTAATCCAAGGGACCACCAGGCATTAAAGGAGAGAAAGGAGACACTGGAAGTCCTGGTGTGCAGGTAATGGTAGATACCATTCCTTCTAAACGTGACAAAGATTTGCTGGTTTTCCTCAGTACAAAAAAAAAAAAAAAGCTGTGGAGTTGTTATTGTTGTCTCCTTGGAAAATGTCTTTCATTTTCCCAAGGGAAACTGAGTCAGCTGGTGCAAGAAAGATAGACCTATCTGGAAGCTATATATAATGGAATTAAAGGTGGGACAACTGTGATTGCTCTCTTTAATGAATAACTCTGTTTCTTCTTCCATCTTTTTCTGTTGTCCGCTGTTACAAGATGAATTAGAGCAATGATAATCAGATGCCAACTTTACTCAGCAATTCTGATTTACAGGGCATTCCTGGTGTGCAGGGAGCTCCAGGCAGGGATGGTCTTCAAGGTGCAAAGGTAAAATACCTCCCTTCTGAGTATTCATGCATGGGTCCCCAAAATCCTGCTGTGAGCATGCCAGCAGAGACCCAAAACATCCAGCTTTCCTAATACACTCAGTGCATAAATGAATGGTCTTTTCATAAAGCCAGAGAGACTGAGGAAAATTAAAAGGGATCATCTCAGGTTTGGCCAAATTTGACCAGGTGTCACCCTTCTTAACTGCTTGGCAGATACATTTTTTTTACCCATTCCTACAAGCTCCTATTAACAGCTACGTACGGAAAAACCACCTCTCTACTTACTAGATCTCTTTAAATCCTCTCGTTAATAAATGACTTTATTTGGCTTTGCAGGGGGTGAGGGGACTAGAAGGCACAGCTGGGCCTCCAGGACCTCCTGGCCCAAGGGTGAGTACTCACTATGAGTGATGCATACCGAAATCTCTTCCCCAGCAGGGGTTGGTGGTCTCTGCTGCTGAGCTGTCACCCAGAGGTGTCAGGGCAAGACACCTTTCTGGGGTATCATGGGGAATACCTGGCACGTTGTACAGATCCCCGCTTTTCCTGCCACTGTCAGGGTAAGAAGAAAATCCTTGTCTGCTTCTGGCAAGTTCTGGAGAAGCTCTGACCCAGCGAGGAGATAGTTTTGCTGATTTTCCTTTCCTGGTGCTACTGAAAAACTACTGTTGTTCAACTGTTGGCTGAATTTGAGATATATGGGCTTGTTAGACTGAAATCAGCTGGAGGGTGCAGGCAGGTGTGAAAGGTTTCCCACCACACCACTTCCAATACCTGCTGCCATGTAAGTAAGTGTATTTACTGTCTGTTTTGCCCAGGATAGCAGAACCTTAAGAAGATCTGTTGCTTTACATCCACCTGCTAATTTGAAGGTACCACAGCCCTTCCAAGTTCTGTGAAACAGTTGAGATGCACTTTGCATGGGAAATTGAACCAAATTTGCTGTTAGATGATGGATGGTGGACCTGATAGTTGCTGATTCCCACTGCTGAATTATAAGGAATTTGGCAGTCCTGAATACTGGAAGATGGAGATTGCTCAATGCTGTCTTTGTATTAGACCCCACAGTAGTTGCGGTGAAATTGGGTATTTTTGGGACCTTAGACTCAATTCAGCTCTTTACTTTGATTTACTCGTCCTGGGAAGATGTGAAGCCAGCAGGGCTGAACCTCAGCTTTCCAAATATGAGGCTCTGAAAGCTGTTCTGGTGCTGGCTTGAAGACTTCTTTCATTTTCACTGATCAGAAGAGTTGTTAATCTCTACTGAGCTAGAATGTAGTAGCTGGAAAATTATAAAAGAAAGTATTTCTACTGGGGTTTTTTGCTTATTTTTTCCTTCCTGTTATAGTTCCAAAGGGGACAGAAACTTCACAAAGAGGAGACGACCAAAGAAAGACACTTTCCACTCTCTAATCTGCTGTTACTGTTGTAAAGTATTAGAGGCAAACATAGGTCTTAAAGGAAAAAAAAAGAGCAATGTGATACCAGGAGGCTGGAGAAAAGGGTTATGCTGTAGGCTATGTCTAAATCTGAATATGTAATGAAGGATCTGAAGCCTGTAGTGTAAAAACCACATGGCAGTTTGCTGGCAAAACTCAGCTTTGCTGGCTTGACCATGATTGAGACAGTAATAGGAAATGATGTGAACATGACTCTTAACATTGGACTCATGGCTGGACAAGGTAGTGACATAAAACTTAAGGCTACAATGCCCTTGCTAGAGTCCTCTAAACTCAACCTGCTGGTGCCCCTGGAGCTGTAGGGAGATGTCAGCCTTCAACAGAAAAAGAAGAAAGTTGGGAAGTAACTGGACTTTTATCTGTGTCTTGAAATGAATGTCTGCAGGGTTTCCAAGGAGTGACAGGCTCCCGAGGCAGCAGTGGAGAGAAGGGACCTCCGGGTGACGTTGGGCCAACAGTAAGTTTCTGCTTTGGGGTTTCAAAGAAGGCCAAGTCATGAAATAATTGAGTGGAAACAAATTGTTCCCACAGCAGCTCTCCTTTTAACTCACACTCATCCTTCTTAAGGAGATGTCTGGTTATACAAAGAAAGCCCAGGCTTCTTCACTGTTGATAAAGCATCTAACAAACCCCATCTGCCTTTGCTCTCTGTAGATTCACAAGCTACACAAAATCCAACAACCAAACAAATTACTGGTGTAAAGTTCTGCAATAAAGCAAGAGAGTCAGTCCTGAGCTGGAGTAGCCAGCGTTGGGCTTGCAAGGGCAACTGCAGGCCTAGATGTCACAGTTATTTCTTCTTCTCAGATGTTAAAACCCACCTGCTATGATGGGAAATATGTTCTAAGATTGTATCTCAGGAATTTCTGCATACCTGTTGAGGGTGCTGCATGCCACTGCTGGAGAAGAATTATTTTTCTTGAAAAAGAACCCAAAATATTCCTGTGAGCTTGAAGATCTTCTAGTCACTGTCGCAAGGTCAAGGGAATGATGAGAGTGTGGGAAACGAGCTTTGTGCTCCATGTCTCACTAATGTAACTCACATCCCCATTTATTTCTTTGTTTTCTTCTGTTCTTCCTTTCCTTACACTTTCATTTCTCCTTTTCTTTCCCTGTAGGGGCTGCCGGGTCCAAAAGGAGAAAGAGGAGAGAAAGTGAGTTTTTGTGGTGTTGGGCAGCACCACTGTCACCGTGTCCTACACTCAAAAGAGTGGATGTGGTGAAGCTCTGCTTGCACAGACAGACCTCCCGAGTGTTGAATAACTTCACGTACCTATAGCTTGTTGCCTTTCCATTCGCCTGTGCTGGTTAAGCCGCTGGGATGTACACAATCCTGCAGCAGTCAGGAGCTCCCTAGTGTCAGTGGTAGTAATGGAGAAGAAATGCCAACTGAAAATCCATTACTTGCTGAGAAGGAGAAACCAAAACCACTCGACGTGACTGAGTTGCTCTTTTTTTAATGCATTGCATAAGAGGGGACTCATTTGTAATAATCCTCTGGCGTGCCCCAGCACAGAGAGGATTGATGTCAGGAGATCTGCACTGCCTTTGAAGGTTATTTTATCGTGAGAAGAAGTTTTTCTCATCCTGACTTTTGGTTAAAAAGAAACACTGTGTCTTTCTAGGAGTCTGAGTTTCATTGCCAAGACTGACTTATGTGCATTAGGCTTCAGACAGGAGGGAGCTGCCTTTGATGGGCTGCTTTTGTCTCAAGCTAAGGGTTCAGTATTAATTTTGTTTAACACCATTCTCCTTCCAGTCCCATCAGCTTTTCCTTTTCTATACTTCTTTTTTTTTCTTTTTGCAGTGGAACTTTCTTTTTTCCCTCCTGTGGGTGTTGTGCCAAGCTTTTGTTTATGTCTGGGTAATCTGCACAGTGCTCCCAGCCAGAGGTGTTTATTTTATACATGTTTTTTTGGAAGCAGGCAGTGTGTTAGTTATAAATTTTCACAGATAGAGCCAGTGTTTCTTTTTAAGCAGCTTTTTGCATTTTTATCACTTTTCCCTACTTCGTGAAGTAAAACTTTCTACAGAACCCCTTGGATATGATTTATTCAGAATACAGTAAGTATCAATATTCATAAAAGATTTAGACAAAGATACGATGTAAAATCTGATCATATTACCAGTTTTACATATCACAGAACATTGAGTCACAGACTTAGCATATTTTTTTGAGAAAATTTGAGACTGAAATATACTCTCCCTTTTTTGGTAGCTTCGCTAATTATTAAGATTTGGTCTGGGCTTTTTGATGTGCAAGAGAAAAGCAATTATTGATGTTTCCCAATTTCAATTTTCTGCTTTCAGAGCTTTGTGATAAATAAATAAAGCTGCATCTCACAGTAATTAACATATTTGAAACTCAAGCTGAGAAAAAGAAAGGGCAGAAAGCTCTCATGCATTATGATATCGATCCTTTTACAATTATATTAATACTTCTTTATTTTTCACAATAATTAAAAAAAAATTGTTTCACTTTTAGGGGGAACCACAGTCCTTGGCCACAATTTACCAGCTCGTTAGCCAGGCTTGTGAGCGGATGATTCAGAGTGAGTATAACCAGCCCAACTCCCCAGTGTGTTCACTCCTTTCCAGCAGCGGTGCAGAAAACCAGAGAGGAGACAGCATGAGGCTGTAGTGACCCAAGGAGCTCCTTCATCCTCCATCCTCTGCCGTGCTGAGCACCACACATAGCAAATGTCCCACCACAGGCTCTCAGTGAAACATGGGTTTTATTGGGTGGCAAAGGCTCCTTCATTTCTCAAATGGAAAAAGCTTGAAATTAATTTGAAAGAAATTATTCTTTTGGTGATTCGTGCTGATTGCTCTCGAGAGGAGGCATTTTTGGTAAAGGCCCTGTGCTGTGATGCATGAAAAGAAGCAGAGGGTTGCCCAAGGTCAGGCAGCAAAGTTATGACTCAGCTGCCCATTTTCCTGTTCAGCTTCTGGCTTTCTCAGTTTGGACTGACAGCCTTTTAGCACTTGCTGATACTTTTAAGTACCCTTTTTAGACAACATTCTCTGATTTAGTCTCTTTTCTAAATTTCTCAGCCAAGGAAATGTTCATTTTCTGCCTTCCCTCTTCAGCTCATGTGTTGAAATTTGACTCGTTCATTCATGAACACGCAAGGAAGCCAGTTCCTGTTTGGGAAGAAAGGTTAAAACCAGGAGAACCAGGACCACCAGGTCCTCCAGGTCCCCCTGGGAGCAATGGAGAAAGAGGAGAAAACGGCATTCCTGGACAACCAGGCAAAGATGGGTATCCTGGAGAAAGAGGTATGGACAGAAGTGTTCAAAAGCATTTTTGATTGTATCTTTGATACTTTAAGCAAACTGTTTAGTGCCTCCAGCAGTCCTGTAAAGATAATCTGTGATATTATCTCATCTAATATCGCTACTGTTTTCCTTTTGGGCTTCTCTCTTCTTGGGAGAGAAACCCAAGTTGGGTAGCTCAAGGAGCAGAGAGAAGACAGATGCAGCCCACTCTTTTTGCAAGCTCTGCTTTGAGAGGAAGGCCAGTTTGATACCATGTGTAGGTGCTGGGGGATGGAGAGTCTAATTTTAGAGGGCAGGAGACTTTCCCTACAGAAAGGCAAAAGAAACAGCTGTTTGGATGAACCAGCTGGTGGTGCAAGAGTTCACCTCTGGGCAGAAATGATGAGTTTTGGAAAACACTGAAGGAAGACATGAGGAAAGTGAGTTAATACTGAAAGTGGAAGTAGGTTTCTGGAGCAGTAGTTCCAACAACAAAAGCCTGACACGTGACTAAAGAAATAAATTACTGTAATCTCAGAATGTGGCTTCAGCTACTACACATGAATGAGTGAAAGGTGGAAATAGTTTTCCTTGGATTTGCAGACAACGTTTGCCACTGGCTCAAGTAATTTTCTGTCAAAATAAAATGAAAAATGTTGGCTTCAGCAGTGTCCTAAACACCTTCTGTTTAGCTCCTTGCTCTGGCACTGCTCAGTTTTATCCGGTATCTGCAGAGTTTATCAAAATGTCACTTAAAAGAAAAGGAAAGCAACAACCTGCAGATGTTTGCAACCTGTAGACTGAGGAGAAGGGAGAAGACAGATCTTACTGAAAAACAATCTTAAGGACATGGATGATCAAAATATTTTCATCCTAAAAATATGAAAAAATGGTATTTTGTCAAAACACATGTTGTTCACTGAGATGTACTGGTTTTGTGAGCAATTTCATGTGAAAACAGCAATCCTGATGGATTCCTGGTTGAAGAGATGGTTCAGCTTGGTGATTTCTCTGACCCATGAGAAGAACATGGGATTGGACCTCACCCTCAGGCCAGTGCATTAACACCAGTGCTATGAATTTTTATGTGAATAACCTCCATTTTCACCCATATCAGGCTGCAAATCAATGCTAGTTGGTCATGGGCAAATGGCTACTCTGGAAAACAGAGTAAATGCCCAGGCAGAATTATAGGAAATGAGTATTTGTGTTGCCAAGGGCTGTGACTCACCTTTAACTTAATATCTAATAACCTGGTGAGGAGAATGCAAAAGACTTAATTCAGGGTGAAATAAAAAAATGCAGTGAAGTGACACTTACCTCTTATTTGTGATTAGGTGCCCCAGGGCCCAAAGGAGAAAAAGGGATGTCTGGAGCCAGTGAGGAAGGGATCCAAGGACCCAGAGGCAGAACAGGTAGAGTGAATACAGCCTCTTTGTATTGACCCAGTGGGGCCATACGGAACTCACCAGCTGCCAGATTCAAAGTGTCGTTCAGCCTTAGGACCACAGTGGTGGGGCAGACTGGGGCAAACCTTCTCACTGCAGCTCTGTTGGCAGCATCCTGGGTGGTGGTTCCTCTCTGCCAGGACACAAGAGCCTGCTCCAGGCCATCTTGTTCCTCTAGTACCCATTCCCAGGTAATGATGGATATTAAGGACCTGAGACACATCCAAGGAGTTTTAGTTTTGCTGCCCTTTTTGCATGCAAGAGCAGATGCTCAGGGAATAGAAACTCTGAAAATTCAGCTCATGAAACACATGAGTTTGAGTAATCTGTTAGGATTTGGTGTACTCCCTGTTCCTTGGAATCAGTGGAAGCGCTGACGTTAACAAACCAGGCAATAGCAAGAGAGTGTGGTCAAGCATATTCTTCCCTCTTTAAATTTTTATAGTTGAGATGTAAAGATAAAAAATAATGACTCTGGGGTGGATCCTGGGGTTAAGGTGATTTTTTGCATTGACACGTAACTGGGCTTTGGATTCTCATAACCATTTTTAGCCAAGCTGGACACCCTGAAGGTCAAGAGTAAGCCTCTAGTTACTGGGATTCAGATGCAGTTTTTGAGCTGGCAGGTGTTATTTTTCCACCAAAAAGAGGAAACAATACTCAGAACATTAACCAACATGTAGGATGGAGAAAATGTAGAAGTTTTTACACTGAAGCAGCTAAATAGGTGTGCTGCAACTTACAGTGCTTCTCCTTCTTCAGGTCCACCAGGAGAAGTTGTGCTGGGAAAACCAGGTCCGAAGGGTTACCCTGGGAACACTGGTCCTCAAGGTTTTCCTGGGGTCAGAGGGCAGCCTGGGCAGTCTGGATATCCAGGGGGTTGTGATATCTCTGGATGTTATGGGGCCGGTAGAAGAGGTAAGTCCTGATTATCTCAGTACAAAAGTTACATTTTTATAGCTGGTTAATTCTCTTAGGCTGGGCTGAGACCTTTGTTCATCCTTCAGGCCCTGTCAGCCCTGCAAGAGTCTCCTTTGCAAAGCCATCAGGATGATTCACGGGCAATTCATACAGATAAATGCCACTTCAATTGACTGCTCCTCAGCCATCCTTCATAGATTAGCACATAACTGCAGCACTAGCCGAGCAGGTGGAGTGATCATGGGGGTATCTTCAGTTCTTAATGTCCTCAGCAATCTTTCCATGATGAATAGAGAGGAAAAACATCTCAGTTCCTACACATACTTTTCATGGAGGCTCAGTTGTACAAAGTCCTGGGAAATGAAAAAAATCGCTGGCACTGAACAACAGATTTAAAAGGGAAAAGAATTAATTCTTCACCATTACTTCTCATTGCTTGGTACTGATTTATTCATTTGCTCAGTGGCCTCATCTCCTTTCCACACACAGATTTCATCCCCTGATGGCTGGTGCGGAGGCAGCTGAAGACATTGCTTTGCCCTGGAAATCTCTGGGTGAAAGCTCCAAGAGAAGCAGCAACCTGAACACCACATGAAGTGTTTGTGGGGTTTGTTTTTTTCATGTCCCATCATTTCTATATGGACAAATCAATCAAACACTAAAGCCATCAAACCAGCCTGTGTCCAGACGAGTCATCTGCCTGGTTTTCGACACTGGAGCCCTGCTTTGTTCAAACTCACATTGCACGTCCCGCAGCAAGACAAAGTCACGGTCGGAGGTACAGGCTGACAGACTTGTAAGAGAAAAGAAATAATGTATTGAAATGCTCAGAAATATCAGATAATTTTGGCCTGTTTGTCTGCTTGTTTCTTTTTGTCACTTCTTATTCTGGTTCCCCAGCACAGGGAAAAACAGCATCTCATGCCCAAGGATGCAAATCTGCTGGAGCAAAAGTGCATTTTCTGTTGGTTGACAAGGCAACAAAGTCTAGCACCAATTTGACTGTTTCCTCTTTTGGCAAAACGCTAAAGGCCTCCTTGCAGGGGTGTTACGTACACAAGCATCGCAGACAGCGGGATAACCTTCCCGTGGGGTGACAAACCCCGCCGTTTAACCCCGGTCCCTGGGTCTTGGTAACTGTCAAGCAAAGCCTTAGACGAGACAATAGCACAGCTGTGTACCAAGGGGAGCTGGAGATTAACCCACTGGCCTCTTCCATCCCTCCCTCCCGCACTCTGAGTAACTACTTTGCATTTTACCAGGTAGAACACTGAGTAGCACTGAGTCTGACTTTCACCTACATGACACGGAGGTAATTGTCATGTTACACCCCTTTCCTGGCATCAGCCATGGTCTAATATGTATCCACAACACACCATGCAGATACTGCTAAAAATGTACCTCCTGCTTTGCAATCACTGCTTCGGGCAGTGCTCAGTCGCACCGTTTGAAAACTGCCCCTGCTCCTGCAACAAGTGCCCCTGCACCGTGCTTTAAACCTGGAGCAACAAAATATTCCGTTTCTTGCAAGAGCAGAAGGAAGCAAAAAGTGGTTTCAGTGTTGATTTTTCAAAGATGGCGGGAGGCAAAATATGGAGCATCACATATATTCCTGTGCACTTTGGATGTGTAATTCCTGTGCCTACATCCAGACCGGTAGCTGGGTATTCATACAGCTACAGCCAACTTCTGAAAACTTAACAGCAAATACACCCACATTTAGAGAGTAGATTGCCACATAAGTACCAAAGACAAAGAGGGCTACCTTAAGAAAATTATGTTGTTTAGATGAGGAAACTAAATGTTATTTCTTCTTGTCATCATAGAACAATCCTGTAGAATTAAGGAATTTTTGCTAAAGAAGCATTTGGACATATCAGAGTTGCAAGGGAGTCATCCTGCAACAAAAGTCACATAAAAATTACTGCATCCTATAAGTATTTAAAGTAGTCCTTGGCTTAATGTATCTTCATTCTCTAGAAACTCCCAAGAATTAATGTTTTCAGTATGACATATGTTCCCTTTGGAAAATCCATAGAAATACCACTCTGATAGAAGTAAGACTTCACTTTGGAGCCTTCCAGAGTTGCCTTGACATATGAAACAGGAATCTTTTCAGCTTAGATGAAGTGTTGCTGCAGACAAAGCTCCAGCCAGAAGGAAAAGGAGTGGTCAGAGGAGCTGAATTCCACAGGACATCGGGGGTGCGGTGTTTGGAAGAGATGCATCCATTGGGATAGACACCCTGCGTGTGTGTTGTGGAGTTTCCATTTCTACAGGTCAAAGAGCTTTTGGTCTGTGTTTTTCCTCTCTGGAAAAGGAAGGTGTTCTGAAAATAAGCCTAGCAAACCTGTGTTAAGCTACATTCAGAATGGTTCTGCATTTAGCACTGGATATAAGCCCCAATACCTGTGATCACTGGCAGTTGCAAAGCAGTGGGCAGGAAGGGCAAGGTGGTAAAAGGGATACCTGGCACCTTCGTTCCCACGAAACCCTCATAAACTGAGGAAGGTAAGTATTCCAATGTGCAACCTATGCATTTCACAGGTAATCCTACTTCCTTTCCAATATAAATTAGCGCAGCCAAATTCCCAGCTCTGAACTTGCTCTTCTGTCCATTCGAATCTAGTAACTGCAGGTGATTTGACATAGAGCTCCTTTTCTTTATCTACTGGGTTTGAAAGTTACTTACATCATCCCACTGCCTGTCTCGGGATTTAATCTATTTGATAGAATTTCAAGTGACCTTTGCTTTTGCCTGATGGTTTTAGGTACAACATGAGGGGTCAGACCAACAAAATTGGGTCCCAGAAGGGCTATTGATTAAGAGACAGACAACCTGCACAAACAACTTGCCCAATTATGTTCCCGAACTTTGTCCCATGAGTGGTTTTTGGTTTTTTTTTTACTTGAAATCATAGCCAATTGGTCCACCCAGTATCACGAAGCGTAAAGTGTGATTGCTTTGGAACCCAATCCCTCGAAGCCAAGGAGTGTTTCTGTTGAGAGATTTTAGGCACTGAGAGAGTCCTAATCCTGCAGTGAATGTTGCAGGTTATTAAACAGCAAACAGAAAAGCTTTCATTGGCTGGAGAATCACAGCAGCCCTAAAGGTGAGGTGGAGGGAGGCTCGGGACATCCTGTCCAAGCCCAAATTGCTGTTCCCTCCTCTGGCAGCGAGCACAGAAACCAGCCATTCGTGAATATTAATACCCCACGCTCTTTGCTGAGCACAACCTGCTGTTTTCCCTCTTGTGTTGTTCTTCAGCACATTTTGTACTTTTCTGGCCCAATTTATCACTTTTAATACAAACTGTAGCTAAGAACAGTGCCACTCATTAGCAATGCTGTTTAGAAAATTCTCTGGCAGATCTTTCATTAGTAGGGACTTTGTTCTCAAAGCTTTAATTGCTACGAATTAAAATTTGGATATATTTTTTCTGCAGGTAAACCTGTTTTCTGGGTAAATCTGAATTAACCTCAGAACATGAATGTAACATCCTTGTGAAACCCACAAGTTCCTCCCGTTTTTTTTCACCTTTACAGACTAATGTTTGTTTACCTCCCCTTCTTTTCAGTCCTTATTAAAAACCTTTGTCCATCCTTATTGCTGCTCTTAAGTAATCTGTGTCACAGAGACTTTCTTTTCCATGCAGTGACATCATATCTTCAGTTTCTTTAAAGCTTCTCACCTCCAGTCCTTAAATTGTGATAAATTTGGATTTTTATTCCCGCTGCAGAATTTGACCCAGCTTGTGCAGCTGGATTCTGGCAGAGGCTTGAAGACCTTCCAGAGATGGATCATTTTGCCACAAGCATCATTTTAAGGTGTTAAATCAGTCTCAGGGGCAAGATACAACAAATACAGAGGGCAAACCAGCAACTCTGCTAACAAGCAGCTCTGAAAAGGTTTTCCCCAGGGCTTGGCAGGTTGGCTTTGTTGGATTTAAAGGACTGGAAATAATAAAAGTATCCTGGTTTGGGATGAAAGTTCTGCACTAGAGAGAACCCTTTGGGGCTATCGAGGCGGGGCTGTTATAGGGAGATTTTCCTTAAGACTAGATGTGAATTTTACATCTCACACACACATCTTTCTGTCTGTCTGTCTCTACACAGGTGGCTTTCCTCCAGTCCAGTTTCTTGATAAGTACCTAAAGAGAAACTTATCCCAAAGGGAGGTGATAAATGCTGTGGGCTTTAGCTCACTGGAGAGTGGGATGATAAGGTGGAAAACAGTCCTGAAAACAGCTGGGGGAAAGGGGATTACCTAGATCATCCTACCAGCCAGCTGCAGATAAAATACCCTGCGTGCCCTACACACCCAAGCAAAGTGAGTGTTAGAGAACCAGAACAAAGAGGATGTAGGGCAAACCAGGGAAATGGTGGTAACTGAGGTTATTACTGCCAGGTTTCTATGCCTTTGGTCTTCTTCTGTTCATGGCCGATGGAGCTGTACTGGTGGGAAAGCCTGAAACACCATGGTGAGGATAAAATCTCTCCTCCACAAGTGAAACAGAAAAGATCAGCATCTGTGTCTGTTTTCTGTGATGTCTTTGGGATCTCTGAGCTTAGTTTTACACTCCCAAATCCTGAAAACCAGTTATTTTCCTCTGGGTCTCTTCCAAAGCAGCTTTAGAGCTCCTGCTGTATCTTAGCCTTGCTTCCTCGCTCTTCTTCTGATGGCAGCTTGTTCACTCAAGACCTGGGAATCAGTTCTGAGCTACGAACATTGCAAATGCTAACAGCCTGGCTGCATACATTTTCCTGGAGTCTTTCATATGCTAAAAAACTCTCTCTCTGTGTTTCCCGGGTTTGCAATAGCAGAATTATTCATTATTCCACAGTTATAGTCTGGTTCATGCCCCGGTTTTATTCCAGTTTCTGAACACTGATTCCTGTGGTGGGATAGCATCTTCCTTAACGACTTCCAAGATGGAATTACCTGTCCAGGAAAGACCGGTAGGTGTTGATTCTTTGATGTTATCTGAACTTCAAACTGAGGAACTACTAATGCCCATAAGAAAAAATGGAGTTGCCAATGTATGAAAAATGTTATAATGTTAGCAAAAGAGAGGATGCCAGTGACCTGCATTGCTGGAGCTTCTCCCCAAATGCCAGTAACATCTTTGTGACTGGTTATAACTGTCACTTTTCATCTTGTCCTGCCAAACCCTGTGATCCCGAGGTGGCACTGACCCTTCTGGGACACAAGTGCATCCTTAGCACTTATCACACTTGATATTTTTGATGTGCTAATGGAGCAGATGCATGTGGCTCTTTCCTCCTCCTCCTTCATGTCTAGGCAGCTTTACCAGGCGCTGCACTGCTGTTCCATGTCCCCGCCAGGGGGTCCTGCTCTGTTGCTGTCACAGTGCCACGCTCCCCTTGAGACTCAGCAGTTCACACTCTGTGTGCTGGCAATGACTTTTCGCAGAAAAGGTGAAGATTTGCAACGGGCCCTTTGCTGTGAGCAAAGTACAGCCTATGCCGGCCCCTACTGAATTCCCCGACTTACCACCTTAAACATTTGGCTCTTAAATCTCTCTTTAAACCTTTATCAGTTCTCCTGCCACCCAAAATCATTCTGTTTTGCTAGGTGGGGGCCCGACCCTTGATGTGCAGCCACCCTCACCTCTGTGAGGTCCCCAACCCTGGGGATGGTCTGATGGGCTGCTTTGGCCGTCACACCGAGCCCATGTTCTGAGTCTGGTGCTGAGTCTCCAGTCTCACTGGGAAAGTGCACTTAGTTTTATGATTTTGTTGCTAAAAAGGGTCTGTACAGTCAAGCCTCCCACCTGCTCTGCTGCTCTCAGGGTTCGGGCGAAGGAGGAGGAAAAGGATGTTGCAGAGGGCGCCCTGCACTGCCAGACTGGCAATAGGATGCCCCAGCAATGCCCAGGGTCAGAAATCATCCTTCACCTTCATGATTATTTTTATTGGCACATTTAAAATGGGAAAAGGCACTGGAGAGAGTTCAGGCCACCTCCATGAGCCCAGCCTCTCCCCTGGTCCCCGCCGTGACGCAGACTGCAGCTGCGATCCTACATTTACTCACCAGACCTCGAAGACATTTGACTGTGTGTTTTCCTTCCATCTTCACAAGCAAACTCACTGGGCTGTGAAAAGGGATAAATTAGCATCTCCAAAGAATGAGTCTCTCTTTATTCTGAAAACAAGCAAAGAGGCGGCAGCAGCAGCAGCTCAGGCTCCCTCATCCTCTTTCCCAGCACTGTGCCAGCTCAGCTCCTCCTGGAACTGGCCCAAACCACGGCTACTCTGTGTTTTTGGGAGCTGTACAGATTTTAAGCACTTGGCTGAGTCTGTGAACACAGAGGTCAGTTGTAGCTTCTTAGATGAGGCCAAAAAGGCTGATCACTGCATTGATTTCTAGCCTGCATCGCTCAGACTGGGCACAGTAACTTGTAGTTCAAAGAAGTCTCTTTAAACCAGATGGTTGCAGTTCCAGTATTACTGTCACAAGCCCGTGCAGTTCTCTGCTGCTCAGGGAGCCATGTGGCATGAGCAAGCCTCACATGCCAGGCTACTGCAGAAGGGTGCCACGTCTCACCTGGGGTGCCACCTACCCCAGGTTCTGGCTTCTACTGGGACCTTCTGTCCTGCCCTCCAAGCAGTGCTTGCCTTTACTGGTGTGTGTTTTCCAAAGCCCTGGGCTAGCCAAAACTGCCTAGCAGGCAATTTCATGGTGGTCAGACAGTCTCCTGCATGCTGGTCCCAGCTGGTTGCAGAGGAGATGCTGAGTGCAGCCCAGAGCCCCTCAGCTGCCAACCTAAGTCACGCAGCCACGGCAGATCCTGGGGGGAAGCCTGTATTTTTAAGCTATTTCTGCCTTTCCTTGCACCCTGTGGCAAACTGTTTATAAGCCCTTCTGTCTGTGAGACCTCTGAAGCCAGCAGGGAGACACTAGGCTGGGGGGTGCTGTGCTGACCCCTCCTGGCATCCAAAAATCAGCAATGGGGATGGGAACAGTGGGTTTGGAGGTAACAGAGGGGATGCTGAGCTGGATGGACTTAGCATCTGTCAAAGTGCAGTCACTGTCTTGCAGCTGCAGATACGTACAGCTAAAAGGCAGAAGATAGATGAAGTCTGTGCCAACCCTCTGTCTTCCAGCCCTTCACCCATACCTCCAACTCAGCTGTGCCCTTGTGCATTGATGTCTCCCTGTGGTGGGACAGGGCTGCAGTGTCCCCCCCCCCACCTCCCTCTGGTCGATGGTGACCGTCCCTGCCTTCTCATTAAAGATCCCAAAGCAAGGACAAGACATGCACAAAAGGTTGGTTTAGTTTGGATAGAACTGGGAAGAGGGCTGTTGCTGAATCAATGGGGCAAATGTAAGGCCATAATACCTGTAATTTCTGCAAAGTGCCATTCTGAATTCTGTGTGTCCTCTTCAGGTTTCCCCAGATAAGGGCACATTTCCTTCTTACAGTAATGCACCGTCCTGGATTTTTATTTGGGTTTTTTTTTTTTGGCTAACCACCTTCTCAACCTACAGCAAGAATTTTTCAGCTCAGGGTGACCCTCTGCTACTTTGCAGCAGCCATAGCTTTGATCCAGGAAATTCCCTGCACTAAAGCACTAGCGACATGGTCTGGATCTTAACCCCAAATCCTCCCTTCATTCGCATGCTTCTCTCCCAGCTATGGTCCCCGTGGCTTCTGAAGGGCATTGGCCAAAGTAAAAACCTGTCAATGAAGAGGCTGCAGCCGCTGTGCTAATGATGACCATTGGTCCTGACGGGACTGAGCTGCCTCCAGCAATTCTTTCAGCTTTTCCAGTCTCTCTGTCTTTACCAGATGACCACAGACCACATCCCGCACAGGCATCCCACATCTGGAACTTTATTTATCAAATAACTCACACAGGGACACACGGTCCTGAACCACTTCGGCTTGACAGGGCATAATTACTAGGCAGGACACACCGAGACCTCTGATGACAACCAGAGCTAATTTGCCAGGGCCTGGTTTGTAGGTGCAAAGCCTCTTTATGTGCTGCTTTAGGGAACGAGCTCGTGTTCTTACACTGCTGAGTACATGCCAATGAATGCCACCATGCTATGTACAGACTTTAATAAGAACTTTTCCCCTAAATTAGATGGAGGAGATGAAAATGGCTTGGCAAAACGACGCGACCTCAGAAAGTATTCCCAGAGAGCTCTGGAGCAACTCAAGTGTGGACACGCAGTAAATTATTCAAAGGGCTGCCTCCGTTCCTCTGCTCCTCTCCTTCCAGGTGAACTAAAATCCATGGAGTGGGATGTACTCTATTCCTTCTGGGGCTATATTTAGATCATTCCTGCCAACCACGGTGGGAGGAAGAGACCAACAGTTCCCAGCAAACACACAATGATGAACATCCAGAGGAAGATCCGGTCAATGACCATTGCGACGTACTTCCAGTCCTCCTTCACCTGGGAACACAGAGAGGAAAAGCCAACTATTAACATTTACTTGAGACTAAAAATTACAAAGGCTGTCAGTGCTTTGCTCCAAATAGCATATTTTCATTTAACTCCAGAGGTAGGAGGGGAAGGTCTCACATACACTTCGTGGTCCTACATCATGGCAAAGATTTATTCCATCAATTGCTGATGTGGGAGACCTATTCCCAGACTGTGTGGATGTGAGGGGGTGTGTGCAATCCCAAGCCCTGTTCACAGCTCCCTAGGGATGACACACACCCGTGGATAATTAATCTCGTCTGCACACTCAGGAGCCCATTTTCCTCGAGCAGCAGCTGTAACTGGGTGTGTAAAAGTGGCTGCAATTCAGGGTGGGGAGGGTGGGGTGAGGGGAAAAGAATTTACTCCTTTTCCCATGCTCATAAACAGGTTTGCTTACAGATTAATGAAGCCAAACTCTTTCTGCGAAGGGGATTTGCAGCTGTGGGTGAGTAAGCAGTGCAAATGAACCAGCAAATAAAAAAAAAGCCATCTTGCTCACTCTGCTTTTTCCCTACTTTTGTCTTGCTGTGGGAGGATTTTCCAGCAATTACTCTCTGGGGAGGTCTAGTACTTATTAATACCATCAGAAAAGAATTGTAAATGGCCATTTCATTAAGTAAGAAACTGCATACACATGAAAACCTCTTTTATGATATTGCCGTTATTAATTTATTTCCCAGGGAGAGGACTGATCAGATGGCAAAGCTTTATTTCATATGGCTGCACCCATTATAATTCTCTACAACAGACCACTTGGTGATTAACAGACCTGAGGGATGAAATTTGGCATGCTGCCTGGCTCTCTAGGGAAAACATCTCAGCAGGAACTAGCCCAAACCTCTTTGGTGGCTGTGACTGCAGCAAGATGGGAGCGTGGTGGAAGGAGCCCAGAACAGTAGGTGTGAACTAAAACATGATTTGTAGGAGACCTGGCTTGATTTTATTATTTTTGCTTAAGGATTTGCTGAATCCTATACTGCAAGTTGATTTTGGTAAAGGAAGCAACCCAAATATCAATGAAATATCCATTGGCAGCAGGTGATGTTTTCACAGGTGTAATGGCAACTTCAGGTCCGAAAACAAACAAGCTCTGAGCACTGCACAGCGGCTCTGAAAACTCTCCTTGTCTTCTCTTTCTTCACCAGTCACAGATGCTGCACTGAATTTTACCTTGTACCTCGTGGGTGGTACAGAGAAATCATGATGTGTCAGATGGAGAGAATATACAAGCCTGGCTTCTGTCACCGAGGCTGTGACATTATATTGAGCTGAGAGAATTCGTCCTTGCGGGTAAAGTATGTGCATTAACCTCATTTGGGCATTCTGAGCCCTTCATAAACTGTTTATGAATCTTCCACTGTATTTACTCTGTGCCTCCTCAATTGGACAACGTTCAGCTGGAGCAGCACCAGTAAAGTGAGCTCTTTAGTTCTGCCTCTTGCTATTTGCCATGTGGACTGCTTTGGTTAGGGATTTAAATCGTTGCTATTGCTCCAGCTCCTTGGCTCAGTAAGTAGCTTTGTTAATTGGGAGGACTTACCACGTTTTCACATGATTTGTTCTTTGAGCAAAGCATTTCAATTTTCAGGAATAGCCGAATACTTTCAAAAGTGCAAGAATTGGTTAAATATTTTCATGCAATGGATATTTTTGTTCCCTTTAACATAGCACCAAGGTAAGTAGGTCTTTACTATTCAGTAGTCAAAAGGAAATAACTGAGGTTCACCCTGAAGCTTGTAATCTTCTTGGGCGGGGGGAACCTATGTTGTTTTATGATTGTACCACCCTTCGGACAACCATCTGTAATTAGGGTTAGTAAAAGAAATAGTAACCCTTGAAATAAAGAGGAATTTTCTCACCCCAAGGACAAAGTCTCAGTGGATATCTCCCCTCGGCTGTACATTTTCTGGTCTATTCATTTCTTGCTGAGAGCTGGAGTGAGTCTCTAATGCTTAAAACTCCTGGTGAGAACGGCAACTAAGCAAGCTCTGGATGACTGTTTATGGGATTCATGTCTCATGATGCAATCAATGTGTAAAGAAAATTTGAAATTTACCATCTGATGTCCAACTGGAAAGCTGAAATGAGTAAATAATTCCTCATTCTGGCAATAATTAAAGGACAAAAAAGTGCTTTTTTTTGAGTATCTGTGTAATAAAACTAAGTGCTAGATCACACAAAGAAAAGAAATGAACTAGATGAGTTTCTTTTTGAGAAATGAAGGGGAGAGTGGAAGAAGAGGAACAACTTGAAAAGTTCAATAGAATTTTGCTTTCCAGTGTGCTGGGGTATGCATAAATATTCAGCCCATCTCCAAAATGATGGCTGGGAGTCCGTCAGTTGTTTGCAAAATCAATATCCAGCTTCAGACCGAGAGTGCAAAAGGGTGAAATTGGAAATTATGGAGAGATAATGAAAAAAAAAAAAAAAAAAAACAGGAGGAGGAGGAGGAAAAGAAAATTATCTGGATATTTTGTTTTGTTTTCTGACAGCACAATAGCATTTCCCTGTGGTCCAGCACCTCACGTGGAGCATGATCTGCAGAGGCCTCTCTGACAACATCCATGCAGCTGTCAACATCTGCCACCCCAACTCCTGAGCTGTATTTTGATTAGTTTTTAAGAAGCTCACTCAAAACTATTTTCAGGAACGGATCAGGGGCAGGAACCAGCTGACTCCCCCATGCCCATATTCCCCAAAAATGAGGAAACCTGTAGCTTTTCCCTGGTCCATCTCCATGCAGGTCTGAGCAGTGGGAGTGGAGCATCCTGCCCCAGGATTTGAGGGGATGGAGGGTTGAAGTACCTTGGTAACATCTGACTGCCAGGACCCAGAGCCTGCAGCACAGATTAGAGCAGTCCTGAGTGGTTTTATTGTACTTTGTTAAAAATAAACCAGTGAGATTATCCCATGTTTCCTCCCCCTCAGCTACATTCTCTCCCATTGTATTTTTAAGCTGTCTTCAAAGTCTTCATATTAGAGTAGTCCAGAGGTGCACAAAGGCATGAGGACAACAAGGCTTTCCAGATGGTGCTGGTGGTCTCTGGCTATTTTGGAGTATGTGTGACACGCAACTTGTTTTGCTTCTCAGTCTGTAATTAATTTCTAATGGTATTTCTATCATATGCTGGGATAATTCGCTCTTGTATTTTCCCTGGTGCACAATTGTGCTTGCATTGTTTGCAGGTATCTTTTTGCAACAAACAACTGCCTCCTGCATTTCCCATTTTCTCTTTGCTGAAGCGCTTAATTAAATGAGCTATTTACTTTTAATTTAGAAGCATTGCCCCTGTGGCAGTGTGAAATTTGTCTAAAAGACAGGAACTTCAAAAGAAGCTCCATTCTCGTTCTGGGAAGGTGCATACGTCTGAAAATACTACCCAAGAGACAGCAAGCTGTGTCTCAGGGGCTGCCACTGCATCAGAGGTGGCTGCTGATCGATTAGTTGAAGACTTCCATGAAGAAATGCCACAATTTGATTTGAAGATGAAAGCAAATTTCCGAGTGCTGATTTCTTCCCCAATAAATTCTCGTTTTATTAGATCAGTTCTGCTTGCTACAGTGAATTTCAGTCCCAGAAGATCGTATTTCCTTCTTCATTGTCATGGCCACCTGGAGAAAAAAATGTGCTTTCCCACTTGACTTAACTTGAATCCAGACAGAGAAAATGTACAGCCTCAGACCGGGGCCAGCAACTATTCCCCCAAATCTGAAAACTCAGCCTCTTCCTATGGTGCCAACCACAGCTGCTGTGAAAGAGCAGAGAACTGCAGGCAGGTTTGCAGGACCCTCCTAGGGAGCCTGGTGCATTGGTGGCCCTGGGGGTGACCCTTCTCCGCTCGTTGCTGGATGTTTTCGGGGTGCTTTTGCTCGCAGGCTGCGCTGGCAGGAGGGTCTGGTCAGAGCTCTCAAAACTGCTCCTTTTCTTCCGCTTTTGATGTTCAGTACTGTAAATAAGCTTTTTTCTGAGGATAATCACTTCATTTCAAGAGGGAGGAGTAGTGGAAGGTATAAGAAGAAAATTTGTGGCTTCTGGAGACTGTTCTCATTTTAAAGAAAGTCGCAATCGTGGATTAAAATGAAAGAACCCACAACATTCATGGACTCAGTTCTTGATGGTATCAACAAGCTTAGCAGAAGGAGAATCAGCTGAAATGGGAAGTATTATTGGTGTAATGTTCTTTCATTTTCACCCATGGGGAAACAAACGAGTTAAAACTGACTGACTTCCGTGGGTTTACTTGTGATTTTTGCTTGGAGGAGAGAGCAGAGTTCAATTCCCGCAGTCCTAATGTGCTCGTGAAGTGCTTTAGCCTGGCAAAGAGTGCTGGGCTGTCAGCTAATGAAGATGGGGATTCACAGCCCATCTCTGCCACCGATTTGTTCTGTGACCTTGAACAGGTCACCTCATCCCTGTATTTTGGCTGTCACTCCTCAACACGAGGAATAAACAGCTACTTCCTCAAAGGGATGCTGCAAAGTGAAATACATTAAAGAAGAGAGGCCTCTCAAACTACGGTACCAAAGAATATATAAATGGACAGTAGCACTTAATCTTTTGTTGCTGCTGCTAAGTGCTCAGTCCTGTGAAAAATGCAAATATAAAGACACTCTTCATGCCCAGGAAGTCTTGCATAAAAGCACTATGACTTGCATTGACTCTAAATCTCAAGAAATCAAACTGTAAGCACTGCTGAAAAAATACCTTTTGCTGATGGCTCCCTCTAGGAAAAGCTAGATAAGACTTTTCTTTAGCAAGAATACTAACTTCAGGTTATCTTGTCACTTCTTCTGTTATGCCCTTAATTAGCTAGCACTCTGTATCCATTACTATGTAGGGGAAGAGCTACAAGAAATGTGAAAGGATGTGGCATTTGTACGTGCATCACCATCTCCATTAAAAGATATTCTTTCAGCCTTTACTTTCCTTCTCTATTTGTAGCCATATTTAAGTGTGAAATTTGTCTGTTCCACCCACCTTCCTGCACAGAGCCAGCCACCCCAGTGGAAGTCCACTAATGAGGAATCGCATCACGCAGAGCTAAACATACCCATGTCCCCATGCTACTGCGTGCTTCCCGCATCCACAACCTATTTTGAGAATTTACTTTCCCAGGCTCAGCCCAGGCTCAGTAGCCCTACTGGATGCTTCATAGAAAACAGAGAATGTAATTACCCCGTCTCTCAGAGCCTTCTCTGTAAAGAATACATCTGCGGTGTTCTCACCAGAACATAGTGGGTCTGTTTCACCATCTTAGCTGCTTCCTTCCTACCTAACAACTTTACTCCTGTTTTCTGCTGGAGAATCCTATTGCACTAGGGCTGCCCTGAGCATGGTCTGGTTGTGCTGCCTGCCAAAACCTCGAGGAAAAAGTCTCCAGCTGCGCCTATAGTGGCCGATGTGCTCAAAAGCCACGCTTATCAGAGGTGACTGAGCCTCCATCAGCAAGTATACATTCCATAAAGCCCCCAGGTTTAGTAGGGTTTCCTTAGCAGATAATTTTTTACTTACCCAAGGAGAGCAGGCTAAGCTAGCATACTTACTGAGAAATCTGCGTCTTCTGCCCGCAGGTGGTCTGCTATGTAATGAACCCCTTCCACTGCCAGCTTCAGGGCTGGGGACATCAACAGCAGATGTTGCTCTTTGGCACCGTGAGTGTTGGTTCCTTGAGCTGCCTCACTCTTTTTGCATTTACATTTGCACTGAGGCGGCTTGTGCTGAGGCTGCTCTTCATTTAGGTGGCACCGCTGGGATGCTGGAGAGCCAGTGGATTGGCCATTGGTCTGGGAAGAGTCCTCTTGCAGGTAGCAATACTGGATGCTCCGGGACCTACAGCGGATGCTTCCTTCCTCTGCTTTATCGGGGCTGTACATCTGCTGAACGCTTAAGGATCTGCCTTTCGAGATGGAGGTGGTCTGGGTGTCACTCAGGGGGTGGCGTGAGGGTTGTGGAGAGGCGCAGGTCACCTGTACAGGCTCTGGGTGCAGCACAGAGTACTGCCCAGAAGGGGACTTGCAGATAGGCTGAGGCTTGGCTGGCTCCTCAAGGTGGGCACAGAAAGAAGATGTGGGTGATGGCTCATTACTCTGGGGGCTGGGGGAAGATGAGGTAGTGAAGTTGGGTTCCACATCAGTCTCAGACCAAAGCCTTGGTGTGTTGGTTACTTTGTGCATGGATTCGATGAGCTTCTTGCAATTATCTTTCACTGTGGAGGGACGTTTCATGAAGAGGAGGCGTGGAACAATGTCAAGGAAGACCCTCCTCACCCAGTCAGGCATCGTGTGGGTACGCGGGGAACGATGGTGCACATTGAGCACAAAGACGGTGATGATGATAGACAAGGTAACAAATATCATGGTGAAGAGAAGATATTCTCCAATAAGGGGGATGACTAAGGAGGTAGATGGGATGATCTCTGTGATGAGCAGCAGGAACACAGTGAGGGACAGCAGCACGGAGATGCACAATGTTATCTTCTCTCCACACTCGGAGGGCAGGTAGAAGACCAGGACAGTCAGACAGGAGATCAGCAGGCAGGGGATGATCAGATTGATTGTGTAGAACAGTGGCAGCCTCCGGATAATGAAGGAGTAAGTTATATCGGGGTAGATCTCTGTGCAGCATTCGTATTTCTTGCTGTTGTAATTGCCCACAGCGTTGATGATGACCCATTCCCCACTCTCCCAGTAGTCCAGCTGGTCCACGTGACTGTGCATGCTCACCAAGTCTATCTTGGCTTTGTCGTAGGTCCAGGAGCCAAACTTCATTGTGCAGTTTTGCTGGTCAAAGGGGAAGAAGGTAACGTCGATGCTGCAGGAGCTTTTATAGATAGCAGGTGGCATCCATTTAATTCTCCCATCATAGAAGAGGTGGGCCTTGGTCAGGTGGGTGACTGCAAAGTCACCGTCAGCGCTGTGGAGAGACAGAAGATAAGAAAAGACTAAGGCTTTTCTAGGATTTCTCAACTCTGTTAAAGAAATAAGGTATTCACTGCCTGGCTTCCAAAAATGTGCCTGAGAGATGGAAGATGTACACCATGTGCTAACACTGGATCCATCCACTCTGTCCAGTGTTTTTTTAACTCTACTGGCCTATGCAAGCACTGAATTAGTAGCAGGATGTCAGCCCTCACTTTGCAGAATTCAGGTCCTTGAGGTGAACGTACACAAGTTTTCCTCGAAGCTGTCCCTTAAATGCCCCGGAAAAGGTTGAGTTTGCTTTAGAGAGGTGAGAAGAACCACTATCAGGTAGTGTGGCTGTAGACTCTGCAGGATTAATTGTGACAGCTGCTATAAATGAAACAGCGTTGGGTAATCATTCAGTCTTTTACATGAAAAACAGCAAGAACATCCTATTAATAGGAATAATGAAAGTTAATCTCATGAATTCCCAGTCAGGAATAGACCTGTCTTTTACAATGCCTTCCTACCAATGCTCTCACTTGGGGTCTGTGTGCTGGTATATGATAAGGAGATAATAACTCAGAATTTTCTAACAGAAAGCCATTTTCCAGACAGTGAAAAAGCTGTTGCATAAAGAGCATATTTTTTGTTTGGACCTGCTTTTCTCAGCCGGGCAGTGTGGGGAAAGGGCACTGTTTTCCAGCAGCATTTTGCTGTGAACTCATAACATCATCTGCTTCCAGCTCATCATGGGGATTGGGATTCAAGTGAAGGAGATGAAAAAAGGCAACAAGAGAGGCAGGCACACTGGAGATTTGGGGGAAGAAAGGCCACTGGTGATGCCATACTCGATCTGTAACAGTTTGGAGATGGAAGGGAGACTGAGGAACCCTGGGGATGGGATGTTCAGCCCTGGAGACAGCTCTGTCCTCCACCTGCCCCAGCATCACCAGTCACAGCTCCGCTCCTTCCTCATGTCCACAGCTCTGCTACTGGACTTTAAGGTGCATGGAAGCTATAGAAAGAAATTAGCTCATTAATAGATTCAATTAACAGAGAAGGTAATTACTGCCCTGCATGGCTGTGCCATGCCCTATCCTTCCCCTGCACTTGGTGAGAAGGACATGTGGATGGTGACAAACTCCACATCTGGGGTCAAGTCCATGGGTACCTTCTCTACAGCAACGTCCTTTCTCCAGGCAGTGACTGTAGGATCCGCAGCCTGTGTTAGCCTGCACAAAAACTGAAACATCCAGAGCTGCACAAACGACGTATCTCCTTATTCAAATAATCATCGTGATGGAGGCTGGGTGTTTGAATCACAAAATTACACCTTCACCTGAAAATGAGCCAAACTCCAACATCTGCATCCTCTTTGTGCAAGGACCGGCTGAAACCTCAAACCCTCTCCATCCCTTGATTTCTACTTGCAGACAGAGGATTTTCACATCCTTGGAAAGTCACGTCCTGGATCAAACACCCTGGTTCAAGCAGCCTTAAAACATGAGTGAGCTCTGGGTCGAGCTGCAATTTCTTTTCAACCTGATCAAAATGTCCAGAAGGTTCAAATCCCAACTGAAAAAAAAGCAGGTGGAATCTGTTTGTAGAGCAATGCCCTCAAGTCTCGCTGCAGGAATAGAGAAAAGAACATCCGAAAAGCAGGGAGGGAATTGGGGACCATCTTACACACCCGCCTTGAGCTGCTGCAGAGCTTGGGGGCATGGAGGAGGAAGCCTGTAGTGTGATGCCAAGTGGCAATGCCGCTGAACAAAAGGGGAAGATGAGCAGGGGAGGGAGAGCTTCTGCTAAAAACTTGAGATCAATTATTCAGGCTGGTACAGAGGGAAAGCTCTCTGCTCCTGCCCGGCCCTCCCGGCTGGAGCTGATCCAGCCTGCAGCCGCTTTCCCAGCAAAGTCCCTCGGCCCCGCACTGCTGCTCTAGTGCCCAGATGTGCCCTGACAGCAGCCATACGGGGTGCACAGGGGGTGACACCTCTCCTCTTCCTCACCAGCAGCAGCATAAACAACACTCCCCTGCTAAAGCAGGGTCTAGCAGGACACTAGAGCACATCACTCAGGACTGCATCCAGGAGGAGCTTGAAGGTCTCCAGAGAAGGGGACTCCACACCCTCCCTGGGCAGCCTCTGCCAGGGCTCTGACACCCTCACCACAAAGAAGTTTCTCCTCATCTTTGAATGAAACTTCCCGTGTTCCAGCTTGTGCTCGTTGCCCCTCGTCCTGTCAGTGTGAACCATTGAGAAGAGTCCAGCTCCATCGTTCTTCAATCCACCCTTTAGACACTTGTAAACATAGATAAGTTCTCCCCTCAGCCTTCTCTTCTCCAGGCTCAAGAGTCCCAGCTCTCTCAGCCTTTCCTCATCAGGGAGATGCCCCAATCCCTCCATCACCTTTGTTGCCCTACGCTGGACTCTCTCCAGTAGTTCCCTGTCTCTCTTGAACTGGGAAGCCCAGAACTGGATGCAGTATTCCAATTGTGGCCTCACCAGTGCAGAGTAGAGGGGGAGAATGACCTCCCTCAACCTACTGAAGGCAGAGGAACTTCCCCAAATTGAATTCTTAAGGAGACCATCCATTAATTGATATGCAAAAGGAAAAAAAATTAGGCTTTCTGATATTTTCTCTTGCCCTGTGAATCATCCTTCTCAGTGTATGACCACACTGGCCTCCAGTGAGACTGGTGTAGTATTGGTCATTTTGGGAAACCGTGGTGGATCTGGCCCTCAGTGAGCTGTCTTGGCCATCACGATATCTGGGCAGAGATGGTACATGCCCCCTGACCCTAGGATCGCAGCCCGGATTGTCTTTTGAGACAATTTTCCAGCTTGGTTGAATTGTTGGGAAAAAATAAACTCTGAATTATTGTTTGTGGGGAATGTTTACTACATCCTTCTTTGTTTTTATAATGGAATGGCACATTCTGGAAAAAAAAAAAATCAACATAAAAAGACCCAGTGATTTTTGGCCTGGCCTGGACTTTTTCTAAAGCTTTAAAATATCCCTCTTATTTTTTATTTTTTTTTTTTTTAAGACAGGAAACCTAAAAATATGCACAAACCCAGACCGCTGTCTCAAAGGGATCGTGGCAAAACCACCATTGTGTTTCACTCCAATGCAAATAAAACCAAGCAATGCCATTGTACTGTGCACCCAACTCCTTTCTTACCTTTTCTTTCTTAAATCTAATTTACACTCCAGGACTGCTCACTTTGGATGAAAAACCATCTTTTTTATCTTTCTCTCCTGGGCTTTGCCTGCACTGTAAAGACGGATTGAGACACGGAACATTCACAGCAAGTGACAGTCCAGTCTTTGTAGTTCTCAGTGGGTTTCTTTCTAAATCTCGATAGGAATTCGCAATCCAATTCTGCATTTAATGAGCTCTCCGAGGCATGATTAAATCATTCATTAATGGAACAATATGTTTATCATTGGACTTATATTACAGCAAAGGCATAATGAGCAGCCACTAGCGCTTCTCTTCTTAGGTAGAGCAATGTGTTGGCAGCTGGGTAAATAACACACATGTGTGTTTTTTTCCTTTTGAAAACTGCTGGAAAAGGGCATGAAACTCTTGCTAAAAATTCATCCAGGAGCAATAATAATTCACGCAATTGCGTTGCATTCCCAGAAATGTCTTGTCTGGCAATTTCACAGTCTCTGCGTGACCAACCACACGCTTTTCTTCTAGATGCAACATCAGTCAATTATTTCCATAATTGATCTGCTTCTTTGATGAGGAAGATATTTTTTTAATTGCTTACCTAACAAAGCCAGCCTCATCCCAGGTCCTCTCCGGCTCATGTACTATTAAAAATAACACCGGGACTGCCTTCCAAGCTGGATTTTGCCTGGAATACCACGGCAGGAGCAAAACCAAGAGCAGAATTACTTCTTGCATTTGAGAGTCAGCTAATGGCTCTGAGGAGATAAAAAACACCCTGGGATGCTCCTGCTTTGCTTCTCCCTCACCAACCCAACAGGGCTCTGGAGTAATTCCTGACTTTGCTGGGCACATATGAACTTCTCATTGCAGTTCAACATAGAGAGATCTGAGCAATTTTAAGCAGGGTAATTAGTGATGTTGTTGTACATAGACTGCATCCAAGCCAGCTATGTCGTGCAAAGGTCATGTTCGCAGTTGTCTTAACTCTTCCTGCATACATATATTTTTGTCTCCTTCCCCAAGCTTACCACCCACACCAGACCTTCAAACATATGCTTACTGGGTTGGAAGTTACACTTGCCAGCATCCTGCCCACACGGGGTGAACCGAGGGTTGCCTTCATCCTGGGTGAGGCTTTCATTCTGCTCCTCTTGACATGAGGGAGGGAGCAAATAAGGTTATTCGGCTGCCGATGGTCTTCTAAAGTCTTGCTCCAGTCTCCTCCAAGGGGTGAAGTTCAGGTGGAACTTTCAGCTGGAGATTAAGTCTGCAGCTATGAGATTGGGGAAAAGCTGTTCTCTTGTGGGAAGCTCTGCTGTGGGAAAACCCATTCCTGGCCAAGCTGTGCCGAGAGCCCTGACCACATAACATGGATATTCCTTTGGACAGGAAGGCAGGAGGTCTGATATAGTGGGACAGAGAAAAATCTGCAGTCATTCTTTTATAGTGGTAGCACATTTTCATCTCGTTCAGTCTAGATCACTGCGCTGTGACACTTGTCATCAAAAACCATTTGGATAAAGGAGCGAGTGCAAGGTAAACACCACAACAAGATCTTGAGAATTAAGAGAGTGAAGCTCTCCTGACTACTCTGACCTGACATCTCTAAAAATTTGTCAGTAATAAAGTACTGGAGCTCTTACATTTTCATGTCAAATACTACAATACACACCAATAAAGAGAGAGGAGAGTTGCTTATTCCTTTGCCAACGGAAATAGCACTGCTGTGTTCTGCAGCCTTCGATTCCTCATTTTGAGAACAAAGGCTGCTCTTCCAAAATCTTCTAAGTTTCTAAGGGTTCATGAATGCCATTGTTTTACTGGCAGCCTTCAAGTGTATTTCATTAAAAAGCCCTGCTGATGGAGAACTTTTTTTTTCCTCTCTCACCAGTTTCTATTTTCCCTGCAGTTAGGAGATACATCATCTCACAAAATTAAATGTTTTCAGAATGCATGTAAATGAGGCACACATTTATTTTAATTCCTGTTGATACACTTGAAATCTAAACAGCGCTTTTAAAGCCTGAAAATTAGCTATATACATACATAGATATAGCTAGAATGTCGTCCTTTAAAGCATTTTTCATTGAACAGTAGTAAGCAAGACAAATTAGAGTTTCAAGACCCCTTTGAAGAATATACCCTACATTCTTTTGGTAGACATAGAAGAGCTCCTTCTGTACTGTTCAGATTAAAATATTCTCTAAAAACAAGTCAGAGAATATTCTATTTAACGGTTGTCTTGTTCTTGCAAAATGGTAATTACAAATTCACAGGTTGGAAGGGACGTCTGGAGATGATCAAGTTCAAACTCTCTTCTCAAAGCAGGGGCAGCTACAAGAGGTTCAGGACCTTCTCCAGTCAGGCTTTAAATATCGTCGAGGTCTTGGCAACTTTTGTACACAGCAGATGTGTCAGTGTACAACTTAGGTACACAGGTGGAGGTGTCTGTGCACTCATATGCACTTCTGTAGGTCCCTTTTGCTTGTTTCAGAAATCATTGGTAACTAAAACTTCAATCATTCCTCTGCAAAACGAAATGGCTGAGCTGCACTGATGAGATAAGCACAATTTTCTCAGAAGGCCTTAACAGTGCTAAATTTGTCCATTTTCCTTCAACTCTTCCCTTTGCCAAGCATCCTCATCAGCATTTTGTAGGCAAAGCTCCAGCTTTGTCCTTAGCATAATAGTAAGAGAATGCTTGGCTGCTAATACAGCAACAGCCCATGAGAGCAATCCCTCTTATAGATTTCTATCTGTTCCTGTGTTATTGGATAGAGCTTGGCAGCAAACCTCAAAGGCATCTAAAGATATAATTCCTCTCCAGAAACACAGTCGTTTAAACTCCCAGAAGAAACAGGAAAGCTTAAGTGTGAAGTAGTGATTTTGGACCTATAATAAGCACAATCTTGTGCAAAAATGACACGGTCTGCACAAGCACACACTCACTCACAAAGAAAAATGTCAAGAATGTTTCCAATATTTTAAAGGTTAGAGTTGGGCTTATTTTGGTATTTCTCCTCCAAAGAGTTTTAGGATAAGTCAGGAAACCAGAGGTATTCCGTAAGTCTCAGTGGTTGCAAACATCACAGTATAGTTCAAAAGAACAAGCCACACTAGTATAGTTCAAAAGAACTCTTTGCTTTCTCATGGTTTTCAAACGCCACCTGCCAGATGATCTCCTAACCCAGCCCAGTAATCCTTTGTGTCCATACTACTGCTGGGTGAATTCAAGATGTTTCCTGCTCCTAATTACAGAAATTCGTATTTGAATTCCTTTTGTGTATGATCGTGTCTTTTACTCTGTTGGGGTTTTTATTTTGTGTGTGACTATGAAGGGTAAGGCAAAGATTTCTTTTTGGAACAGCTAACACCAGAAAATACTGAGGGAAAAAAAATTTGAAGCCTGAATATTCCCAGTAGCTTCTTATAAACATTAGGCTGGAGAAGACAAAATGCTCTAATGAACAGCCAGTTGAAAACTAGCCAGGGGAACTCACATTTCAAGTTCTCTGTCCAACCATTAGGCTCAAGGACATGATCTTGAGCAATTTCAGGGTTTCTCCTCTGGAGGTTCTGTGTTGTATGGGGTCCAAATGGCTCAGCACAGTGGTGGATAAGCCAAAAAAAAAAAAACAAACAAAAAAACCAGGCAAAAGTCAAAGGGCAACTCCAAGGGCTTATTCCCTGATTAGACAAGAAAATATGTTTGTGTTTTTTTACTTTAAATATACAAAAGAAGACTAAAATGTGCTTAAAGTCCATTCATGAATGAGAAAATAAGTCAATGCAGAGGATTAGATAATCCATTTATAAATGATTTGGTGGTGTCAGAAGAGCCTTTACAGCTTCAGATAAGGAACAGCTGGATTTCTTGGCAGAGAAGAAGAGGTTTTGTCGCTTCACAATTAACTCATATTCCTCTGTTACACATATGTTTTGTCACATCTAGTAGAAACTATTTACAGAGTCTTGGAACTTATCTCATCAAGCCTGAAAATTCAAGAGCATATTAATTTCCCTGTAGGATATTAATTTGGTTTTAGATTCCTTATGAATGTTGACAACTACATATACTCTCTAGGCCAAACCAGCTGAGTTTACTGATTTAATTTGGGCCTCTAGAGTCAATAAATGGAAGTTTTTGACAATAATGAGTTTAGATACGAGAATAACCTCACAACAAGGGATCAGGTTTCCTTAAAGATGTAAATCTTAAATAAATTTAAATTTCATAATTTCTATATGTACCCCAAAATGAAAATAAAAGAGGCATTTGTATAATCTCCTGTCCATAAAGTCTTTTTTTCTAAAGGATACTATCCAAAACAGAAATCCCAGAGCATGTGCTAAACAATAAATAACTCCCATAAAAAAGCCTGAACAGTGCAAAAAGCCAGTGTGGCCCCTTTCTCTCTTCCACCAAGGTCTCCTCACACAATTCTTTTGCTCTTCTGGATCCAGAATTTTGCACATACTTTAAAGTCCATCTAAACAATATATAATATATAATACATATGTACAATACGAGACAGAGTCCTTGCTCACATCACCCATAACCACTTTCTGTATTTCCAAAGCCTTTCTTTCTGAAACATTTCCAGCTGAGATGCCTGTAAAGAGAAACACTGTCTGATTTTGAACTTAGTGAGCTGCCATGCAGAAGAGCCTAAACTTGGCATCCAACCATGCTACATGTTTTGCCTTGCATGCATTGCTTTTGCTCTGCAAACCCTAAAAAACCATGAAACTGGATTGTTAGAGCACTGCTACTAAGATGATAGCAACTGTAGCTTCAGATGCAGTTTGATAGGGCGTTAGGGAGAAGGGAGATGCATATCCCACAGCAGAACACAGTCTCCACAAGATTGTATGAAAGAACACGGGCAACTCTAGCAGTAAAGAGATGTAGAATTAATGAAAAACCATTACTGACTGGCTAGTGGTTGGAGCCTACACCCATGTTTAATTCATGGATAAAGTAACCAATTAAAAATGCATGATAGACTCATGACAACCAACAGCAGAATGCACGATTATTAATGGTAAGTGTGGGTAAAGGGAGAATAATATCTTGGAGATCAGTAGCTGGGGCACCGCAAACTGCGTGGTCACAGGTCTCCAGTACTGTACCTGCCACACCTCCCTGTATGGTGGGCAAGGCTGAAAGCCTCACAACCCAGAAGAGGACAAGGAGGACATTCTGTAAGAGCTGCTGTGGCCAGCAGATTGGCAACTGCTCCCTGGAGACCCTGTAGTTGCTCAAGAGATAGTGGCGGTGAGTTAGGACAAGCAGGGCAGAGGGACAGAACCTGGCAAGGGGCAGAAGCCAAAGGCGACCCAGCTCAGTGGTCTGTGTGCCCATTGACCTCTGGGAGCTGCTTTCAGTATGAAGTCCCAAAATTTTTGGTGCACAAAGGGAGACCGAGGCCTCCTTCTTTAGTGCTAGGGCCTTGCTCACATGGACCATGCTCCCCAACCATAGTGAGCCAAGGGATGCAGAGATGACACAGCAGGCTGTGTGTACCAGCAGCTCCAGCAAATGGATGGTTTGAACCACAAAGGTCCCATAGATGATGGAGATTTGTGTAGCACTGTTTCCTTTGGCACTGTGGTCTGCCACAACAATCACCAGAAGCTCAAAAAAATAATAATCCTTACCGTCATCATTAATTAAGCAATGAGAAGGAAAAGGACATTCATTTTTTTCTAGTAGAAGCTGTGAACACCTTTCTTGGCTGCAATGTGAGGCACTTGGAATATAATATTCATGCTCAGAGCATGTCCCTGTAGGACAGAAAGGTCCAAGTGCCTATGAATTAGTCATCCCCATTGGTCTAATCTCTGAGAAGTGCTCTGTGAGGGTGCAATGATTTCCAAGAGGTTTGCAATCACTCCACACCACTGAGGATCAGAGACAAGCTAATGGGAAAGATGATTTCCAGAGTATCCAAAGCTCACAATCGCTTGGACAGATTCCTCCCTCAGCCATTATTTTTTTGTTTTTCTGGAAAACAAAAGCAAAATCCTATCAAAGTAGAACCAGGCAACTCGTTATTAAAAATAAGCCTGGCTTCTGTTGTCTTTTTTCTGAGGGCTATCCACGTCCAAAAATGTTTTTGTTTGATGCTTAAGGCAAGTGTTTTCCCTGGAACCTGTTTTGGGGAGGGAGACTGGGATATCCTGCTTCCTATGGGGCTGGAGAGTTCTGGTGTGATAAGCTAAGGAGAAAAAAGTCTTGGCACTTGAACAATCTTTCCAAGAATATCAACAGGCTCCAAAGGAAAGAAAGAAAACAACCACCTGCTCCCCAGAGAGTGTCCATGCGAGAAAGAGTTGTCAAGCATTTGGGATCAGGAATGAATAACTATTTAAAAGTAATTCTAGAATCGTATTGAGCTAACCTGAAACCAGTATTTGTAGACATGCAAATCTGGCACGTTTCAGCATATTAAACCCATCCTCAGTAACTGGCTTTTCTGGTTGATGGTGATGAATTAGCATGGAGAGCTCCTTGGTGAAATGAAACAGAAGAGGAGTGAAAGCTCAAATTCAGCTTATTTGTATATCTGACATGTGAAGAGAAAACAATACCCACATTCCACACAAAACTTGCTGTCCAGAGAAAGGACCATCAAGAGAACAAAGACCTTGTGGTGAATGTTTGTCGTGTCATTTAAGGCATATCTTGGACAGATACTATGAGAGTCTACTTGGAATTCAGCCACAGAAAATGAAGTAAGGAGGAATGACTGCAAGAAGCACCTTGATACCATAGGCAGAAAAAATGTGCAGGGATAGGCTTGCCCTCTGCCCCCAGTGCTCACACTCACTTGTTGTAGAGGACAATGTCTGGCCTCCAGATGAGCTCTGAGGGGATTCGGATGGACGTGACATTTTCATATTCTTGGGGGTCCCAGCGGAGCTTGTAATCATGCCACTCCTGCCAAAAATGAGGTGGTTAAATCTGGGAGAAATCAGACTGAAAAACTGAAAAGAGATATGGAAAAGCATAGATTTTGGTGCACCCACCTGCTTCACCCACACATTCGTGGTCATCATTTGATTTTTCTCATCCTGAAATGCAAGATCAGGTATTTGGTTACAGAAGCAGATGAAGAACCCCAAGAAATTCATTAAATTCCTCTTAATTGTATTTCATTTTTGTAATTAAAAATCACCTCCACAATAAATGTAAGTCCCATCTTGGAAATAAAAAGCAGATGTTTCTGTCATTTAACATGGGAGAGGGCACAGCTGCCTGATGCCACGGAACAGCTGAGCCTGCACCTAAGCAATCTCGTAAGCAGACGGACTTGAATTTATGGATTCAGCCTGGGATGATGGGGACAGGCAGAGGAAAGGGCTCCACAACTCGGCTTTGACCTGACCATTGAAGGAAGAGGAGTACTGCTACATAAATATATATATATATTTATATTTGTGTATGTATATATATACACACACATATATACATACAGACATCCTTACTCATGCGTGTGCATGGATTACAACACTCAGCTTCACCTGCAGACAACGTTTCGTATTTCTGCTCTGAAACATTACCCATGGACGTAGGTCTGGAAACAAGAATCTCAGCAACATTTCACTTTCTACTGAATATGTGGACTTTGAGCACCATGGACTGGTTTTTCTGAACAAACCCAAGCTACGCTGCTGACACAGGACCTTATGACAATCTGGTGTACACCTCTGCTGCAGCTGGTAGGATTTTTCTACCAACTACTACCCCTCTGTAAATAACTAAGGTGAATTATATGGGGCAAAGCCTAGTCCTGGTCTGATTTAAGTGTCACACCAGAGCTCAGAGCTTATATGTGTGTTTGCTTCTTTTCTCACTTCCTTTGGTCTGGCATCAAAACCAGCTCAATTGACAGGGCGCATTTGGAAGTAAACTTCTCATCATTAACCCTGCTTTTTGTGGCTGTTCAGCTGTTATTTCTGATAGCCAGGATGTACATGGCTGAGCTATGCCCCCACCTTGCTCAGCCTCCTCATCACTGGCGTGGCATGAAGCGTAAACCTGATCAGAGATACCCTCATCTGGGGATTAGGGACCAGAAGCCCATGGAAGAAGGGAGGAATACAAAAAACATTCAAATAAGCAACAAAGAAAGGAAAAAAAATGCAGCTGCTTCCTTGGTTGCAGGTAATAGATCAGGAATGCTACAGGAGGAGGCTGCCATGCCCTGGACTAATCCCTGAGCATCTTCTTCTCCTACCACTTTGCGATTCAACATCTGGGGGCCTCCATCACAGCCCTTGCACTTGGGATCCCAGTCTTGCAGGTACTGGTTTTGACTGGAATTTTCCCCTCTGGCTGGGTGCAGACCCTTGGTGGGAGCTCCTGCCCATCACTACACCTGGGGGCTCTGCCACCCTCCGGACCCAAAGAGAGTGTGGCTCTGGTCCCTTGGGTTTATCTCGTAGGGGGGTTGCAATGTGCTAATGACCACTCGCCACCTCCATCTGCACAGACGCCTTCTCCTGCATGGAGCCAGCCCAGAGGACAGCAGGTGACTGAGCAGATGGTGGTGTCACACAGCCTGGCCTCTTTTCTCAAGGTGAACCCAGCACCCGAGGTCCTGCAGAACCCAAACATGTTCCTTGGTGGCTGCTCCTGGACACATTCTTGATCCCTTACCACTTCTTTCTGGGCTCCAAAAGCCCTTAACACACCAGGGTGAGGTAAGGACATGCAGGGATGTTGAGTTCCACTTTGATTTTTGTTCCCTGCCCCCTCCCACACTCTCCCCCCACCCCCTTTTGTCAGCAGGAGCTGGAGTTTGAATACGGCTCTGATTTCTCTTTCAGACTTTTTGTCATTGGGAGCTCAACCTCAAGTCTAACAATTGCAGCAGAGTTTGGACCAAAACAGTGTCACTGCCAGAAAAGGGGACAGAGGGTGGCAGTGCTGTAGTGGTGGCAGGGGATGTCAGCAGTCCCCAGCCAGACAGAGCGGGGCAGGAGGGGATGGGAGCTCTCCTCCAGCTGTACCCACTGGCCCCAGCACAGAACTGCTTGCTAGTTGCACTTCTAACCACTGACATGATTTTAAGAAGATTAATTCTTCTTAAGTAAACAGGGAAAAGCACTATGAAGCAGGTGTATCGATCCCACCCTGCCACGATTCAGCAGCTGCATAATGGAAAGTCTCTCTCGTGCCTCCACAGACACTAATGTCTCATCTTTAGTCTTATCAATTATTCAGATAGGAACCATACAACTTCAACATTAGCAACTGCAAACAGCCCTGGATCCCTCAGGCTGACGTAAGAGAGAGGAGGGGAATGGAAGACCATTTTTGTGCTGCAAAGCTGGAAGCTGATGGTTTCTGCACGAGGAGATGCCACTTTTCCAGCAACTAGTGTCTCTGATTGCCCTCTGATTGCTCGGCTCTGTCTCCTCTGCCTGTCTAGACTCTTATCTCAAAATATAAAATGTTGTGAAGTTATGGTTGTCCCACACCTGTAATGTCTTCAAGTCGCATTAGTCTTTCCATTAGCACCCCTTTTACTCTGCCACACAGAAATACAGCACACAAATACAGTAAAAGGTGACAGAGAGCCTCCAAAAGCAAGGACAATGCTTCTTCAAGAGGGGAAGAGATGTCCATCTGCACAGACACACCAACCTGGAAACAGGTCCAGTCTCTCACATAGGGACAGGAGAGTGAAGCATGTGGGGGCAGGATTTGCACAATCTAGAAAGCCTGTGTGTGTGTGTGTGTGTGTGCTTAGCACCCGCAGCCCTGCAGGGATCTCCTTTGAGCTCAACACTCAACCCCAACACACTGTGGTAGAGTAATCCTTTAAATACCATTTCAGTGCCTGTCACTCCAGAGGGCAAACCGCTCCGTTTCGTACACAGCGTATGCAGTTTGCACACGTGTAACTTCTATCTGAGCAAACATTCAGACTCAATTACTTTGTTAATATCTGCCAGATTAGCTAAGAAACCTCAAAACTTTCCTTTGCAGCAAGCTCTTCAGGCAAGCTATCTTTCAGAGATGTAGAAACCACTGCTCCTATTAGTTTGTGTAAAGTAGTGGTAATAATTATGGCTCAAATTCCAACCCAACTGTTTGTTCTTTTTCCCTAGCCCAGACTCTGTGGCATCACCAGTTGCTCCACTGCTCTGCTGTGATCAGTCCCATGGGTTTTGATAAGGTATTTGAGATTTTGCCTCTAGTAAATGAAGAATAAAGGATGCATTTTGATGACCAGCTACTCACATGAGTTGTCCCTTATTCCAGCAGAGCTGTCTGCGTGGTAACTCCTTTCCTCTGAGGGCAAAGTCTTCCCAACCCAACCCTGGATCACCCAGTAAAACCTGTATGTCCCAGGAGCCTCCCCCTGAGCCCCGTCCCTGTTAATCTTGGCCAGTTGTTGCACAAACGGGTTGCACTTACCACATCGATGAGCTGGGCAATAGACAAGCCGAAGCGGACGAGGACCACGTCAGAAATGTTGGCGACGGGGCGCGACCACTTGTTATAACCAGAGAAGAGTTTCTTCAGGAGACGTTCCTCCGCGTGGGCTCGAGTTTCCACGTGGCCGAGGGCTGCGGGGAAGGCGTGAAACCCATGTGGCTCCACCCGCCAGTATAACTGGAGCCTTCTCCAACAGGGGACCCCTGTAGCCCCACTGATGGGCAAGTAGGGACACATGGGAGAGTGAAGCCACCCTGGCAACTTGCCTCCCCGTCACCACCAGTCATTGCTTTGTATTTCTCACTCTGTTCGCCCACTGTGGCCAATTCCCAATGTAGGATTGCCATTGCAGAGCAGGACTGCTCTGCAGAAAGTGGGGGCAGCAGTAAAACCTTTTGAAAAACACTACATCAAAAACCATTCCCCTTGAATCGGGCTTGATTTTTATGGCCACTTTGCAGCAAGTTTCTAGCATTGAAGTCTGCAAGGTGGAAAGAGGGATCCTAGAAGGGCAAGGTGAAAAAGAAAAGGCAAGGCAAAAACAAAAAGGCAGCCTCCTGCTTGGGGAAATGGATTTTGGATCAGATTTACATACAAAAACTGGCATAAATGCGTTGGNGTTTTTCACAAAAACGATGGGTGAGGAAGAGGAAGGGGGTGGGGGAGAGAACAAATTGGGAAACGAGAGCGCAGCTTCCCTTCATAAGGACTTGAAAAGTTGGAGGCTGCAAGGAGCAGCCCTGACCCTGGACGTATGCTACAGGAACCGGCAGATTTTCCTGTTGGTTATTAAAAATTAAAGCCCCCCTCCTTCCAGGGGGCTGCCAGGGGAGCTGCGCTGCTGCACCGGGGCTGCACGCAGGGGCATCCTCCGACAGGGACAGGGGGAGAGGGAGCCGGGGGCTCTCCCCCCCATCCCTCCTGGAATATGGCTCCTACTTAGTGTTTAGCTGCCCTGGATTGTACAAAGGGAAGCATTAGCTGAGCGCTGGCTGTGCTCTCCCCAGCCGGAGCTGTAGCCCGGAGACACATTAACACACTTCACTCGGGGAAGAAGAAAACCCAGGCAAGAAGAAGGATGCTGAGCCCCTGCCTGTGTTCTCCCGCCTGTCCCCTTCCCCACCGCGGCTTTAACCCTTTCTCCATCAAACCAGACAAGGAGCAGAAAATAAAAACAAAGCATTGCTCAGCAGAGACTGGTATTTAGGGGACCTGCAACGATGGGGCAGGATGATGCAGAAGTGGGGGGAAATTCCAGTTTTCACAGCACGGCTTTGAGAGAGCTAAGGGAGAAAAGAGCTCAAGAGCAGAGCAGGAGTAGAAAAGCTTTCTCAAACTTACCGGGGAAGACGCTGGCACACAGCAGGAGGAGGAGGTTTCCTTTAGACACAAGAAATCCCATTGTGGAGCAGAGCTCAGGCTCTCTAGTGTGCAGAGTCTCCCGTCAGGGCAACTTTTCCTCTCTGAGTCTCTGGATCCTCCAGCTTCATTCCCCTAAATTCCTTTCTCTTCTTCCCTCTCACCTGTCTCTGGGAAGGGATAGTGGCTGATGGTTTGTTCTTTTTTTTCCTTTTCTCTTCTAACTGATTCCAGCCCTTCCTCCTAGAATGATGCTCTTCGCTGGGACACGGATGCACAAATACTTGCAAGCGATGCGTGAGGGCTTCAGAAAGCTCCTGGAAAAAGAGACACAAAATGCACAGCCTGCCGGGGCTCTCCTGCTTGCTCCTCTCCCCTTTTCCTACGGGGCGGTTTGGCTGCTTGCTTTATTCCTTGATGCTGCTCCTCCTGTTTCCACCCTTCCCCCAGCCCTTTGGGCAGCCTTTGCTCAGATTCTGTTGCTGATGGGGGACCGAAACCCACGCCAGCCCTCGGTGGAGCAGAGAGGGAGCACAGTGTGTTTGTATATTTAATGTCGTTAGACCTGCCCACCTCCTGCTTAGGAGGAGGAGGAGGAGAGAATCTGTGCACTCCAGCAAACAAGCTGCGGGGAGGAAAACTTTTAGCATGAGAAATAAAGGGGGGAGATACAGAGCCCAGCTGCAGCCAGAGGTGGTGGCTATGGGGCCATCTGGGATCTTTGTAGCACTTTTGAAGCCCAAACAGTTGTTAATTAACGAAAGCTGTCTGCTTAATCTTGTCCAAGCGCTCTTCAAAATCACTCCTGTAGACTTAACAGGGTAATTAGCCCGAGAGATATTACTGGCCTGGGCATGTATCTCTGCTGTCGACAGTTACTGGGCTGATGAACCTACCCAGGAGAATAGGGCCCTGTCGTGCTTGGTGCTGGACAAACACGGAGCTGAAATACAAATATGAGTCTCTGCCCACAGGCAACATGTAAATCAAAGGTGAGACTGAGGCAAGAGGTTACTTGAAGATATCTATATTCTTGAACATTGCTTAAATATACCACAAATAACTCTGTCGAAATCATGAAGATTTTTATATATATATATTTTTTTTTCTGTGCAGGAAAGCTGCAATTATCTGTTAGCTGGAATTATCACTCCAGCCCTTCATCTGGCATCCCTGATTCCTTGTACGGGAGACGTGGAGTAGAGCCCTCTCGCTTTCGTTTTAAAACTAGCTTTGATATTAACAAAATTACTTCCACATGGATAGCAAATGGATTTCTTTTTCAGGCAGGGGTAATTTTGCCACCTGCAAAATTAATCAAAGTCTGTTCTAATAATACTAGCTACATATTTTATGTATAATAATTTCCCTACTCCTGAAGTATCTGAAATATCTTCCATTATAATAGATTGCTGTCTGAAAATAGGGAGGAGTAAAGCCACAGGAGAAATTAGGTCTGTAGTGAGATTATAAATAACATCAGTGTAGCACTAAACTCAACTTGTCTTGTCTTTTCTTGTCTCATTTCTTCCTCAACAGTTGTCAGCCTTTTCAAATGACAAACCCCACCACATTTTCCATTGGGTGTATAGAATCCTGTACAATTTGCCTGCCTTCCTCTTGGTGTCCTGACCCTCACACTACAACACCTGAGTACCTGTGACATGCTATGAAATTCTGTAGTGCTCCTTCCAGGGAACCATCCAGCATTAATTCAATAAACAGCAGACGTGAGATCAAATTAACTTAAAGCTCAAGCGTGGGTTCCATCCTGAGAGCCAGGTTCCTGTGCAGCACTGAGCACCTCTCCTTCCCACAGCTAGAAATAGGGTAGCAGAAGGGAAAACATTCCTTTTTAGGGTAAAACCAGCATCATTCAGTCACATGCTGCAGCCACACATTCCCAAATACCTACGCAGCAATCATAAAAGCCCATCTCTTTAAACCCCTTTGCTCTATGAACTCTGGAGGGAGAGGGACATCACCTCAGTCTGCATACTCCTTAGCTCCTCACTGGGTCTGGAGATGTGCAGTTCCTACTCAGCAGCATTCAGGGGGGAAATACTGGGTTTCAGCCCATCTAGTTCCAGCAACAAGCACCTTACAAATTGCCCAAGGCTCATGTTGGGAAATTGGATTTCTAACGGCCATTTTTCAAGGAGGCCGGTGCTCTGCACAGGTCACATGTTGGGCAGCCAAACCCAAGGGAGCCAAGATCAGCTATTCCCTTTTGAAAACCTTGGCCATAAATAATACAGGTGTCCTTGACTACAGGCCCTCCTGGCAGAGCTGATTCAAATCCCATGGACAAACCCCATCCATCTTCACCTTGCCTCGCTTTCCGTGCTGGCGAGCAAATACTGCCTTCGGATTAACCCTATAAATAATTTTGATTAAAAAAGGATTTCCTTCTTTTGGAAATTAATCGTAAATCACCATTTCCTCTAAGTGAAAGGTTTATCCCTCACCTCCCTGGCCCTGTTTTTATATGATGTGGGGAATGACCATATTTTACAGAGGTTTCTGTGCCTTGAACTGACCTTGTTAAATCTCACTGCCGGTTTCTTTCTGCATCATTGGGCCATAACGAAATTTCCATCAGCTCCTGTGTGCATTTGGACAGCGCTGCCTTCCACTGGTAGATGTGCAAGGGACTTAGTCTGACTGGGACAAAAGATGCCATTTAAAGATGTTAATGATTTTTTTTCTTTTTACTGTGGGAGAAAGCTGCAACTCTGGCCTGATTCTCAGGCACCTGGGTCTGAGCCTCCTCATTATTATTATCTTCCTTTGTCTGGAAAAAGACGTGGATAATTTGGATAGTCCAGATGTTCACAAAAACTGAACACACACACCCCCCAGCTATTGAAGATTGTAGACTGAACTAAATAGGACTAAGACAGTGTTTCCCCCAGGGTTTTCAATGAAATCTCAGACTTGTCCTTGGAATAAGGGCAAGCAATAATGAGCTCAGGTTTAAGTGTTTTGGGTCATTTAGTAGAATTCCATGATTTTGTGAGGATGTAGTAACTCTGGAATCCACTATCTTGTGTTTTGCCCTCCAGGATATATTTGCCCCATTTTAGCCCATTCTAGTTCAATATAGGAAAAAAAAATAACCAACTTCTGGAACAGGTAGAGGTGTGCTGCACCACCAGGGACTCCTAGGACTGCATGTTTCCTGTGAGTTTGCCCTCTCTCTCCATGCTCTTGCCTTGGATGTCACTGCCAGCTCTCCAGGGCGAGCCCTTGGCCCCTGTTTATTTTGTAAAAATGTCATCTGCATGTTTGAATCTACTGAAGTAGGACATAATAATGATAATATCTCCTTACTCATTCCCTGTTTGGGCTTGACACAGGGCACAAAGCCAGTTAATGGAAACATCTTTGCATTCAAAGGTGATCTGATTTTTCTTTTCTTTGTGTCCATTTCTGTGGACAGATAAATAAAGATTTCTCTCTCCTGTTCCTAACTGCTTTGTCATCAACAGAGACTCCAGGTGAAGCAAAAGCAGCGGGAAGAAAACCAACACTGAAGGGGGAAGAGATCTCCTTTCAGTGAAATGTGCACTGAAACGAGCAGAGCAGAGGGACCGTGTGAGGCTGTTTCCCTCTGGGGAAATCTGCAAGGTACTGCTGGCCTCACACGAGTGACTCTGATTTATTCAGATGTATTTCAGATTGTCTGCGCCAGAAGACCTTGAAAGGCATTTTTAACTAAATCAGATCTTTTTACTGTGCAAGAGACTTTTAGCCACGCAGGGAACCTGAGACACCTGCATGGGAGTCAAAACAACAGAGAAACAAGCAAGGGTAGCAATGATTAGTTCCAAAGCAGTAGATAGAGTTATGAAGCTCAGGCTTCCTTCCTTCTTGGAAGATGGCGATGGAGTGGATGGGTTCCCAACCACACAATACTACTGTTGTTATTTCCTGGAGCAGTCTCAGGGCAATGATCAGACTCTGGGGACAAAGGTGGTGTCATGGAGTGAGAACCCAGCTTTCTGTTCGCGATGAGCAATGCATCTGACATGAGATTCTCCAAAGCTGCATCACCCACATGATTCCTTTCTAGACCAGTTTCCATCACCAAGTGCACACAGTAAGCAGACAAAACTGGCACCACCACCCTTACCTAGTAGCCCAGACCTGGGTACTCAAGGCCACTGCAGGGATGTGTCCTCCAGTTTGGGCACCAAAGTCCTGATCCAGGGCAGCCCCCAAGCTTCCAGCCACGTGGAGGAGCTCAGTGGGACACTGAGCAGATAGTATACACACTTCACAGCTGGGCAGTATCGCTAATGCAACAGCTCGCTCTTCTCTCTCTGAGCTGATTAAGATTTGAATCCAAGTGCAAGAGACCTAATGCATTAACCTCTTGTGTATTACTGAGCTGGGAGTTAAGGGAGCTCAGCACCTTGCAGGATTAGCTCCATAATGAAGCTCTGGGGAGAAGCCAGCTGTATTTACCTCTGGCCAAGCTATGAAGAGCAGGGGAAATTGTCTCACCACCTTCATCTCCTGGCTGGTTCCCACCTCTCTCTTCCACAGCTCTGTAGCATGGTGATGGTCCAACCATTGACTCATCGTGCCAGAAAACACACTAATCCAGACATTTCTTCTTCTCTGGTTTTCTTCTCTTTCCATTCCTCACTCAGACTTGAGAATTTCTTAAGAAGGTTCATTATTAATAAAGCAACAAGAGCATTTGTAATAAAACAAAGCAACAAAGCGAGCCAACCATTGGATACAAAAAAGGAAACAAAGCAGCAAGTCATGGCCTCATTAAGGCTTCCAGCTGTATGGCTATTAAAGACCTCATGCTACAAATCAGATGAACCCCTGTGCCTTATTTGTAAATGCCAGACTTCATTGTGAAGGGCCCATAAAGAGCAAGGAGGCAGCTTTTGCTTCTCTTGAGATCCAAGAAGATGGATTTTTAAATTAGAGAACAGGGGCACGTCTCTCCGGACGAGTTTGTTCTCCAAGGCTAGATTTGGTTTCACTGCTCAGCTTTGTAGATCTAAATTAGGCTCTTGTCCTTCCTCACCAGAGGGCAAATGCTGCCCAATTTATTTGCTGAAGAAATCTGGAGTTGACTGATTGACAAATCCTTTCCCTTTTCTCTCCATAATCACCAACAGCTACAGATCACATCTTCCCAACCAGCACAAACCTGTCTAAGGGCACTGCATGCTACAAGTAAAGCAGGGCTTGACAAGAGGCACAGTGCAATTAGCCAGATGAGGCAGCTGAATAAGTTACAACCTCCCAGAAGCTCCTGGCCTGGTGTATTAAAGTGAAATGAAATAAATCTGCTGAACACCCTGGGCTATGAACAGTGGTACACATACCATATATCCAGCTAGAGAGCAGGAGCTGAGACCTTCTCCATCCACCTCTGGTTGAATTAGTGGAGCTCAGGAATTGCCACCCATGCCAGGCATGGAGAACAAAGAGCAATCCAGGCCTTCTAGTATCTACTGCAAGTGCCCTCATGGAGGCGGCTGTGAAGGCAAGGCTGAGATTTGCCAGCAACAGACTCTCCTCCAAGCTCTGCCTTGGTGACTTCAGGCTTCGGGTTCACGCCCGCATCAGTGTGAATGTGATCTGTGTCCTCTGTGCAAAAATCAGCATTAAAAAATGCAGTCAGTGCTAAAAACTTGGTCATAAATATTGTGCTTGGCAGCAAGCTTTGGCCATAAATATTTCCTTGGTTAACCAATAGGAAATGATAGCTCTTAAATCTCAATTATAGTTGAGTAGTAACTGGCTCACACTCATTGGCACCAGAGTCCTGCCTCACTTGTGCAAGAAATAAGGGCAGCTTTCCCACAGTTTCTGAAGCAACCCTGAAATCATGATTCACAGAATTCAAGAGCACTTTGTCTTTATTGAGTTTGGAAGGTCTAGCATGAAAAAGATATGTATATATAAACGTACATTTACTTCATCCAAAAGCTGCCTGCAGTAGAAGTTGCAATGATAGTTCTGTTCCAACTTCTTATTTTTTTCATCAGTCTCCTCATTACTGGTTGGATTCATTCACACATAACTGACAGACAGTCAGGAAGTGAATTTTCCAAAGTACTGTCCAAATAGGAGAGGAAATTGGTTTGTTTTTTTCAGGAAACCCGGAGATTCGGAAGTCATTGAGTTGCTGCCATCCTGTCTGGTAGACCAGCTATAATCAAGCCAGCTGAGATGACCTTTGGTACTTGGTGTACAGTCTACAAAGTTTTTTATTAAAGAAAAGAATTTCAGAGCATCATTTTTTTTAATGGCTGACAGACAAGCTGCGGCCACACTTGTCATATACAGGTGCCTGATTTGGCTGCATCTCTCCAATGTGCATCTGGGGAGGTGGAGAACAAGGAGCCCAAGAGCTCCAAAAAAGATGCCATTATGGTCTGAATTAGAATCAAATTTCCTTTCTCCATTCACAGACCCCAGACCATCTCTTTTTGAGCACCAGAAAAGGAAGTTCTTTGATAACTGGGCTGGTAGCACCTGGTTTGCCTGTGTCCATCTCCCACGTTGCTGGTACCTTCAGGCTCACATTTTCTTTCTGCTTATTAAGACACATACTTCTATTATTTTCCTGCTGACTGGCCTACATGAAAAGAAACATCAGCCATCTGTTACTCCCACAGTTTTCTGGATCACAAGGGTTTTGTTGAATAAGGAGGGAGCTTTTTCAAAAAAGCACCCATTTCCCACTGATTTCCAAAAACTATACTATCTTCCACTAAAATTACAGCTTCTTTGCCTGCTTTCAAAGCAGAAGTCCTGCATATTAATAACCCACCAGCCTCTACTTGGGCCCAGATTCACACACAGCGTATGCATTTGTACAGCAGTTATTTACAGCAATCTGAGCAGTGGAACACAAACACTCGATTTCAAGAGCCTGAACATCTTCAGAGATCTGGACCTTTCCCATCAAAGTATTGACTGTAAACCAGAGCAGTCTCTTGCTAGTCAACAATGCAGTTATTTTTCACAACAATATTTCATCGTGATGTCTTTAGGCCTCATCCTGCCACTCTAAATATCCAATAGTGTAGAGATATTTATACCTGTGATGCTTCTCATTTTGCCAGTTGGGCTGGCATGACTAGAATAAGTCCCCTCCCATCATGATGACTGTGGAGCTTGGAATTAGCATGAACATACTTTGGCGTATTTTATTCCTGATTCAATTCTTCTTCATTTGGCATAGACTAACGTCCCATATGGCCTATTGTTGGACCCTATGCCAGCTGAAGGGAAAGCATCTTTGATTGACACTTGAAAATACCAAGTTGTGCCTTTGGGCTGGCTCAGGCTGAAAATGCTCTTGGCAAATGGAAATAGTCATGTCAATTTTATTTCGCTGTTCAACAGGAAGAAGACATTTTCTACACTGCGCAATATACATAAAAATTTATTCTCTAAGGGGATGAAATCTTCCTCTTTTGATCTCCTGTAGCGTATTTCCAACTGGAAATGGCTTTCAGATCAGACATTCAGCTCTGAATAGAACTTGGAGGAATAGAAATCCATTCCCAGCTCTGGCCTCCAGGTTCAAAAATCAAATGCTCCTTTCTTTGCAGAAAAAAACCCACCCTTGATCTGAATGATCAAATGATCTCCTGCTCAATGGGCTTGAAACCCTCACATGGGATACCTTCTCTCATCTGTGATGATGGAAATTCAACCAAACCCTTGAGATTGAGCTGTTGGCAGAAACGAAGGAATGGGCACTAATGTTTTTCTTTTTTTTGTATAGCGTCTCCAAAGACACAGTGACATCTTTCTTCTTACTTTCTTTTAAGTGTTTAGGACTATCCCAACCAACAGGAGTAGAAGTTCATCCATTCTTTCAAATTATGGCATTATGGACTACAAGAGAAATGAAAAAGGTCTCCCCGGACTATTTCACAGAAAAAGTAGGTATGGAAAAACGAGCAGCAAATAAAAAAAAACCCCAACCCTACCCTTGTTAGTAGCAAGGCTTGTGCTAACATTTTTCTTGTAATTCTGATGAAAGCATCTGGGTGCAGTCAGAGAGGAGGTGACTAATTTGTGAGCTGCAGCAAGAAGTAAAATTTCCACAAAAGAAGAAGAGCCGAGCATGGACAAATTTTTCCTTTCTGCCTGTCCAGAAAGTGCTCACAATAGAATATTTGGATTCCTCAAATAGTCTCAGTCATGATCTTGTTACTGCCAGGGGAACTAAATCAGGCTCCTGAAAGAGGAGAACATTGAAATCACAGATTACATCCATTTTGTGGGAAGAAAAATTTAGTGGATGCGGAGCCGTACTGGTGTGAAAGCAGTTGAGTTTGATCCCATGAATTAGGTACATATAACATATAAAACACATATAAACTCCTTGGGCAACCAAATGGAAATCAGAAAGCACAGTGAAAAAGAAAAAAAAAATAAAAATCAATCGATTATAATAGCAAATCTAAAAGGCTGTGCTGCAGGACCCTGAGAGCCATTTTGCTCTCTGGAGTCAAACACCTCCAGCAGAAGGGGTTCCCTTGATGTATCCTTTCTGCCGGAGAGAGATTTCTCACCTTCGTCCTTAACAAAGACTCAAATCATTGAGCCGAGCTTTGAATTGTGCAAGGAAAAAAGCGCTGGCCACTTAACATAGAAACAAAAGAGCCCACAGACGTGAGTCATTCTCCAAAAAGCAGGGGGGTTTCTTAAAAATCATAGGATTACAACATGTACGTGAAGTTCTTTTCGATCCTCTTTTGTCCTGTTTTACAGAGAGCATGCACTTCTCTTCTTGACCAAGACTTTTACAGCTATAAGGAAGAAAAAAAACCCTGGAGGTTCTTAGATGCTTATTTAACTTCAGTGTCTGAGACTGTTGATGGAACATGGCAAGTCCTGCAAGGTAACCCTGAGACCTGGTGGCCACAGCTCACAGCCCTTTGCCCAGCATCAGCGTTCAGCCCTCTGCATCGCATCAGGAGAGAAGCAAGTTTAGAAAGCCCAATCTCTGGCCACATTTCAGCACTGCTCGTTCTGCTCTGGAAAATGTAATTTGTTGGAACTGTGGAAAACTTTCTAGATTTGAAAACCCACATAAACTAACTACTTTTTTGGTTGTCGTTGCTAGGATTTGCCGCTTTTGATTTTCTTCTCCCACGAGTGAAGGAGCTTTGGAATTCATGAGTGTGTTTCAGGGAGGGATATTTGCTTCAAAGGACTGCCTCTGTGAGCAGACCCAGCCATTGTTTGCTCCTTTATTCACAGAAGGCAAACACAAATGCATAAATTATGCATGCAAAAAAAAAGAAAACCGAACCAAAAAACAATCAATGAGGCTTCTAAGGGGGGGAAATCTCTGAAAATGGTTTTGAAGGCAGAGAGCAGCTCAGCTCTGCTGCAGCCAGTGACTCATAAGTACCAATCACACCAGCCCTGCAGTTTATTAAAAATCAAGTCAGGTCCCATGCAGAAGTGATGTTATCCTAATATTGCAACCATTTCAGCAAGGTGTAAATTGCTGGGCTGCAAGGAATGACGTTGCCTGAGGCAAACTATCAGTTCTGTGGAAGGGGACAGGAGATCATTTGTGGAAGAGATGGCACAAGAGCAGGCAGTCTGAGCATTTCCATCAGGATCCCAACTGTAGCAACCACGGCTTTGGTCAAAGACAATCATTGCTAGGATACAAGAAAATCTGTCCAGAGCCATAGCAACAACTTATTACAAGCAATTCCCCAAACACCTGAGGGAGTGGTTCACCCTAGATCAGCACCTCGATTTCCCGGTGTTTATCCAAGATATAAATTTTTACCCAAATAATTTATCTGGCAGCTGTGAAAAACGATTAAATGGGAAAGCAGATGCCTATAAAAATAGTCCCTGCAAAGAATTTCGTTTAGGTGAGATCCCAAGGGGGGTCAGCAGTGTTGCTCCCAACACTGGAACTCAGAGCTACACACAACCTTTTCCTTTATGCACATCAAGTTGTACAGCCCTGGCAAGGCTCTCCCTGCCCCTCAGATGCCATCACTGTCTTTGGTGGAGATTTCAGCCACACTTTGGGAAGCACCACACCAAAAATTTAAAGTTATACCCCATCTCCAGTGAAACTGTTGGGGGTTTAATGCAGCCAAGGCTAGAGATGGCCCATGGCTGGCTAGGGACATCCCTTGCAGGGTAGATGAGGATAGGACCTGTCCCACCACAGCATGGAATCTTTACCACAGTAAAGAAAGGAGGTGTTCGTTCCCATGTGGCTGGCAGGATCAGCAGATCATAAATGCCAAGGCCCTAGCACAGCAAAAGCACATCACTGGCAGAACCAGAAGAAATCAAATGGAAAAAAAAAAAGACATTGTTGTGGAAAACCTCCCCTTTTACCACCTTGAAAGAGTCAGACAAACCTCCCAAAGCCATTTGGACCTGCTTTTTTGAGTGCTGCCATTTGCTGCCTCCTTTTTTGTTTGCTGCAGCTAGATTTCCCAGCAGACCAGCACTGAGCAGCACCTGATAAGGGGACACAGAGCAGCGTGTCCACTGTGGGACAATATCTGTGTGTCGAGGGGTTCAGCTGCCACTGAAAAGGTGTTTGCACTCAACAAGGGTGATCTTTATGCTCAGGGCTAACTATGCCAGAGCAACCTTGTGCTTTGGGCATCAGCTGTCAGCAGGGATGAATGTCAGGATTTGTGGCAGCCCTGAGCTCTGGGACTCCTTGTTTCATGATCCGTGGTGCAGCCACGTGTTGTGCTCAGACTGACTTGGCCAGACACTGACTTCCACCAGAGCAGCTTAAAGACCTCTGGACCAGGCCAGAACAGGGCAATATGCACCAAAACATTTACCCCCCTCCAGATCTGAACAGTCAGCCCTGACCGAAGGTGAGAGAAATGCACACTTCTGAAGATGTTAATCCAAAGGCTTCAGGGCTGGAGCCACAGCAGTATACAGGGTTGGGAACAGAGACTGCGGGAATAGGAACAGGGTTACAAACACTTTCCCAGAGCTTCTTGCGAGGTTTATTTCATTTTTTAAAGGTTTACTTGCCAGGGAAGGCTCCACGCAACTGGTATGGTATCCACAGGACTCGCCCTAGCTCCTTTGTAAGCTCCCAGCCTGAGTCCTCTTAAAAACAGTTTTCAACATAGAATTCAGCGATGTAAAGGATAGGGGAATTCAGGAAGAAAGACGACTACTGTAGGAATCGGCTTTAACTCAGAAAAGCTGCAAAAGCTGAGACACAGAGATCCCACTCCTGCTGTGCCCTGCAGCCACACTGGCTCTTTTGGGATGTCCGAATGCTGGGGCAGTGGAAGCTTCACCGAGTGTCTCCCTCCTGACTCCAGGCACTGGTTCCATTATTAGACCATTCAATGTTTTTTTCAGTTGTTTTTTCCCCCCAAGGCTGTCAGGCATTCATTAGTCATAGAGTGACAGGTAACACTGCCATTGCTGTGTTAGAGCTTGACTATTTGCAGCACAATGAAGCCAAGCACAGATTAATTGACCTGTGTGAAAGCCAAACAAAGGAACAGGGAGATGTTCCGCAGAGGCTCCAGGGCATCCAATACCTTTGCTTCAGTAATTTCAGCACTGAAATCATTTGACACATCTTATCATGCAACTCGGGTTAAAATTAAGGGACTCAATGTCTCTGAAAACATATAGGCTCCATGTAAAAAACGAAACAAAACAAACAAAAAAACCACCAACAGTTTAGCCACTGACCCCTACACAGCATCTATCCTTCCAAGGAAAAGAGCAGAAAACCTCATGCACACTCCTGGTTACACAACCCACAAATCAAACCTCCTTTCGACATGCATCTCTGGAAGACACACAAGATAAATATAGAGAAGGCAGTATCTCAGCTAATTAAGCTCTGGCAAAGGTGAACTGCTGAAAGTTTAATTAGCTGGAGCACAATTCGCTGATGTTCCTACTGCAAGGGTGTTTAAATCAAAGTCAGCTTCATCTGGATCTAATTTGTAACGTGCAGGAACCCAGAGGGGTGACTAGTCTTTCACCTTTTGGTGGAAACAGCACATCATCACAAGCTTAGGGAAAATAAGCCCTAATGACATCACCAGGGCTCCTCTAGGCAATGTGTTTCATTTTTCTGTTCAAATTATTCATCTGTTATTTAGCTTAACGTTCCACCTGGGTTTACTGTATATGTTCAGCTCAAAAATCCTATTGTTCAATTCGTTTTGAGTTTCTGTAAGCATTTTTCTACTAAACCAGGACAGAGGGGCAGCAGAGGGTCATGGGGCATTGGGTAACTCTCTTAGTGAATCCTACTATAGGGGATCCAACTGGTGGTTGCTCAATCTAATGGGTTTCTTCCCCACAGCCTGAGCTTCTCTTAATGACATTTTAAACAGAAGATAGACTGATGTTTTTCCAAGAAAGGTAGAAATCTGAGGCAGGGGAGGAGGGCTGTAAGTAATCACTCCTGATGGTACAATTCACCTCGTAACCAGTCAGAGCTGCTGATCCCAGCCCAGGCTCTCCCTCAGGCTGGAGCAGCACTGTTTGCTCTCCATCAGCAGTCTGGTGCGGGTGCTGCCATGTGCAACAGGGAAACTTCATAAATCAATACAAGTGTTACTTTAAATTAAATCTCGAAACCATCATCTTTTCTAAGCTAAAGTGAAAGCACTAGACATCAGTTGCAGACTCTCCAAAGTGTGAGAGCAGAAGTGATCAAATGCACATGGAAAAGAAATAAACACACAGCAACTATTAAAATTTGCCAATTAGATTCTTTATTTGCTGTGTCAAGGCTTTCCTCTCAAAATCGTAAATGTTCCATTGAGAGTGAAGCATAGACTGGGATCAAAATTTCTAGAAGCTTCCAAAATCTTCCCCCCCCTGCCCTTACAGAGGGAAAGGCCACTGCTGGCCACCAGCAGCCCTGCTTTCCTCCTCCACAGTTACTGCAGTCAGGTACCTTCACTGCAAAATCATTGACTCCACCTGAGACTACTCCACTGCCCACTCATTTAGAGGGAAATAAGAAAAGTTTCAAACTGTTTTCTAAACATTTGTCTAAATTTGGCCTCTTCCTCTCTGATACAACCCACTCTGCTGCTTCCCTTCTAGCACCATGGGGCCTCTTTCTCTGTCACTTCTCATCCCACAAGGCTCTGAGCCAGATGATGGGAAGCTCAGCAGGAGCATCCAAGGAGAAGAGAAGGTCAGAGACCATCATCACACTTCTTGGGTCAAAAACCTGCTAAACTGGGGGTCCCCAGTTCAACATTAACAATCATTTTCCATGGGTAGAAAACCAGCATCTTCTATGAACGAGTAGACTCCTCTGCTGGACAGGCAGTGGCTGCATAAATGGATCAATTTAAATGTACATCAGTAAAAAGACATCTTCCCTCCCTTCTTCCTTAGATGTAAAAAATCAAAAGGGTGTCTTAATTCTGTCTGTCTCTGTCTGAACACATCAGCTGTTTTGGTCTACCCATATGCAAGCTCCTACCCCACATTAAGTAGGAGCTAATTGGAAAGAGTTTGCAATGGATTATTTAAAAATATTTTGTCCAAAAGCAAACCTTGTGAGTCTGAAGCTGTCCTAGACTCGAGTAATTATAATAATATTTCTCCCCTCTAATTTAATCTTATCCACAGTCCTTTGATTCCACAGTAGCATCTTCCCACCAGTATCAACAAGCAATTAGTATTTTTGCTCGAAACTTGTTTATGCTTACTATACTTTAAAGTGAACAGAAGGTATGGCTTCTTAAAAAAAAATAATATCTAAACAAAAATAATTTAGAGACAAACAGAATATGCTAGTAGGAAGGAATTACATAGTGCCTGGAAGAGAACAATTAATATCCTCTGTGAACTTGAGCAAAAGCCACAAAATTCATTTGTATCCTAACAGGATTTTCCTTTATAAAGGAAAACATGAAATATAAATCAGCAATTGACATTTCTCCTTGGGGAATAACAGAGAAAGAGTGACAAATGACAGATGGCAGAGAAGTGACAGTACACTTTGCAGAGATGCTCAAATCATTTGTTGACAAGGAAAATTTAAAAGCTTGAACAAAATGAGATATTTCTGCTCACGCATTTAGTCAGCTAGTGCTTAACTGGTTTTGTGATGAAGGCAGAAAAATGCTATTTAAAGTTTCTGAAGATCTGAAAAAAAAAAAAAAACACCTCACGGATGATCATTTTCTTTAAAGTCCAAGTTGTGAAAAAACGATAACGCATTGGCATAACGTTTTCTCCAGGATAAGACTTGAAAGCCAGCACAGGAAATAGGTTAAATAAACATAACTTTACTGTCATAAGAAAATAGAGGTTTGCATTTTCCCTAAAGATTTTTTATTTTTAGGCAGGCAGTAGAAACTCTTTCAAGCCTCACTTAAAAAACTCATGCATTTATATATATAGACACCATACCTACATGTGTGTATATATATGTAAAATATATCTTATATGTAAATATAGAGATAAATACATATAAACCACACAGATATATTTTATTTTCACTCACTAAGAGGGGCACTAGAGCTGGAGCAAATGAGCAACACTGAGAGGAAACTTCAAAAGGTACCAAATGGGATAGGGGATAAAGGAATTGGAACCAAGTTTCAAAGTCCAGTCCTCCAAAGATTTTTTCCCCCCCCAGTCATTAATATCCAGGACAAAGTTCCCTCTCTTTAATTGTGCCATCAATAGATGTTCCTTGCTGCATGAACTCTAGCTCTTTTTCGTCTCCCGCCTTTCTCCTCTCAGAAGTTTGTTGTGTTATTTACTGGCTGCCATGGGGGACACTGAGGTCTGTCATTTCCCTTCTGCTCCTGAAGCCTGAAAATACATTTTGCTTATTTTGCCTGTTCTGAAAAGATGGGTTGGGGTTTTTTTGTGGTTCTGTCCATGAAGGTCCTTGCAAGCTCCACTATTGCCTGAAAAGAAAAATGAAGCAAGCTGGTTTTGAGCAGGACTTTGGGATAATTTTATATGCCTGTTCAGGAGCTTTGACCTACCAGCAGGACTCTAAGCAGATGGTTTCAACAGAGCTGATCTTGCCTTAGGGTAGGTGAATGGATGAAATATTCTTCCAAGGTCTGGAAGTTCCTATCATCCTCTCTGTTCCAGGGACACAGCCCATTGAGCAGGTGTTTCCCAGGGGTGTTCTTTCAAGTGTAGGCAGTGTCAGCCCCCCTCCTCCCTGAGCATCTTCCTGCCCAACCAACTCAGACGGTCTTCACAGCCTCCTCTCCCCAGAAGGGAGGCTCTGCCATCCCTTTCAGACACCTTTCCATCCCGTTGGATGTACAGCAGCAATGTCTCAGCCCAATCATGGGAAAAAGGGCTTCTAACAAAACCTGTCAGCTAGAGAATAACCCCCACTGTCACCCCTAGCTTTTCCCTACAGTGAATACACATTGTCACACACTGACTGGACCTCAGAGATAAAAAACAGGCTTAACACTCATCAGGGAAGCACAAACTCTTTCCAGCAATTCCTGGCAAAACGCAGGATCTCTTCACTTCTGATCATATTGAGACAGGCTTTGGAAAGCACCCCAGTATAACACATACTTTGTGGGGGGAAAAAAAGGCAAGGGAAAAAAAGAAGCGACCTATGCTGCGTTATGCTAATATTCAGTTCTTTCCCAAAGCCTGGAATGCTCTGATAGCTTTAAGGAGACTTCATTTCTTGAAAATTGTTAAATCTGTCTGAGATCTGCCAGAGCTGCTTTTTTTTTGGCACTGAAATCATGTTTTACCCAACCAATTTATTTGGTATGGATGCAAAATAGAGATACATTAGATGCTTTGTTCTTTTCTTACTTAAGAAAAGCCTCAACAATTTATTTAGATAAATTTGGATGAGGTAACCCATGCCAGCCCTCACTTAAGGAAGAATATTGTACAAACCTATAGAAGTATAAAGCATCATTCATCAGTCTCATGCTTGCTATGAGGCATTAGGTTTCATTTTTGCTGGCGTCTTGGCTTTAAATCATTCTTCCATTATCTGTTTGCTGTGATTTAGGAAGGAAAAAAAAAACACAACTTCAAAGGCCAGCCCGAATATTGAAGAGGACTTGGGCCGCAATACCTGAAACTGAGTCCTCAAACCAGCTAACCACACTTGTGGCTAATCTCCTTTGACATTCCAGCACAAATAGTATTTGCAAAATATCTAAAAATTAAACCCATACTTTGTCAGAGCCCAGGCCTGAAATTTCAGTCAGGCACGAGTGATAGATTAATGCTGGCTCTGATGGGTTGGTTGATCTGTTCCACAAGCTCAGCACCAAAACCAGCAAATGATGGATGGAAACGGGTTCATCGGTTCCCATCCTCATTAAATTTAAGATTGCAAGTGACCAAGAACAAACTCCAAAAAGAACATTTTTCAGCAGAGGTCATCTGCCCTCTCCAGATAGAAGAGAAAAATCTTTTATCTAGTTACTTTAAAAATATGATGTGTGGTGAGCTAGAAGTACTCAGACAGGACAGGGACAGTGGGATGTCCCTATGGAGACCAGCAATGGCCACTTGAGAGCTATATGACCAACCTACTTGTCTTCTGCAGCATAATCCAAGTTTCAAATCTAATACTTCAACAAATAATAAGTAAAATAATTAGCAGAAATACTTGGCAGTCTCTGCTTGCATAAACCCATATCCACACTGAATATGGAGTGGATTTAAATTCTTGAGAAACATGGGACCTTCTCCATAAGAGGATCATGGCAAATGATCAGAGCACCGAGGAAAGGGATTTTGGGTTCCTGATGGATGAGAAGCTGGACATGAGCAGGCAGTATGCAGTTGCAGCCCAGAAGGCCAATCACATCCTGAGCTGCAACAAAAGATGTGTTGCCAGCAGATCCATAGAGGTGATTCTACCACTTTATTCTGCTCTGGTGAGACCTCACCTGGGGTACTGTGTGCAGGTCCAGAGCCCTCAAGATAGGAAGGGCATGGACCTGGTGGAGCGGGTCCAGAGGAGGGCCACGAAGATGATCGGGGGGTTGGAGCACCTTTGCTATGAGGACAGGTTGAGGGAGCTGGGGTTGTTCAGCCTGGAGAAGAGGAGGCTCTGGGGAGACCTGATAGCAGCCCTCCAGTATCTGAAAGGGGGGCCTACAGGAAGGATGGGGAGGGTCTGTTTACAAAGGCCTGCAGTGACAGGTCGAGGGGCAATGGCTTCAAGCTGGAGAATAGCAGATTTAGACTGGATATAAGGAATAGGTTTTTTACTCTGAGGGTGGTGGACCACTGGAACAGGTTGCCCAGGGAGGTGGTTGAGGCTCCTTCCCTGGAGATATTCAAGGGGAGGCTCAAGGAGGCCCTGGGCAACCTGGTCTAGTTGGGGGTGTCCCTGCTGACTGTGGGGAGGTCAGACTAGATGGCCCTAGAGGTCCCTTCTGGCCTGGGCCATTCTATGATTATCTCCTCATAGGATCTGCTGCAGAGCAGAGTTTAACGTCAATGATCCACCTCTTTCAGGAGCAAACAGGGGTCTGGAAAGGCTTTAGCAGGCAGGACTTCATTGAACGTGTTAACTGGGAGGTCTGTGTTAGTAGGGTTAACAAAGCTTTTGTATGCTTTAGAGATACACATAGAGAAAATGGGTTTTTTTAGGGTCATTAACCCCAGTACCTGGCTGATTGTGATTATCACACAGAAGAGATTTCTATAAGTCATGAATATTTGTTTGGAAAGACTGAAGCATTTCAGAGAGAGGATCGCATTCAAGTTTGAGCTGTTCATTCAGGCTGAGCCAAAGAGGATTCCTAATTCTTCCCCCCCATTGCACCCCAGTTAAGCAGTGGCTCAGTCTTTAGCAGATGAATTTGCTGAGGCTGGAGGGTCACTGGAATAGGGAGATAACCTTGCCCTGCAGGAACGGGCCATTTTACATAGTTCATCAACCATTTCCTCATGTGAAACAGTATCATAGCAATGAGTTTCTTCCACCCTTTCCTCTCCTTTAAAACACTGTAAAACACTGTTTCTACTTCCAACCTCATAAAAGATGAAGCATCTTCCCAGAAAGTACTGGGGAAAGTTACCCCAGGAGGGAACCATATATCCTTCAAACTGACAGATTGAATCACCTACTACTTAGTATCCATGTGACAATGCTGTTAACTGAAATCTTTTAGGAATACTCTCAGTACTAAGATATGGCTTTCTACATAAGTACTGAAGTCTGGACAGGTCTTCTCATCTGCATGCTTGACAGGATACTTGAAATTTAACTGGAACCTTGGTTTGCCTGATAGAAGCCTTCTGTACAACCTTCTGTACAAAGGGTGCCTGATTACACCCAGTCACAGAGCAGTCAGGGGAAGCAACACTGAGACCCCAGTGTGCTCCTCCAGCCTTGCCCCAGGAGCTACTGGGGGCTGCAGTGGGTTTTTACTGTAGCCCTGTTCAGCAATATTGAGCACAGGGCACAGAAAAAGAACAGAGACAGATAAACAGCAACAACACACAACCTACAGGTGAGGAGAAAGCCCTGCCTAGAGCAGGGAGAGACTTCCCCAGCACCCATACAGCTCCAGAGAAAACCCATTAAATATCCAGGCTACTAAATTCCTCAGTAGCAGAGGTAAGAAAGACACAATACTTGATTCTCTTTGTCGAGCAGGAAGAAAAACTACAACTGAAATGTTGTTCACTCACCAAGTAGTAAAAACCAGGAAAACAACAGCCCCAGGACCAGGTGAAATTCTTCAGGAAAACACAAAAAGGCAGATGCATGCTGGGCACTGAGCTCTTATTGGAAGGCAGTTAACGAGCATGAGTTAATATAAATGAGGTAACTGTGGAAGGGAATGATTGCTACTAGGGAAAAACTGTCCTTATAAGTAAGGAGGAATGTTGTCTGAAAATGCAAATGTATATTCTTAGGGTAGATTCATTTTCTTTTACTTGTTATATTAGGAGTCAGGCAGAAGAATAAGTTGAGCTCCCTGTTCAACCTAGCTTTGGTCTGCTTCTCTTAACTTTTCAGTCCAAGATAAGAAAAAAAGGAGGAAGGGCAAGACTGGACATTCCATGGGGAACAACAGCTTTGAGGGCATGAAATAAAGACATGAAAAGGTTGAAAAGATGAAGTGTAACAATGTGGGGTTTCTGCTTTCTAAGTCCCTAGTTGACAGTGCCTAGCCAGAGGATTCCGCCTTTTCTTTTTTGCAAGATGTCTCCCTAAAACCTGTCTTTCCAAATATTTTCTGTTACAAGTGAAACAAGGAGGAAGCTGATTCCCAGAGCTGCAGGTGTCTCTTTCCTGGTGGCATCAGTACAACCTGAAGCCACGGAGGAGGCACAGGCACCAAAGAGAAAGCACTCAAGTTTCTAGGGATGGACTGTTTGAAAGAAAATAGGTCATATTTCAGAGAAATGGGTGAATTTACGGCAGGGAAGAATGTACCCTGAACCCCTGTGCTTGTGGCTCCGCATGAAGTTGCGACTCGGGGGGTTGCTAACACAAATGGAAAATTACCATTGCTTTTGCTGCACCCCAGCAAGGTGATAAGCGTCAGCTTGCTTTTCAGCAGCACCATCAAAGGAATAAAGTTGGGAGCATCTCTCGGCCCTGGCAGCCTGCTGCACGCTCTGCCTGTGTTTACTGCAGGGATAATGACTCCTTGTCAGGACTAATTCTGTAACGGGAGTGACAACCATTTAAGGTCTGAGTGGTGTCATTAGATGTGGCTTGCACACTCTCCAAGCTACTTTTGCTTGCAATTTATGCCATGTTGTCTTTCAACATGTGCAGGAGTTGATGAGGGGTGGAGGGAGGGCAGTGCATTTCCAACCTTTTTAACAGTGTTGAGGCAGTGGCAAGTTATTGCAGGCTTAAGGTGTCACTTGAGGAGGCATGGAAAAGAGAAGCATGTGCATGAAGAGGGAGGAAGCAACCCCAAACCTACTCTTCATCACAATATGCAGGTCTCCAGTCTCCCCCGTATCCCTCAGAGCATTTGCACGTGGTCAATGAACAGGCTCTCAGTGTGAAAAGAGCTCTTTTTTCTGCACAGCAACACTTAGGGTGTCTTGCACACCCAGAGGACTGCTGGGTTCCTATTTTCATATCACTCTTGCGTTACATTTTCAGACCTAGCAGTACAAATTTGCCCAGGGTTTCCCTCCTAGAAAAGAGGACACTGCTAAGCCCAGTGCAAATACACTTTTTGACTGATAACTTTAAAAAAGTTGGTATTCTGAAGTAAATTGTCATTGGTCAAATATTCATCATTAATCACTGTTCACCTTGGAAAATACAGGCGGTGGTAGCTCTCAGATACTCGCGTCCTAGCAGTTGGCAGGATTTTTTTCTTAACAAGAGCTTGACTTTGATCAAGGGCAAACAAATCAGGGAAGCAGAGCAAGCTGCTGTTCTAGCTGGAAATGTAGTTACAGTTTTCATTTTTTTGGGTCCAGTCTCTGGCTCTCACCCTGAAGCAGCAAAGCAGCGTGGGGTTTGCTGGAACGAGAGTCTTCCCGTGTCATCTGGACTGGCACAAGCTTTGCACTTGTCATCTTGTCAGTGGGATAACAAGGCTTGCTCTCCCTTTGGGCAGAAAGAAACCAGCTTAATGGGAGAAGTGGAAAGGGTAAAACCCAACCGACCCCTGAAGCAGCCTGAGCGGGACCCCCTTGGCTTTGTCTCAAGCAACACTCACCACAGGTCAGCATCGCCTTCTCTAACGCTCCTGGGTGACCAGCAAAAATCCACGTGGTCACAGCAGTGGGAGAGTTGGCCGTGTCCTGACCACAGGTGTCAGACGGCATCAACGCCCAATTGAATCTTTGCCATCTATTGGGCAGCTAATTTGTTCTGACAACAAATGAAGATGTTTCCTTCTCTTCCCCCATGGTTAGCCATTCTTTAAAATAGCATATTTTTTTTTTCAACAGTCATGCTGAAAAATGGCTAAAATGAGTTGAAATGACTGAAATGATTGGGGGAAGATGGTTAATCTCATTTAATTGTATGACACGTTTGAGCCTTGGTGCAGTGATACAGTCCTGTGAATCATATTCCCACAGGGTATGAAGGAGTTGCACCAGTTTTATATAACAACGTGCAGTTGGACAATAAATCCCCCACGTACTTCATTTGGCAGGCTCTACAGATTCCTGCAAACACTGTACCTGCTGATTTTTGTATATTTTGTGGGGATATTTGGATTCATTTGCACATACAATTAGTGTGGCTGATGTCAATGAGAGTTATTCTTAGCAAAGAGCCGGCAGACTGGGATTTAAAATAAATACACATATGTTAGAATTCATGTCAGTCAAATATTTCAGCTCTAGTCTTAGCAAAAATCATAAGGCAGCAGCAAATTATTATTTTCTTAGTTGTCAGACTAAAGTTAGATTTGTACAGTGCTGAAGGTAAAGGGTGGAAGAGAGAGCTGCTGGGCTACCTCATCAGCCCCAAGTTTTTGCTCAGCAATGAAATTGATGGTGCTGACATGCCACGGACAGAAACCTGAGGGCAAGGCAGCCCTGTGAGGGGAAGGACGTGTCTGAGGGATGTGAAGTGTGAGGTCCACGTGACTGCGAGTGCTGGTGACATGTGTGATGGATGGGCACGAAGTTCAAATAAGTGTAATGATGGATTATGAAAGCTGTCTCGACTGTGGGAAGAAGAATTGCCCAGGTGCTGAAAGGAGAAACATCCAGGGTGCCGCAGGGAATTAAAGCCTTTAGTTGTGTCACTGGAGCCAAGCCAATCGACTGTGTTTAGGATCTGCATGTCAGAGAGACTCTGCGTTGCCCAATTTCCTTTCTGTCTCCTGGATGATGATTGATTCACTGACCTTGAGTCTAACATCTCGCCCTGTGAGCTGCACAGAGCCTTCTCTGTTCCCCCACTCTTTATCCAGGCTCTTACCTTTAAGATATCTTTTCATACATAATCCAGGAGGTGGTTTTTTTGCTTTTTTTTTTTTTTTTTTAATTCAGTACAAAATAACAGTTTTATGCCACTGCATAATGTAACGGGGCTGAGGCAGGAGGTAAGTCTATTGCAAGGTACTTAGGAATAGGCAGGTGAGGGAGAAACTTCTCTATTCACTTATTTATGACTCAAGAGGTAAAAGACAGGGCTTTGCTGTTTTAGGGACTGTGAAAATATATAGGGAAAAAGTCTCCTGTGTAATGTAAACCTCCTGTCACTTCTGAGGGGAGTCAGTGACCCCAAAGGCTGGTTTTCTTCCAGCCCTGTAGTGAGCCCCAGGGAGGGAGAGCATCTTGCTGTACCCCTGCTTTGAGCAGAGATGGTGTTTTGGAAGACAACAGGGCTATGGATTTTTCTAGGGGAAAAGGAAGCAGGTAGGAATAAAACTCTGGCCTCTGTATCCCAATACAGAGCCCTGAAACGGCTGGTTGTTGAAAATAGCAGTTACCCTGGTTCTACCTATGGACCAGGCTGGACTGGGCCTCAAAGGGAGGTCAGCTGCATCCAGATGTACCCGTTAGGTGCTCTCTGCTGAAACGCTGGGTCCTCTCACCCTCCTCAACACAGCTTTTTGCCTATTTGGTCTTAATCATATTGCAATCTCATTTTCTCTCACCCAGTTCTCCTTCCCCCTCTCTTCCCTTCCTTTCCCTTCCTTTTTTTTCCATCTTTCACAAAATTTACCCACTCTCTCATGTCTCCTTCCCTCTCCCCATCTCCTATTGTCCTTCCTTTCATTTCCTGATCGTTCCATATCCTTTCTGACGTCTGAGCTTTTGTTCTGCTCCCTCCTCATCCCTGCTGGGACCTATGCTGCCTTTTCTGTTTACACGCATGTCTATACAAATTCTGAGTCTGACAAAGTGTAGAAAAATGCCCCTCTGAGACCTGTTTTCCTTTTGCAGAACAGACTGTCCTTGATGGCAAAATAATGACTCAGCACTGCCGGAGGAGAAGGGCCATATTTACTCCTCTAGTGAAAGAGGGATGCAGATGAGCCGCCCAGACTTTGGGCTGAATCTGTGCCTAGAACACAATCTGATGCTAACAAATGAAATGGATGGTGAGGCAAGGAGATGAGAAGGGGGAGAAATGATCCAACAACAGAAAATGAAGTTTTTGCTTTGCTTCCCTCTGTCTGGGTGGACCAGGAGCTGGTTGAAAAGCAGCTGCCCTGTTGTTCTTGCCCATAACCTGCATGCCAAGAAGTTCCTGGTGGTTGCTCCATTTCCTTTGTGTAACTTGAAGCATAATCCCATAATAAAAAGAAATTGGAGCATTTTGAGCTTTCATCCAAGTGTTCTTGAATGGCCGGTTGACTGCTTGGCTCCAGCATCCTTTATCAGTCACTTTATGTCGTGGCATTTTGCCTTGGGGACAACCAGCAACATCTTTCAGCACTGCCCACTTGAACTGGCTGTCAGTTTCTCTCTGACTCACAGCATTTTATTTTAAGCAATGGATTCATGAAATATTTACGTAACAATTTCCCATTTCTTTTCCACCCCCAAGTCTCTGAACTGTCCCCTTCACTCGTTGGGATGAGAGAGGTGCTCAGGAGTGATCAGCAGTGGTAGGTACAGTCTCACAACACAGATACTGAGATTTATTTGGCGACAAAAAAGCTCTCTCACCTTCTGCCCATGCCCATGAATTCATCCTGCCCATCTCTGTGTCCCTGCATGCCTTGTTGGTTCTGCTGGGGTTCCCCAGTGTCAGTTTTGGAGACATAACTGTACACACTCTCTATAGCTTTGTACTCTTATGCTAAAAGAAGTAGCAGAACCCCCTGTCGTGAATTTGAGAATCAGGAAACCATCTATTCATTGTCTTCTCTGCAACTTCTATGCTCTTGCCATCCTTTAAAGATGGGTTGCCCTAATCTGTCTCTGGTGGGAAATGGGGAACAGCCCTGCTAGAGTTTCTTGGTAGCCCTGTATGGGGATATACTGGGAACAAGCTGATTTTGCCCACACAAGATAATAATAAGCCCATGGGAGGAGGTGATTAGTGGAACAGATTCAAAAGGCACCCTGCTGAGTCTAATCTGTCTGTTGTCATTCTGCTGCTGCTGTTAGGTCTAAACAGCCAGGGAGTGAGCTAGCCGAGAATTTCTGTGGGGTTTATGTCAATCTTCTGACTTTTCATTTTAATAGTGGGTTTTTGGTTTGTTTTGGTTTTTTTTTTTATTGTTATTTATTTAATATATAGCATTGGGTCTGGCTCAGGTTGCGGATAATCTCTGCTTAGAGGTTTTTGATCCATTTTCCAAAAAGATTATTTTAATCTCTTCCTCCCTTCCCCCGGCCTGTCTCGTCACACCAAAGGATAATTATTTATCCTCTTGGCTCACCTCGCTTCCACGAGGCCCCCATTTAATACTGGCCAGATGCTTGGGGCAGAGGAGACGGGGTCAGTTTTTGTACATGGGATGCAATATGGCACAGCAGCAACGCTTTGAGACAGCGGGACAACAGGACTAAACCCTTATTTAAGTAAACCCTTGCAAAACACAGTTTTGTTGCTTATCTCTACCCTGGGCCAGGCAGAAGCCAGGCTGATGCTGGCATGGTTTTGAGCGGTCCCTGGGATGCTCTCGTTTGCTGTGACAAGTTGTTCTACCAAACAAACAGGGAGCAAGCAAAACTAGAACAGGTTGCCCAGGGAGGTGGTTGAGGCTCCTTCCCTGGAGATATTCAAGGGTGGTGGAACACTAGAACAGGTTGCCCAGGGAGGTGGTTGAGGCTCCTTCCCTGGAGATATTCAAGGGGAGTCTCGTGGAGGCCCTGGTCAACCTGGTCTAGTTGGGGGTGTCCCTGCTGACTGTGGGGAGGTCAGACTAGATGACCCTAGAGGTCCCTTCTGGCCTGGACCATTCTATGATTCTATGATTCAGCCACAGCCAGGCAGGTCCACAACACCCAACTTCACCTTGGCTCATGAAACTGTACCTGCAAAATAAAAGAAAGGCAGCATCAAAGACCTCCTGCCTCTCCAGATGCTCAAATTTAACAGCACTGAGTTTGTTCCAGAAGAAATGGTCATATTCATATTCAAAAACATTAAACTGTCCCAAAATGACAGTCAGTGTTATTTCCTTCAAAGGCAGCTCTAAAGCCACACACTGGAAGTGGCTGGGCTTGGTGTTCAAATAGGGTGAACGTCACCGATCTCAGGCCACACAGAGCCAGAAAGTATGTACAGGCTGATAAATGGAATTGGAAATCCCATCAAAAATATTATTCTGAATATTTTCTTTTCCCGTTCCCCTCTTCCTGCTTTTGTCTTTAGCAATCCTCCTCTTCCTACTCGCCCAGTCCCAGAGGGTAATTTGTCTCTTCATGGCTTGTGGAGGCTACTTGAAAAGCTTCAATTAGCGAAGAAAGGTTCTGGCCCTGTATGTGCAGCACTTCCATTTCTTGGTTTTGCTGAACCTCTGTCTTCATGGAGATTACTCACTAATCTTAATTAGGAAGTGGAAGAGGAAAAGAGGGGCTTTTTAGCCTGCATTATTCAACTTTGATCTGACTCACTGCCTTTCATTCTGGCAGAAAAACATTTCAAAGACTTCCAGGAGCCTTAGTCTAATGGCATTGACCAGAGGCACTGTCAGTCTTGCCGGAGAAGAGAAAAATGCACCGATATTGGCAGTTTCTTATAGAATGTAATAATGCCCTTCTTAGCAGCTAGCTCTGAGGAGATGTATTTTTAAATTTAAGGTCACATGGTTTTCCTTGGGTGGTTCTCATTTAAGAGTCTATAATGCATCTCATATCTTGGTTAGCTTTTTAGTCAGTGAAAGAGAAAAATTCATGGTCTCTTACTTTAGGTTTCACAGACAGCTATTAAACACACTTAAATATGCTGAATATTTTTAAGAAACCTCGAGCACTTTATCCTCAAGGAGGAGTAGAGACTCTACATCCAGCCTTCCTTCCTTCTGGTGCAGCATTGGCATGTTGAGTGGATTTATTTACAATGTGGGCTGGGATAGATTGTCTCATCCTGCTCATTAATTTTTCTTTAGCAAGTATTAGAACCACAACCAGCTTAATAGGAGAGGGTTGGGGCTTTTTTGCCATCTTTTCTGGAAGGTGATGTTGGAATCAGACAAGTAAATGATGTCATAGCACTGATTGGTAGCCCTGGAGATGTCACCTTCTGTAAAGAAAATGCATATAATAGAAGAGGTCACCACATCTACATTAAGTTGTACTGCAGATCTTGACAGTCTGTTTCATTATTTTGGTTTTAAGAGTGAATAGTATGATGGAAACTTACTGGTGGATGCCTCTGTGTTTTGTGCTCACGCTCGTGCCTCACTGCTTCAGCTGTCATACCGATGTCCTCGTCTCCAGGCTGTGTAGAGCCCTCAGCAATAATACATTATTAACATCCTCTTTCTGGGCACCAGCAATCAAACATTAATAGACCCATACAAAGTGCTGCAGTTCAGATTACTCCTTTCTTCCTCCTGTTTTGCTAACAGGAGTTGTCAATACAGAGCACGTGCTGAGCTGGGAATTGGGGTCAGCATGGAGTTTCGCCACGAAGTCACTGTCGGAGGAGTGGGAGGTTTGGTGAAGCTTCATTTCACTAAGTCAAAACTAAATACGTGCTTACTGCAAGATGGAAAATCCAGGTTTTGCTAATATGAGAAACATGGGCCTTCATCTGAGGTTTAGTAATTAAAACAAACCAACCCACCACCTCGGATAGGATACACTCTTCCTTGTTGTGTTCTTCTTGTTAAGCAGCCCAGATAGTTTCTCACCATGATCTCCCACTACTTTTATTTAAAATAATAATTAAAAAAAAACCCCAAAAGGATGAGATTTTCAAAAGCTGGCAGTCCTCCCCAACAAAAGCTCCCATTCAGTGCTAACAATTCCTCTTGATTTCCACAGAGGAAGACCTGGGGCAACTCTAAGCATATGTGAAAGTCTTAACCCTGTCTGCAGGAAAGAAAGACGTTTTACAGTTGGCTGAATTTCCTCAGTTCCTCAGCTGTCTGCCTCCTTTCACAGGACACAAACGTCTCCTCCCTTCCAATAGCAAAGCGCTGGTTTTTGGTAAATAGCCCAAGCCATAGTGGCAATGATCTCTGTCTGCAGACTTGTCACAAGAGCCACCGGAAATGGGTCAGGAGAAGGGAAGTCACTTTGCCACCTCGCTGACCTTTTTCTTAATTACAAGTAATTCAGCATTACAAATATAATCACGTGTAACAAGCAGACTAGAGTGAGGAAACCAGCTTCCCAGGCTGTCCAAAATGTGGAAGATCTCATCACTCCAACCTTAAATTTTCTGTCCTGGTGAAAATGGCCCAACAGCATCCTCCAAGGGACAGGCTAGTACCAATTTCTGATCCAGAGATGCTTGGGCAGTTTCAGAGGCTGGGAAAGAAGCCAGGATCAGCCATCTGAAGGGTTAGCTGAGGATCCTATTTATAGGACTGTTCTGGTAGCAAATGAAACGTGAACCTTGCCTGGTTGGGGCTGAGGGCAGAGTGTGCCCAGGAGGGGCTGTGCAAAAGGCTGACAAATGCACTCCCCTCACCCCACCCCAGACATTTTCAGGGACATAAACTGAGCAGTGTCATCCCCCACACCTTCAGTGAGCTGTGTCATATTCTCAGTGCTGCTTCCGTGCAGCCACATGTGAATAAAGTATGACATGAAAATACATTCATTCTACCTGTGGAGCTTTGTCTGATTCGTCTGACATCCTGAGAAACTGGTCAGCGGCGTGTAATAAAGAGCTATTGGTGCTTCAAAGGATCTAGGTTACATTAATCAATCATCTCTTTCAAAAGTAGCCTGAGCTTTTACTTCCTTTTTTTTTTTTTCCCACAAGATTCAACAAGAGGAGAGACAGGGAGAATCCTCAGGTTGTGCTGAATTTTAGATTAGCTCCTATAATACAGGAAAACTTTATACATTTCTAACTATAGCAGGAGAGATTTTGTATTTGGGAAAGGGCGGCAATGAGTGATTCTAAATGTAGCCTGGCTGAAGATGGACAATTTGGCAATAAATAGATTTCCAAGTTGTAATGAGAAGGAAATAATTGATAAGGGGAATTGTTTATCTTTGCAGAGTTGCCTCAAGAAAGGACAACCTGCTTGTTCAGGTTGGGCATGTTGGCACACACAGTGCTGTCACGCTGGAGTGGAGGAGGAAGGGACAAACCCATCATGAAAAAGAGCAATATTTTCTCCACTTCACCTCCTGAATTTGACTTCAGTGCAACATCTGGGGGAAGGAGCCCTGATCACCTTTAACAGTGACAGATGCCGTGTGCGCAGTGGTGCTCCTTGCTCCAAGCATTCAAGCATTGAGAAGGTTTCTGTGGTTTATTTTAATGGGATGGGATTTCCCCCTACTGAATGAGGCACAGCCAAACCAGATTTATTTCTGCCTCTGTAATTCAGCTTCTTCCTTTGTATTCCTTCAGGATAGGATGCTGTGTCTCTCTCCTCTGCCTCCCTAAATGCCTCATTAGCTTCTCATTGTATTTTGCCGTCTTAGCTGGCTTCCAATTTTCTTGAAGTGTCATTTCGATCACCTCAACTGCTCCAATCCCTCTCTGTGTCATGCAGAGCACAGGTAGGGCCAGACCATGAGAGACAGAAATCAGCATCATTCCTGTGAAAGCAATGAAATTCAGCTGCTTTTTGACAATGTGTGGATGTGACAGGAAGATCTTGCTGGAGCCAGCTGAGGTTTTGATACACCTTAGGTTGTGTATGTCAGAGTGACTCAGAGCCGGTGGAGGTGGGAACAGCAGTTGGGCACAAATAAAATGTTATTTTTTCTTTTTCTTTGTTTTCTTTGCTTAAGAAGAAAGAATAAACCCAAATCCTTTTCAATATTTTTTCCCCCTCACTTTATAACTCCCCTTCCCATAATGATTTTTCCTCCAAGGTGTCAAGGGGGGCATCCTTCACAGCAGAATACCAATCAAGAGGATTCCAGTTAATTGTTTCATGCAAATCTGTATAAGCTGAATGAGTCAATCCACTGAATGTTTTTTTTTTTCTTCCCTTTTGCTTTTTGTTACTATGGGTTGGTCAGTAATTAGGGATGGTGTTGATAAGCTAATAGCTGATTAGGACTTTAATCACATACCATCTGGAATTAAAAAAAAATTACCAGGGAGAAGTGAAATGCAGATTTAATATTTCCCAAAGAGGAAACCACTGCAATGTTTGAGTGGGCCTTGTGGGAATGTCTGGGTCTGCAGGGACTGCCAGGCAGGGCTGTCCGAAGGATAGGGATGAGGACAAAGATAGGGACAGTCCCTTTGCTGGCAGATCTCACTTTCCCTCCTGACAGGCTGTGGCTGTGCATGCAGGAGAGGCAGAGCTGGTTTTGCAGCATGAAACTGTTGGCACTTCTCTTTGAAGTGTTCAGTGAATATAATCTTGTTTTTCCAGACCCTTATCTACCTCATATAAACTAAGGATAGGAAAACATTTCAACCCTGCTTGGGAAGGTGTGAGAAGGAGATTAATGTATCTGTTTTTCAGAGCTAAGATGGCTCCTGCCTCACTTTTCTGAGACAGGATATGAGTCCTTGTGCTCCAAAATGTTTTCCGACTCAGAGAGCGACTGTAACCCACGAACATCTGAAAGTCTGACCTCCTCCATCCCATCACAGGCTTCCTTTGAGCCAAACTGAATGGTCAGGGCTCAAGTGCCATACCTTGAATGCAATAATCACACCCCATTCTCTTTCTCACTGCTTGCAGTGACTGTGGTGGCATCTCAGAAGCACAGCGCAAATCCACAAATAACTTCTCCCCAGCAAGGCTCTGGTCCAGGACCTGGGGGTTTACCTGTTGACCTGCTGTTCAACAGAAAACCTCTACTATTACAGTATGTAACCTCAGATTGCAATGAGAGCATGCCAAAAACCAGCCTCCCCCTTTCTCAGGGAGATGTTCCCAGCTACAACACTGGGACTAGGTGGTCCCTATCTCCAAGTGGAGAAGGCTGCCTTTGGGTTCAGGAGAGAGTGCAACAAGGCACGTACCTGGCCCTTGGACCTTTTTAAAAGAGATGGAGATGGTCCTCACTTTTTCACAGCCCGTGACTCTGTAAAAATGGCTGTGAAAGAAGAAATCTGCTTCTTTGTGGTTTTCATCATGTATTTAAGGAAAGACCTCCAAGGTGGTGGCAGCAGCCAGGTGTCTGTGGTGGGACACTGTAGGAGGGAGGGATGGAGAGGCATGGGCTGCAGTTGGAGCCCAGAGACAACGGAGCCCAATTTGGGGACCTGCTGTCGATGGGAGATATTTCATCACAAGAGGCTTGATCAGGGAGGTCAGCATCGTTCCTCCAAAGAGAGAGAGGAGCAGGCACAAAGACCGGGGAAGCCGCCGTGAGCTGCCTGCCTGCAACAGATAATTGTTCTGCTGGATTGCTCTGCGTGACCAGACAAGGCTTAAAGGAAAAACGTAGAGGCTTTGTGTTCAGGTAACTTAATGCACATTTAGAAATCGAGGAAGCAACAATCTCCAAGTTCTCAACACAGTAATTTTCTCCAAGGTCTCAACGCAGGCAGGTTTCCTCTTCCATAAACTTTCATCTTAATGGGTGAAGGAAAGAATCTGTGCTTTTTTTTTTTTTTTATTTCTTTTTCTTTGTTTTTGTGTAGGGATTACAACTTATCTGTAATAGGCAACTCTGCTGCCTACTTCCTCTGCCCTCTCCCACCCAAAAGATCTCAGCATCTCACAGCCTGAAGGGTGGATGGAGAAAAACTGCCATTTTCATTTTACAGGGAACAGACAGAGAGAGAAACAGAGTAATTGATCAAGATTAATCTGTGGCAAAGCAGAGTCCCCAGCCCCGAATCCTACATTGTGGGTTAGTCTTGCTCTGTGTGCTTTTAATAAGAACAGATTTGGACCTAGAAATCAGGCTGCATTCATGCTCAATGTAGCATGAAAGCCTCCAGTCTATACATCGTCTCTGGAGATCTGGGTTGCTTGTATGCAAGATCTGGCTTTCAGTTCTGGCTTCTGATTTTAATTTCCTATCGTATACAGGTGCTTGGCTTGGGAGCCTGCATCGCTGCTGGTCCTGAATGCTAATTCCAACCACGCTGTACGAAAGAGCCATTGTAAATGTGATAAGGAAGCACTGAGAGCTAGTGTCAGAGTCTCAGCTGATTGCAAACTGATACTGCTCCCTTGTTTAAGTGGAAAATTAGCTGGAAAAAAATCATTAAAATATGGTAGACATTTTCTTCAGGCTTTTCTGAAAGCTGGTGTTTCCTGATGCATTTAAATAAGGTCTGTATTCCCTATGTCCTTGTAATACAGAGCAACTGTCTGTCAAGAAGTACAGGACTATCTGCTATCTATTCTCTGCTCTATTGTAATTAAGGTACCAGGAATGTTTATGGGATTTGGGATTTTAATGAGTGTTGGACTTGTGCCTCCATTTTAATCAAGTGTGGGACTCGTTATTATTAACGTAGGAATTTGGATGCACACGGCTGCTTACAGAGTAAATGAAGATAAATTCCTTGCCTAGAATAGATTACAAGCCCAGGTCCTGCAACCACTGACTCTGAGGTGTTCTTGGTGAGTAAATCATTGCAGAAAGTCATGAACTGCTACAAGATGACAGAACTCTGAAGAACAGCAAGAACTGCCCCTGCTGAGGATGCTCTTGTGGTGGGAAATGAATAGGAGACCAGTGGGATTTTTTTGCTTTGGATGAAAGTTGATCTGGACTCTAGAAAACAAAAGATAGCAAGAGTTGAGTTTTGGGCAGCACCAATACTTTTGAGCTCTGATGAGCAAATTTGTTCCAGGCATCAGCCTATTGAAGCCTTGACGCTTTGCGGTGAGCACTCACCATCCATCACACCCACCAGCGTCTGTGCCCTGAGACATGGGCTCAGTCCCTCATTTATCAGAGTCTTCTTCCTTCTTCATGTGTCCCTTCTGCCCTTCACCTGCCCTAAGGCACATAATGTATGGATCTGTAGCTCCATGCATCTCCAACTGCAAAGTAAAGATAGTGATAGTTCTTGCTTACTTAGACAGTTTTCAGGCAAATCACATCTATCATGTATCTGGGTATCATTTCATACAGGGGTGCATGATGTTAGTTAAATGTTCTTGGATGCAGAATAATACAAGTACTAACTGAGTGGAAAAATATGGGAAAATAGGACAACGTGAAGGGCAGGGATAAAACCCCTGAGGTCAAGGATTTCGGGCCCTGGCTGGCATGATCAAGTGCTGGCAATGGTTCTGCTTCAAGCTGGAGGCTGGATTAAAATCTTCCAGAAGCCCTTTCCAGCCAACACTGCTGTAATTTGGTGATTGCTAATATAGTTAGCACACTCTGAATTTCGTTATTTTTAAAACAGAGCAGTTAGGTGAATAAATTTGCGTCTCCTGAGATTCATGTCTGAATTGCATTGGAAGAAATATCCTTGGTGTTTAATCTGTTGTGGGTCAGCTCTGCAGCCCAGCCCAACACCTGAAGGTACTGTTTAAATGGTCTGAAATGATTGTATGGATAGAGGAATGGATGCATGGATGGATTCTCCAGAAAGCACATAAGGGACAAGCTCATAGATGGAGCCAGACATGACACCCTCCTATTTTAATTTAAAAACCAAATCTAGGATTCTGAGTTAAGGGAAGGGGTAGCAACATTGCATTTTAGGCTGAGAAACCAGGATTTAAGACACCTGAGACCTTTTTGGACTCCTTTGGTCAGCTCTGTAATGCTGTGGATGCTGTGTTGATCCCAGCAACCAGTACATGCGGAGAGGAAATTTCAGTGCGTTGGTGACTTATGGAGATGTTTGGGCTAGGTATTATCAAGGTAATTTTTTCTTGTCTGTCACAAGGTTTTTTTCTCTTCTACCCACAGGGAATGAATTTTGGCTTTTGACTCAGTTCTTCGGGATTCCCACTGAGACCAGTTCTGTCAGCTGTAACGCTGCAGCAGGACTTGAATGGAGTGACAAAATAAGGGTATGCTCATTATCATAGTCTGAAATCACACCATATTGTGACTCTCAGGATAGCAAAATATCTCCTTCCTCTAGCTGTCTGGCTGAGTTATATTATTTGTGTCCAGATGCTATCATACTGGATCGGATTGTGCTGTCTCAAAAAGCACTAAATTAAAGCTCTCAAACCACTGTTTACTGCCCAAAGACTGTCTCCTACTGCCATATTCAGCACTTATCACTCTGTGAAAGGGAATAGCAACTTTTCCTGTGACCCTGACACCTGACAAAACTGCTTTTTTTTTGTGTGTGTGCATTATTTGCTTTGTCTTATGTTGTGCAGAGAGGAAAAGGGAAGAGCTGGGGGAGAATGTTGGCTTGTTTCCATAATCCTCCCCTCCACTCCAGCAAGGAGGGGTCACGGGTGCCAGCTAAAATGATCACGTTAGATTGACTTAATGAAAGAAGCAACTACATTTCACCATCCGAAGGGCTAAAAGCGTATATGAGGTTTTCTGCTCTGCTCATCTGGTGAGTTTAAACTTGTTATGCCATGACTTGATTTCATTTGATTACGTGCTTAAGTGATTTGGCAGAAAAACTGAAAAGGGAGAGTATAGCACTTGCATATGGGTGTATACAGTTTAGATAAGCGAGTGTTCTCTCTATTTTGGTAAGAACAGCCACCACTGGATCACCAACGGAGTCAGCTTTGTGTCTCCCCTTCTGCCTTGCAGCTGCAGGTTTCCCCTGCCAAGCCCTCAGGCTGCTCAGGGCGGCTGTGAAGCCCCCATCCTTGGAGACATTCAAAAATTGATGGCAAAAGGGCCTAAACAACCTGGTTTGACACCAAAGCCAGGTCTGACGTTGTCCTCCCTGCTCAGGGAGGTAGCCTGGAGCAGGAGGCACCCAGAGGTTTCCTCCAGCTTCAGCAACTCTGCATGGAGTTGCACAGGGGAAATGAGCTGTGTTTTTTCTGGGGAAAGAACACTCCTTTCAGCACTTCAGCGGTTACACAGACAGGACCTGTATAAATTACAATGTCAGGAAAAGTTACTGAAGCATGAAATTCCTTTTTCACCCTGGCTATATTGGAATTGATTCATTTTCACTAGAAATGTGCTCACGCTTGGCACTAAATCTTTTCACTTCTCTTTCAGTCCACGCCGGTAGTAACTAGAGAGACCTGGTAGTGACAATGAGTTATTGCAGTAAACGCCCTTACAAAAGAGAGTGATGAAATACCCTTTAACTTTCCACCTTGCATATCTGTCATCATATTATGAGCAAAGGTGGTAGGCTGTGCGCCTATTCTTATTTTCACATATAAACTGAATTCTGCTTTCAGGCAAATCCTGTGTATATAAAACTGGAGGTAGGCTGTCCCTTTGACAACTTCATACTCTGGGATATTCCCACACTGAACTGTGTGACTATATTTTTCTGGCTTTATCCTAAACTTCCAAAACTGAAGAGAATTTTCTGCATAAATACATATATACTAGCTGCTAGTAGCCCTCTCTCTCCCTAACCCATCACTAATTTGATTAGAATTCCAATTTTTAAAGAATTTTGGAAGAACCTGCTATGAAGAAGGCCGAGTGTATCACCTTTCATTTCTGTTATATTCTCATGGTGTTCTGTTTTCAAGCAAAAGAGAGCCAGTCTGTTTGACCATCTATGATATATCTTGTTCTTACTGCAGGATATAATGCTTGGTAGAAGCTAATTCACGCTGAACGACCAGCTGTTCTAACATGCCTTTGAGAAAACAAAATGGTTTGATTACAGCTCCCAAGCCACAACCAAAAACCCAAAAAAGAGATTAGGAATATGAGCCTGCCAGAAATGGTCCTTTCCCCAGCTACTGGCAGTGCCGAGAAGGGCAGCATCATCCTTTTATGAGGCGTTTCAAGAGCTGCAGGTCCTGGAGACATGGGAAAATTGGGGAAAAAGAGGGAGACACGGGCCCACTCCAGGGACAACCTGGAGTCTCAATTGCTCCTGATGAATTGCAGAGTCTATGTAGCTGCAGAGGGGGTGGCAGCAGAGTTAAGGAAATGCAAACTCATTTCAAATGCAAATACCAAGGCAACAGTTTGCATTAAAAATTAGCAGCTCTGAATGTCAGGGAAAAAGTTTTACAGGCTTCATCTGTCTCATTTCAGGCAAGGTGTCCAAATGTAGGCAGGCTGCTATTTCCAGAATCCTGGTCTGGAAAGGGAAAAGTTGTCTGGAAGGGGTCTGGAATTACTTCCGTGGGAGCAGTGACCTGGGTAGCTCTGATCTCCCCTGAGAGACCTCTGAAGGGAGCCTGGGAGGACCAGAGGGTCCCAACGAAGGACTGCAGCAACAGAAGTGGACAGAGGATGGTCTGAGCTTATGGAGACAGTAAAGATTGAGAGATATGATTTGAGAACTGGCTACAGACTTGCTGCAAAGCAGCAGCAGAAGAGGAGATGCCTGGTTATCCCACAAGGCTGCAGTTTGAAAAACAGGAGGATAAGCCAAGCTTCATGTTGCTTTGGAAGAAGAAGGTTCAAGGGTCTGGCTCAGCCTATGACCTGATCCTTCTCCCTCACGTGCTGTAAAATCTCTTCTGCTCTCAATTTTTTCTGCAACAGGATTTCAGGTTAAGAAGAAAAATAAACACAGCTTTCAAATGAAACAGAAGCTGATGTTATCTCAACAGTTTCAGCCATCACTTGCCAAGTTCTGCTCTGGCACAAATGGGTCTCTTCCATCTGGTGTGTATTTCCAGCTCTCTAAATTGAAGTTCTGTCCATGTGATCCACTCTCTGTAACAGAAAGCTTCATGGGCCATTTCTAGTATCTCCCTCTGTCTCTCTGTCCCTCTGTTTCTTGGCTGTGCAGATGATAGCAGGACTTCTTCTGTCAGGATGGGCAACCGACAGAGACTGCCGCATAGTGTCTGCACTGAGCGCGTGGGCTGAGACCCCACCACAAGTCCTTGGCTGCCCCTTTAAACAACACAGCCCCAAGTGGAACAACATCTCCAGCACAGAAAGAAGTTATGAGATGCAAAATGCATGGTTCCTCCAAGACACCGTGCTCAGATCTGGAGGATAGGATTCAAACCTTTCACAGAATCGCAGAATATCAGGGATTGGAAGGGACCTTGAAAGATCATCTAGTCCAATCCCCCTGTCAGAGCAGGAACTCCCAGAGCAGGTCACACAGGAATGTGTCCAGGTGGGTTTTGAATGTCTCCAGAGAAAGATTTTGCATTTTGTACTTTGGCCACCATTACAATTAATAATAGTTGTAACTGTTGTTATTGCATGCATTTGCTTTAAAACAAATTTTTCTATTAAAGAAAGACCGGAGGCACTGGATAACATTTTCTTTAAACTGTGCAATTAAAAACAAAGTGTCCAAGAGCTAATAACCAAAGCAGATGTTAGCTCAAAATCTAAACCAATTATTTTTAAAATCTGCTCTTGATTGACTTATGCTAATGCACTATTTTATTATCATGAGAAATTGTAGCTTGGTTTAACATTCTAATTACAGAGATAACACTTGTTTTGTGTGTCCACGATAAGCACAGACTTTTAATTCACTCAGCAAATAGTAGCATGACAGAGATTGGCCAGGGCTCTGCGCCTGCAGCTCTACAGAGGGCAAAAACCAGGAGCTCTCAACATCTGAAGAAGCTATCAGAGCTTCTCTATGCCTTGTCTACATGGGGAATTAATGAGGGTGGCTCCAGCAAAGTATTTCTCTCAACAGTTGTACCCAAGGAATAGGGTACCCCATTTCCGTACCAAACACCTTATCAATATCCATCTCACAGCGTCTCCATCAAAGACCTGCTTCAGCCTCCCAACCCTCCCTCCATTAAGAAGAGATGAAGTAAATCAGCTCTCCAGGTGGTCCCCAAGGCTTCCACGCTGTAAGGGGAGATGAATTGCACCATTGCCTTTTACGACTAATGCCGAGTAATCATACTAAGACTTTACAAAGTGCCATATATCTTCAAAGAGCTGTATGTCCATTAGCTAAATAGCACTGCTCAACACTAGAAAGCAAGCCACAATGCAGGATGGGGAAAAATAGCACACCTCCTCTCTCTGCAATTCAACTTGTGGGAGCTAAATTCCTTTTTCACAACACAGTGTCTCAAGTCTTTGGATACAGGTGAAATGAGCACAAGCCCTGTTATCTTGCAGAACAAAATACAAGCAGTAGAAGGCAGGACCAAATCACCAACACTGCACTAATAAGTATCACAAATTAACCAAATAATGCAGTATCAACTCTGGAAATAAAGCTCCTGCACCCTCTGCTGGGGAGAGGGATAGGGATGTACAGCTTGGTATGTCAACACTGTCCCGGTCGGACACCGTCCTTTAAAAGGAGACATCAGAAGGGAGACCTCCTAACACCTGGGAAGACCCAAACTTTGCTTGTGATCTTCCCGTATTTAGGAGAAAGGAAACCCAGACGCTTTGCACTGCTGAGCTGGGGCTGTGGGCACAGCCTCTGTGTGTGTGTGCTCAATTCTGGGAGCAATCGCTTGTTTCTCCCCAGAAAAGAACAGCTCTGAGGCAACAGTACATAAGGGATACTTCCCTGGGAGCCCCCAGAAACTCCACTGTGTTTGCCCAAGTGGTGCTTAACTCTACTTACCGAGCAGGTAGGTGGTTTTCTGGAGTCTGAAGGCCTCAGAGGTTCAGCTGGAAAAGGGGAGAGAGTGAGTCTGCTCCCACGAAGGCGATGCTCAGCAGCGGCAGGTGGGTTCCCAGTGCGGTGTTCGGCAGCGTGTTTGCTCTGCCATCTAGGGTCCAGCTCCACAACAGGCTGCACTCCTCCAGAGAGCCCACTTTCCTCATCAAGAGGAGGTCTGACTTTTCCCCAGGGTGGACTGGAGAGGAAAGTCCAGCTTTGAGCCCCTTCTGGGGGGAGTTCATGCGATGTGCACCATTGTGCTGCTCGGGGATGAGCTCATGGCAGTGCCTACGTCTTTGAGAGAGGGAGATGCAGAGGGATCATCACCTCCTTCAGTCACATCACTACTGAGCAGGAGCTGTTTTGTCTGGCTTTACTTTTTTATTTACTATTTCAAACCCTTCCCACTCAAGGAAAATGCGCCTCCGTGTGTTTGCTCCAGCAAAGCCCTGTTTGTGCATCGCAGGGAGCTGGGATTACACGGTGCACCAGTTCTCCCAGTTAATCCACCACACCCTGGTGAGTGCTGCCATTTGGTTTAACCACTTAATTAAAGCTGTCTTAATTAATTTATATTCACCAGCTCTGTCATGCTCTGATTTCAGTAAAAGCTTCAGCTGAGTCAGGAGAAGGCAAAGAATACAAATCACATTTTAGCATTTGTCTTCTAAAGAAGAAACCAGGACCTGAAAAGAACGGAGTTCCCCTTTGTATCTTAGTGAGGAGAACTGGCCCCAAACCTACACACTGCTTTTGTGATCAAAAAGGAATTGAGCAGAAAGCTACAGAAATTAAAGAAGTGCCAGATCAACAAAAACTTGACTCCAGCACTGATGAGTGACAGAGAGAGAAAAAGAAACAACAGGGATTTCTACTCATTTTGCGTACTAGAAAGTTGGAGTCATAAAGTGTGTCAGTGCAGCTAAAACATTTTTTCAATAAATCATCAGAAAATGCATAATTGATAGATCTGGTCCTGGGGGACTGACTCACCTGAGGTTGAGAAATCCCTGAAAGCCAAAGGGGAAAGAGGAGCTTGGGGATATTTGCTTATTTTCTTTAGTAGGGTAGTTTAAAACTGCCTTTTTAGTTGTATCCAAAAAATCTCCTCTCTCCATCTCTGTGTTGCCTCCTATTAATAGTCCTTCAAGGGCAAGGAGGTAAAAAGAAATTGCTCATGAATTTTGTGTGAAAAATCTCATGTTCCATTATTCACTGAATTCCTTATTCATGACAAATTGCAAAAATCTTTTAAAGTGTGTCCCGTGCCCTCTTCCTTCCAATTAATTTTTTGTCTTTCTCTTTAGCTATGTATTATTAACTTCCTTATATAAAAAGAGAGCGACCACCTTGCTGAAAAAAGGTTCCTCTTTCCAGAAAGACACTTTATGTCCAAAACTACCATTAGGTTACTATTGATGGAAACAGGAAAGAGCTGCTAAGAACGTACTAAGGGTAAATGATACCCCAGAGCAGCGCTCGAGTAAAGTTAAATGGATCAGAGAGATTTCATTCACGGTTCTGCCACTCAATTCTTGCACAGTTTCAGAGAGGAAAAAGGTTTCTGCCCACCCAGGGCTAGAAACCCAAATGCTGGAGTCAGGTGTGTTGGTGGCATCAAAAGCCAGACTGAAAAGCTCCATGTGTCTCAAACCCTCTGCTCAGAAGCAGTACAGAGATTTTACAGCCCGAGTCTTCCTCTTGTGATGACTCCTGCTTACCCCTCTGGTGAATAAGGAAATAAATGTTTCTTTAATTTCTGAAGACAGTATATGGTTTAATTAGTCAGTGAATGAAGCACAGAATTCCCCAGGTTGGGATTCTGCTTAGGAACAGAGCTTGGCAGAGTTCTTGGCAATGAGTTCATCCTGCGGAAGTTCATACCCTGCCACTGCATAGACAGTCCCAAATAACCACACGCATTTGGGAATACAACTTTTACTTAAACTTCTTAAACCAGCTGCTTTTGCCCAGTTGGAGTCAGTGGGCCGTGAACTCCTGCGGGAGCATCCCCGAGTTACCGCGATGGCTTTGTGTTATGGCAGCTCCTCCTGACAGACCCCTACGGCAAAAAGCATGGAGGGCAAAATATCCCTGCCCGGAGAACGTAGGTGTGCTCCCGTGAGAGCCAGGGCAACTGCAATCCTAAGGAATTTGGAGGGTTTATATTCATACAGATTTCTTTTAAGGCTCCACCATTTACTTCTGCTCCGCAAAAAGGGACATTTATCACTACAGGGAAAAGGGTCCTCCTGATTTTCCCTCTGAGCCAGACTGTCAGGGCACTGGAGGCCAATTGCCAAGAACTAGTGATGCCTCCTCCTGCGTGGTCTCCTCCGGTGGCTTGGTAAACACACGGGCAAGGACTCTGGGTCTGCTGGGCAGCTCTGCTCCACTCTGGCACAGCAGGTACCACGTCTCCTCCACCAGCATCCCTGCTTGGGGATACTTCAGGACAGTGTTTGGACACAGCACACGCCAACGCATGAGCCTGCTCGGGTGAGGGGGGGGATGCGATTCAACAAGCCGAGAATTTTCCTGCGTATCTCACCAGTGTGGAACACAGCGAGATAGATACAATATGAGGATGCTAGTTAAGTATGCTCTAATGTGCTGTCTCCATTGGGAAACGCTCTCACCTGGCCTTCCTTAATAGCTCTGGGGAGGATGGGAGCTGCCGAAGGCTTGGAGCCAAGTCATCTGCTACAACCAGGGGGCTGCTGTGCCTGGAGCGAACTCTTTGCTCTGCCAAGACTCTTTCACGGCCCTGTCCAAATGACTGGCAGGCTTTTTAAAATCCAGGCGTTGCTTCATCTCGATTCTCAAACTTCACCTTTCTGGGAAAAAAAAGGAATTTTACCTTTTTGTGTTTGTTTCATTTCCAAAACGGAACTGCTGTTTCATCAGCCAACCTCGCTACGGAAAACACCGTCAGTCCATCCACCTCGCTCCAAGAGAGCTCTACAAAATCCAGCATGTGCTGCCTTAATTCAGGACTGATGCCTGGTAAGCAAGACAACTCGTGGGACAGATGAAGGTCCCTTTCCAGTGCCATTCCTTGGCTCGGTGCCCACTTCAATGACACCAGCCTCAATTTTTAGCACGGTGATAAGGAGCTGGCACGGGGGGCGAAGAGCTCTGGTAACCTTCCTTTATCTGTCAGGATGCGGCTGATGTCTATCCTTAAGGAAATCAATATTGCTAAAGGACTCTGAAGGGGCGGCGTCCTTGTCACTACGGGCACTTGAGATTTCTAAGCCAGAAAGACAAACGTTGTCTAGCGTTAGAAATAAGAAAGGGAGGTGTGAAGTTTTAATGCCAGGAAGGGTCAGGCCCTCAGTCACCATCTCACTCCCCTTCATCAGCCATTAAATGTGTTCCCAAAGACCCAAGGAATCCCCAGAAATAAACAAACAAAGTGAACAGAAGTGCAAAGAAAAATAAATGTGTATTTCATCTCATGAAGGTTAAATCTCTGGTATTTTTACTGAATGCAAATTTTCCATTCTGATGCTTTGAGGCTTAAATTAATGATTGTGATTAGTTAATTTTCCTCCATTTCCCCTCCAATTGCAACCGTCGCTCTTGTTTTTAGTGTCACACATACACAGTTTTGCAGCTGCCACAGTCATTCACGTGAAGGTACACGCTGCATCGTGCTCAACGCTTCGGTGTAAAAGTCTGGGCTACGTTGCTCTTCCGCGGTGCTGATGTAAAACCATCTGTGACTGTGTCGTTCGGCTTCTAGCTACTCCCATTAGAAAACTACTACAGGTCATTCCCTTGGCATCTGTCCCTTATGAAATGTACATTGCACAAAGTCATGATTGGAAATGTACAGAGGAAATTACACATTCACAAAAAAAAAAAAAGAAGGCCGATTGCTATTTTACAAGAGAAAGTGTGTACCATTCAATACATACAAAAATGTTTTAAAATTGTACATAAGTACCAAAGGCATTATGAGAGATTCTTTGGAGATGAAACGAAAGTGCAAAAAAAGCCAAGGCAACAGAGCAAATTAAAGGAAGCAAAGCAGCAGCTGCCTTTGCTTTCTAAAGGACAACCAAACTCTCATGCTCAGCAGAGCCCCAGCGTGAAATTCACCTCTCAGTTCATCGCCACAACAAAGGCATCAACCGTATTTTAGCCTACTTTAAGGCCAAAGGAGCCAGGTGCTGTTATAAACCATGATAGCTTCATGGTATCTCAGAGAAACGGCAACATTCTCCAGCAATGGATGTACCCTTGGCTTAGAAACCTATTTGGGACTGAAGTAGCTCTTCCTGCTGACAATTTAGACCTAAAGATGAATTTCAGGCCAGTGTAAAAATCTGATTACTATTCTTTCAACAGCATCCAGCTCTATTTAACTGGAAAATTTAGCTCTTTATGCCTTTATTTAGATTAAACACTGAAGGATAACTTCGACCTACTATAGCTCTTATATCTTTGAAAATATGGGCAAAATTAAGCCCTAGAGGATGATCAATTTGATGAGGTTGGTGAAATCTCTGTATAGGGGCTATCAGAGTTTGCGGGCTGACCTGCTTGGAAAATCAGATGCATTGATTATAACTTTGTCATTTCTTTCATAACTCCAAGATCAAAAAGGGGCTTATGGTGACTCTTTTCTTAAATTTCACTTAACTATGGGTTTATTTAAATACATAGGCAAAGGTAAGAGCAGGACCCATGGGGCAGCAGGATCCTCTGCCTGGGCGTTAGCCCGTACTGTGGCGATGCCACGTTTGTGGGAGACCGTGGCACTGCCCATCAGCGTCACCCAGTGTGACCGACGGCGCCACTGCCATCACGGTCACGCTGGCACAGCACATAAAACCTTTACCCCTGGCTCTCTGATGGCACAGGACAGGCCCTAGGAATGGGCTTTTTCGTTTGGACTTGGAACCGGCACTGGCCGCTATATTCTTTTGTTTGTCCATTTGAAAGGAAGCCAAAGAAAGGATAATTTAGAGCAACAGCAACACTGCTGCATGGCCTGTGCTCCTTCGGAAGTGGGATTTCTCCTCAGGATGGCAGTTACACATCAATCCCCTTTGCAAATCTTTCTTTTTGATAGAAACACGTTATTGAAATAGTCTTTTGTTTTGGTTTTACCCGCTCTCCCACCTCCACAGAAACAACTCTTTTGTTTCCTGTGCATCTTAGATGCAGCTTTACCTGTTTTAAAGCGTGTGTGTGCATGTGTTTGCATACACACACTTATACAGCAATACGTGCATGCGTGTGTGCAAACAAGATGCACACACTTTCGCAGCCAAAGTTGTGTTGTCCTTTTATCTTGCAGGTTCTGACAAAGATAAACCGTGAGCTTCATTCAATCTGTACAGAATTTACAGTTCAGGTGAACAGCAATGAAGAATACACAGAAGTACAGCAGTTGTTAAGTATTTTTGGGCTGTGTGTGTTTGTTTTGTTCAAGTAGCTTTTAAGTAACATTACCAAGGCAATCTCAATACAGCTTCCTGGTAAAATCTGTTTAAAGAAGCATTCGAATGTAGTATATTTCTTAATGAAACAGGATCTTCATTTTTCTCTTTTCCCAGTTCTGTTGAGTCCCATCACAAACCAGGCAGGTAACACTTTGTTTGGTGTCTCTTCAATGCACATATGCTTATTACAGGTAGTGATAATTATCAGCATTTGGCATGTAATGTGCAATCTGTGTGCAGTATATGTGGATCGTGTGCCAAAGGGACACTAAGCAAGATAAATTTCATAAATACAATGTCTATAGTGGAGAAACAGGAATATAGTTTTAGTGTGTGGAGCATTCCTGTATAAGAACAGTGGCACCCACCTATACGAATTACAGATAAAAGAATAAAACATTTATAAGAATAATTCATTGAATCTCCTAAAGCATTTGATATACCACGCAGCAACTATGTTTAAAATCTGCTCTTGATTTAAAATAACAAAATCTCTGACGTTTATCAGATGTATCTTGTTTTGCCTCCACATTCCTGAAAGTCTCAGGTTCTCTACCCTGTGCGTGAATTTTTTGAGAAAAAGTGATGAAACTTTAAATTTCAGGGTTCAGGTGATGGGGAAGAGTAACCAACACAGAAGGGTTCCCATCCTGCCTGGTAACAGGACCACAGGGTATCACCAGCTCCAGGGAAGGTGCTGGACCAGCGGGAATAACCAGGCAGGACAGAAAAGACCTGTTGCTACATTTGATGACTTCTCCTCAGGTCGTCAGCAAGGCTGAACACGGTGTCTAGAGAGATACAAGAGGACTGAGCCTTCTGTATCCATAACTGTGATAAATCCCTTTCACCAATGCATGTAAAACACTGGGTGATGGCTGCTGTGTTGGTCAGGTTTAAGGGACTACTGTGAAATGCTGCTTCTGCTTTTAATGGGAGGTGCCCATGGCATGCGAAAACAAGGGGGCATTTTCTCATATTGGCTTGCAAGGCATGTGCCTTCTCCATTGTGGAGCGGGAAGGAGAGAGCACCTCCCCAAGTCCACGGTCATCAGTGAGCTAAAATTCCAGGGAAGGCTTCACCGGCAGCTTGACATTCAGCCTCGGGTTTTGGGCTAGAACCATCCCAAACTGGAGATTTTGGCATGGCTTCTACCTGAAACCATTAACCCTGCCCTAAAATTATAGGTGGAGCTGCCGGTGAAATCTGAGCTTGGCACTGAGTTTCAGAAAGCTTTGCAGTTAGCTCAAGTTTTTCAGGACTAGGCAAACAGATGCTGCTTGAACAATTCGTCTGCGGCTGTATTTACAGGATTTAGGGGAGGGCAAGATGCTTCCAGGTTCACTGGCAGCTTAGGAAATAGCACAGCTTGGCCCAGCTACGTTCCATTTCTCCCCGTTATCGAGCTGGAGCCTGGCATGCAAAGCCACATGCGTGGACCGCTGAAGGGAACCAGGGTCTTGAAAGCAGCTCTTGCTTCAGGGAGCAAAAGCATCAACACTGTTGTGTTGTCTGTAAGCTCTTCTCCCAGATGTTCAGCTTCAGACTAGAAAACCTGAACTGAGCCCTCATCCCTGTTTCACCTCAATCAGCTAAAGCCAATGGGACAAACCCTTACAGGGTGCTGCACAGAGGGGCAAAATAAACTCCATCCCTGCGCTGAAAGGCTCCAGCAGAACAAACCAAACCAGGGACATGTAGAGGCCACAGTGGCTCAATGAGGAAGCAAACAAATTGCCAATAAAAACCAAAATTGTCACGGCTAACAAAACATGAAGGCTCTCTAGTGCATCTCGTGATGCCAGGGCCACAAGCAAGTCTCAGAGCAGAGTTCTGGCATTACATCTTCACAAAGGTGAGGATACAGAACCAGTGTCAAACTAGATTGTGGCAGCAGTGCAAAGAGATACAAGAAGACTGCAAACACCAGCGAGGTGGGCAAACCCCGCAGGTCTCATGACAGTCTGGTATTACAGCGGGGAGTGCTGTGGTGAAACATTTACAGAGATAGGAAGGTAACTCGCTGCCTCTCTGCAAGGAGAGTAAGAGATGCTTCCACAAGGAATGGATATGGCACAGCTGCAGGGTCCCCCAGATCCCCGGGGCCTGTAGATAAGAGTGGGTGAAATTTCCAAAGAAGGGTTTCCAAAGTTTGGGGGGGTCACATTTCCCCCAGCCCCTTGGGCTGCAGGCACAAGCACATACACACACACCAGAGCTGGATGCTGGTGAGAGAACCCTTTGGGAGTCAACCCAGACATATGGCAAGTCCCACACGTGTGGGTTCAAACGGTCTCTCCTATATGAAGACCAGGCCTCCATCCTTGGCACTGCCTGCCTTGTTCTGTCTGCTCCTCCAAACCCTCAGAAAGGGGTACCCGGGATGCTCTTCTTCAGAGGCATCTGGGTGGAAAGGAGGTTGTTACCCACAGCCAACACAGTCCTCCCCATGTACACGTCTCAAGGAACCACAGGTACACACGTGGCTTTTTCTCCCCTTAATTACAAGCAGAAGAAGTGGAGTTTGGGCATGCTGTGTCTGAGGGATGGGGCGATGACCGGCCGCAGCGCGAAAGACACTTGGTTTACCAGTGTCCCCTACAGTAGCACTGCAGGACCCTACACGATGGGTCACCAGGAGGACGGTCTCTCCCCAGAATGATGCTTTTTGGCAAGGCTACCTGGTCAGGTACTACAGCAATCTGGGAGTGCAGATACAGCTGGAGCATAGTGCTGTCCCCTCGTCTCAGGCTGCATGCAGTAGCAGGCAAAATTGGGAGGACAGTCAAGTGAGATAGGTCAGGAAAGCACATTCATATGGTAAAAAGGACCCGACTGCTCCCCCTGCAGCAGCCGCTCCTTGCCGCTACCTAAATTACAAGCGTGATTAATATTGCATCAAAAATGTGTGTAATCCCTCTCCTTCTAGACACTAATATAAGGCAAGCAGTATTGTGTCACTGGGGCATCAAACACTAAGATATACTAAAGAAGATTCCTATGCATTATTATTATTATTTTTATCCTTATTATGTTAAAAAACAAACCAAAACCAAAACCCTATCATTACTGTTAAAAAAACAATGAACCCACACCCGTGCTCTAAGCAGGTTTTGCTCTGAGGCAGAAAAGTCGGGGTGTTCGTGTGTTAAAAGCAAAAGAGTTTGCTTCTCTGCAGCTTGAGCAGCAGNGGAAGAAGGACTGGAGGCTTGGGGCTCGCTCAGCCTGAGGGTTCACACCAGCGGGGATGGAGAAACAGAAATCCTTAGCCTGCTCCTGGGCTTTAATGTTCCCAACAAAATACTCACTGCTAAGGGTCTTTATCTGGAATAACCTTTGGGAAAATCCTTTAGGAGTTTCGATTTCTCTTTTAATACATTGTGTTTTGTTTTTAGCAGTAACATTGCCTATATCCTTTGCAGTGGATATAAGGGAATTGAGGTTTGCAGTAGCTCCCTCTTGAGAAAAATACGGGTAAATGTGTTTTTCTTTTATCGGGTAACTCTTCAGTAGCGGAGCATTTGTATCTGAGATGATGCTCTGGTTTCTCAGGCAGATTATACAAACTTGTTCTAAAAATTCACATAATTTATAATCTTAAAAATCAATTAAAAATGTAAAAATATACATATTTAGCTGCAACTAGCAATGGCCCTGCAGAATTTATTTGGATCTATTAAGCANGTGGAGGAGCTTTTGTATCTGATTTCCTTGTTTCAGGTGCACGAAAAGGAAGTGGGTGACAACAGAAGACGCCGACCCACGATGGAGGGTGGGAGAGAGGATGGGGGGGNGATTATACAAACTTGTTCTAAAAATTCACATAATTTATAATCTTAAAAATCAATTAAAAATGTAAAAATATACATATTTAGCTGCAACTAGCAATGGCCCTGCAGAATTTATTTGGATCTATTAAGCAGCATTTGAAATGAAACACATTTTTAGAAAATTTTATCTATCACATAGGTTGTCTAAAGAAATCTGATGGCTTTCTGAGCTGGACAGGGAGTTTTATTTTCAGTGAGTTCCTTGACATTTTTGTTTTAAAAATTATCAATAAGAAAATGAGTCAACAAGGAAATTCACATACAAAATCTGCACTTGAGTAACACTAAAGTCCCTTCCCAAATATTGGGAAATTTGACTTACGGCTAGTGCTCTGTTCCTACGTCTCAGGGTCACATTATGAAAGGCGGCCTCCAGAGCGATGGCAACATCTCCAGCCACATCTCCAGTTTGGAGACATGACCTCCTTGATGACCTCAACTCCCGCTTGGACACGAAGCACACAAAAACTGACTGTGGCTTCAGGTCCCAGATTCAGGGATTGCTCCATCCTGCAGGTGGGGCCATTTGCAGTATTCCTCTCCAGATTCTGAAAAAACAGAGTCCAAAGGTTTCTTGGAGACCAGATCCCAGGCTCTGGTCCAAGGCCACAGGTTCACATTCAGCACAGAGGCACCTTGGAAACAGGCTCTGTGTACACAACCTTGTGTGGGCTTGGGCACCCCCACAGCACTTTGAGATGGCCTGCTGGAAATTTGGCTTTCCCACTTTCTTCACCTCTCCTTGGTGTCCTCTGTCCGCACTTGGCATTGGCTAAAACTCATTTCTGTCCTCCAAAAAATACAGAACCAGACTTGGGAGGAAGAGGGGAGCAAAGACCAGCCTGAGAGAGGCTCGGCAGAGGGACAAAAGTTTGCCTGTCCATCCTTTTAAAGGTCTTTATCACTGGGACTGCCTTATTAGCAAAACAAAAGAGGTTTATTTTCTTTTAATCTAATAGTTAAACTTGTTGTGGGAGATTACCACCAGGAGTGTGTGATACAGGCAGGAGGGACTGAGGGATTGAAAGTGAAGACCCTGCAGGAAATATTGGACTGTGATTTAGGACAGAGATGAAATTATTTATGTCAGTAAGCAACAAGCAGGGTCTGTTACCATTTATTAAGGCATAAATAATTCCATGGAAATAAGAAGCATTACTTGGAGTTAATTCTGGTATCTGGTAACCCAAAAATCCAGGTCTTTTGCCTGGATGAATGAGAAGTGATGATTTATGGCATGGTTGCGAAAGGAGGCATTTCTTTTGAAATTAGGCCACAGATAAAGGTGGGTATTTCTTACACCTTCCAGAAAATTTTTGATGTGAAATTTGTAGCAGCAAGATACAATCAGTGCTGCATGTATATAAACCAGCTTTCTGTCATCAGTGATTGTGGGACAAATCCAACACCTTTAAATTAAAAGTTATTAGTCAGAAGATCTTTATAAACTCTGGTGCAGTAATTTGAAGAGGGAAAACACGATTATTCCTATGCAGTCCCTACAGGAGGCAAAATACTGCCAGATTTCAACCTGTGGAAGACTCTGAGGACACAGTGGAATTGTGACGCCTTGGGACACACTGGCAGTATCTGCTTTCAAGGGCTCAACACCATCTGGGCAGGAGAAAGGGCTTTTGCAGTAAGAAGTAGGAAATGGACGTTCAAAATAGAGTCAATAGGGCTTCAAAATCAGGACATGATGAAAATTAACATCCCACAAAAATCGTGCCTTGCAGTCCTGTTTGCTTTGCCTCCTGTATTCAAAACCAGTCATGTACCTGTGCTGCAACAGAACTACATGACATCATCCTCATCTGGTTACCATGCCCTTTATATCATACCCTTCTGTGCCACATTTCCAGCAGGCCTCAAAAAGTAACGGCAAACAAATAAAATAGTACATCTCTGTTACTTTTGACTTGGGTAAAATCTGCAGTGAGCAGCTGGCTGGAGCAATGTTGACTTTTGCCTCACCCAATGCAGTTTCCATTCTTGTGGTCACCAGAAGACACCACCAAGTCTGATCTGGGATCTGCTGACATTACTTGCTCTTCAAGAATGCATCATTTTACAACACACCAGGGGCAAATCTGCACAATTTTCAGCCCTTTTGTGTTCAAAGAATTCTCTGTATGGAAGTCAAGGCCATCACTGGGTTCACTTTGCACAAAGAAATCTGGAGCCAAAAAGGAGTTTGGGAGCACAAGCAGAGAGGGAAAAATTGCAGGAGGCAACAAAAATATGGATCAAATGGGAAAGAAAGGAACTAGCATGGCTGGAAGCCTAGGTGCCCTCTGAGCAAAATGTTTTCCCCTCCTGAATGGTGAAAAATGGCAGGAAATGTTGTGCAGAGCCGTTCCCCACTCCTCAATATCATGCAAAGACCTGTGTGATGGTGCTGAGCACGAGCAAAAGTGATCTTTTTTTTCCCTGTCTGCAAGCTGTTGGACTGCACCCACATATTCCCATAGGCCATAATGATCCTGGGTCTCCCCTGGTTGCTGCCTCTGGGCAAGCAAACCAGTGAGAAAAAGGCTGTGATTCTCCCTTCACCCCAAGTAAGTCAATGTTCAACCTCTCAAAGGCCACACAAAAATGAAGTTATCACCTAAATGTCCTTAACAGGCTCTTGATAGGACACAGGGAAAATGTGGAGAGATGGGGTTTGAAATCACAGGCACAGCCCCAGCAGAAAACACACACAGGATTTGGGCTGTGGAAGTACGGGAGGGTTCAGAGCCACAATGCCAGCCATAGTGTCCCATCCCAAAGATGGATCCCAAACACAACTTTTCCTGATCCACCCCCTTGCAAAAAAACCCCACCAACCTATCCATGTAAAGGATGACTTTGTGACTTCGTTTTGGTCCCAAAAGAAACTCTGAGCATCACTTTTCCCCTTGCCTTCCCTCAGCTGAACGAGCTGCTGAGGTTCCTGGTAACGACACAAAGATCTTTCCAAGAGAAAGCACTTTAACAACAATGAAACAGGGCAGACTTGGATTGGCACAACTTGTGGGCAAGCACGGGTAAGAGGCTTCTGAAAGACCATGAAGAAATGAAGAAGAACCTCTTAACTCAGCTTGAAGGATCCAAACACAACAAAAGGATGTCCTGAGGACATGGGTGTGAGATTCTTGACAGGGCAGAAGAAAGGGGAGGTTTTCACGGGGCATAGTGTGTGCAAAAGTGTTCAGGCACGATGCAAACTGTAAGAAAAGCGCCTGCTCTGACCAACAGGGCTTCAAAAGGATGGAGCTCAGCACTTAACTCGCAGCAACGCGGGAACCACAGCATCTTGCATATCCACCCTCTCCCTTTGGCCTGGTGTGGCTGTGACTCCACAGCAGCACTGTTGGCCATGAGAATGGCTTCACACCATGGCAGCCCTCCAGAGGGGATGCCTTTGGTTTGCCTTTCCTTCCAAAGCATCTCCAGGTCTGTTGTCCACGGGAGGAGAGATAATTACATATAATACATGGTTTAAAACACAAAATTCCAGACCTGTGGTCTCTTGTCCTCCTTCTCTGTCTCTTTTCTCTGCCCTCCTGGTGGTCTCTCATCTTGCACTCAAGCTCATATTCCTGAGTTTTTCAGTGTCATAAGATGGGATAATTTCCAAACCGTTCAGGTTCAGAGAAGTATCCAAACCTGTCCCACTTTGAAACCACGTTTTCTTGCTCATGCAAGTATTCCAGCCACCATCCCTCTCCTCCAGGGGCCTATGCAACTTTTCCATGTATTATATTGGAATTATGACACCTTCCTGATGGTTAATGAAGGACCAGAGAGTAACAACCACCCCATAATTACATGTGACCTGAAATCTAAGCCAGAAACAGACACGTGTTCATTCCATGACTCCAGAATATCCAAAGGTGTAGTCACCAGTAACATGACGCGGCAATTCCACCTAACACAGATAAGCCACCAGTTACTGTGACCTCCAAAAGCCCTGGCTGGGTGATTTATTCCTGCCCTGCACTTCTGAAGATTCCCAAGAAATGCAAATTGCCTACCCTGCACCACAACATAATTTCCCCTAATGATCTTAGAAAGAGAGTATGAAAGAAATCTGGACTTCACGGCTCCAGTTTGCTCACCACCGTGACCTCTTCCACACATGCAGGCTCGGACCTGCTCGTTCAACCCCCCCAAGAGTAAGCTGCAAGAAAGTATCCGCCAGCTAAGGATGTCCTAGAAGGAGGAAAACCTTAGCTGTCAATCTCCTTGAGAAGTTCAACGCGTGGACAGCTGGAGCAGGCAGCTACCAGCGCTCGGACGTGGCTCGGCGACTGCGAGAAGGCTTCACTGCCTGGGGGCTGACCAGCCCATGTCACTGAAGGGTCCCTCTCCCGTGGCCGACCTGGGAGGAGGACCGCAGGGTGTGCAGAGGTCAGAATCGGTGTCTGATTCCCCTTCTGCAATGTAGGGTCTGATTTTGGCCACGGCTGCATAGCAACCGTTGTTAAGGATGTCCAAATTCTCTTTGGACTGGGAGATGCTAAAGCCGCTGAAAGAGCGCTCCAGTTCCTCGTGGTCTACCGAGGGGATGGAGATGGACGTGTCGCTGTCTCTCATGGCACTCTCGTGGTGTTTGGTTGTAATGTCTTCGTTCCTCAGGTACTCTGCGCTCGCCCTGTGCCCACCGCTGTACGCTGACAAGGAGCGCTCGTGGGAGGGCGGAGGTGGGATGCGGACCAGCGAGCCGGGGTCTCCAACGGGCGAGGAGCCATGGCTTTGTCGCTGGTAGACCTGCTGCTGGCATGACGTCGAGGGCGGGCATGTGTTGGTTGGGGCTGGTGGGGCAGAGAAGTTCTTCTGACCCATGGAGCTGGTGGACCTGATGATCTTGATGATGCAGCCGTTCTTGTCAATGTGCTCCCTGCTGTCTTCAGGACTGTGATAAGGAGGTGCTGGGTCTGGTTCTTTGGACCCAAAATAAGCCTCCGTCTCTGTTGGTGGGATGCCCATCCGCTGCATGTAAATGTTCACCAGGAAGTCCAGCTTCTTCTCCATTGACTGAACCTGCAAAACAACACAGTTCCAGTGCTACAGGCTGCACGCAGGTCAAAGAACATTAACGTCCTGAGTACAATCAACTTCCAACCCGTTTGGGTACAAGTGTGGGGCTGGGCTTCATAGATAACCTCTGCCTACCCTGACCTACACCGAACCAAAACTTTTAGTAAATATTTAATTGTCCTATCCTGAAGCATTTAATTCTCCACCTCATTACAGGGCTTTCCTTAAGCTCCCATAATCTTTTTGACAGGCACCAAATTCCGGGAAAGCTGGAACACACATCCTTTCAGCAGCTCACTTCTGCATTTGGCACTTGCCCGAGCTCAGGTGGCCACAGGCATTTCTGAGCCTTATCCTCTAGGCAGATTTTCATCTTTGGCAAGGCTAGCAGCTACAGCAGTCAGGCTCATTTGAAACATGTGTAGTATGGTGGCAAAGAAACCAATGTGACACTTTCAAAAATAATGTAGACTTTCGGTAAATTCCCTGAAAATGTATGTCAATGACTCCAAAGTGCCTGTTTTGAAAGGAGTACTTAGGCTTCCAACACATTTAGTGCCCTTTCATAACATCCACCTTGTTTCTTTTTCAGAATATTATTAGCTCTTTTTTTTTTTTCCCCTAAATAGTAAGGTCCCACTGGGAAAAAATAAGGCAAGAAAAAACCAACACAATGCACACAACACTCTCTGGTAAGAACTCCCACCTGACCCAATATACCTGCTTTTCAACTTTTCCAAGCCTGCCCATCATGCTGGGGTCTTCAGGCAGCTCCCCCTCCGCCGGCCCTTTGGTCCGATCCTTGTCAGTCATGGAGGATCCTCTCCCAACGATCTGGTCAACTCTACCGGGATCAGAAAGTCCCCCCGCCCCCGGAAAAGGACCTGGAGTCAGTTGGAGGCAGCAGACGAGGAGGGCTCCGCTTGTCGCGCCTCCGTGGGACAAAGCAACAGCCTCTCACCCAACTAACACTCCAAATTAGTCACAGACACGCAGTGGCACTGAAGTGTTAATTCAGATGCAAAATATTCAGAGCAGTATTAGCAGAGTTTGAAATTATCCATTTCTGTTTATACAGATAAAACCTGGCACATTATGCACAGTAAATTTACCCACTGCAAAGAATTTCTTTAACTGGCTTTCTTCCAAATCAATTAACTTCTTATTTGTACTGAAAAAAATATTATTTTGGGGGCAGATCAAGTTTTCTGTCTAGCATATGTCAATGGGATTTATTTTTCCCAGATTTTGCAGCAGCTTCCTCTCCTCGATGCAAATGTAAGTGTGTAATTCTCACGCCCACAAAAATGAGCCTGCTTGTCCTGAGATCCAGACAAAGAGCTGTAGTGCTAACTGGTTTAGTGGGGTTACATCAAGGTTGAATTTGGTCACAACTCACCAAACTTTACCAAATCGTCTTCATCTCAATGCTGTGGCAATTCACACCTGTATCTTTAGATGGTTTCTATTAGCAGGGCTCCGAGCAGGTAACAGCAGAGGACACTCCTGCCAAACGAGCAGCTAAAGCTCCTGGGTATGTTGTTTGGCACTAATTTCTTTACGCAGGTTACATTTGCAACTCCTCATTCCCAGTCTAGAAACGCCTGGGTTGATATACAGCTCTGCAGGCAGAGGAAGAAGGATGGCAGAGCCAGTCCCGCAGGTGGAAGGCATCAAATATAAATTTTCTAGAGAGTAAACACCGGGGCTTCTTGGTCCCTCAAAAGTCAGAGGAGCAGCTCAGTTTTGGAAAAGCTTCTTAATGGCAACCCCGTTTACACCCTGCTTCTGTGCCAGGCAAACTTTACTCTTGCATAATGCACCAAACATAAGGGTGACAGGGGGAGAGAAGGGTTAATTAATCTGACTGAAACCAAGTTGAGGTATCTTGAGCGGAAAACTCAAAATGCTTCTTACGCAGTTCTGCCGTGTGGGCCATGGGTCCATGCACCAGGAGGAGGAAAAGGAAGGAGCTGAACACAGACAGACAGGGGAAAATGAACAAACAAAAACCAAGGAAAGGAATGAGACGTGAAGCTATTTCCAACACAAGAGCCATCTGTTTTCTTTACAATTGTCAGGGACTTAACACGTAAGTTGGCTGCTGACATTAAGGGACAGATATCGGTGGGTATGGACCAGCGTGGCTCCCTTGGCTTACATTAGAGCAACAGCAGTTTACAGCACCATAAGATCTGGCTCAAAGAGATGAAGTGGGTGAGCACATCACACCAAGGACAGAAAAATATAAGCCAACAATTATTTTAGAGTTTATCTTTGATCCCAGAAGATACTTCATTTGGGCAGGGATGTGGCAGAACAGCGTTCTGCTCAAAAGGTCATGTCCGACCCTTTGCTTAGCAATACAAGCGCAGGAGTACAAGGAGCACCAAGTGCTATGATTACAAGTGTGAGGAATATGCATGCCTTATTTCTCTCTTGTAATGGGAGATGCAAATTACTGACATATACAGGAACTCCCTGCAAGGGATGCAATTACTGACATGACATACAGCACAAGAAATCCTACGACAATGTTGTTACCACGTAAGCAAAGAGGTATTAAATTGGATCCCTCAGGCTACCTTGGTTAGGAATCACAAGTCAAGGTGTAGTACAACCACTGTACGAACTCCTCTCCTGTATGCACAAGCAAGTAGACTAGTAAAACAATGAACATGCGTTTAAAGAGGCCCAAAGTCTAAATGCTACTGAATAAGGCCAAGAAAAATTAGGGTGCTCTGTCCTCACGTCCCATCTAGCACAGCACTAACACTGAAATGTGTTCACTAATGGAAATGAGGTGTCCTTCAACAGTTGCTGAGTAGAGCAGGGAGGCAAGACAGACGGTAACACAGAGAAGAAAACCGAACATTGCCACACTACGGAGTATCATAAGAGCAGAAATAGTCTTCTGCAACTCTATTTCTAATCTCATAGAAATTGAGGAAGGTCTTCTGCTCTCTTCTATGTCCTTAAGAAGAGAATTATCCAGTAAGTGACCCTCACACAACTCCTGTGAAACACAGGAGGCCAGCTGGCACTTCACAGATGGAGTGATCACTAGTATCACATAGAAGAAAGCTAACCTCTTCCATCACCTTTGGGCTGGAAACAACTTGCCTGGAGACCCACTGTGATTTAAAAGCAGGACTGAAGCACTTCATAGAGCTCACCCACAAAGCATTTGGGAGCCCTTGCCCATATGCTGTTGATACCAGAGCCCAGGACAAATCCAGATGGATTAATTCCCTTCATGTCTATAACATAGTCCTGACTCCTGAGGTGGTCACCTTCTGCAGCTTTGAGAAACCAGAGAGCCAGATCTTGCCTTGGAGGCGGAGTCTGCACTGAGGAGGTGCACTGGGCAGCTGTGGACCACTGACTTCAGTGTGGAGAGGAAGAAGGTGGTGAACCAAATCATCTCTCGATGGGAGAAACCAGGCTCAATGTCTCCCACCCCTTTGCTTCCCATGGCAGAAGTTAGAGCAGAGGAGAGTACTTCTGCCCTCAGCAAAGCACAGAGATTTAATTTGTGCCTTATCAGATACAAGAGAGGAGCATCCTAGTGAGCTCCTAATCCACCTCTGCCTAACTGAGCACTGCAAAGAGCAGGAGATCCTTTTAGCCATTATAAAAGAGTTTGAAGTTTTGTCCAAATTGGGCAGCAAAGCTCAAAAGATGAAGAAGAGAGAACATATTCCCCCTCTGCAAGCAGAGGGGGATAGCATATGTTCCTACTGCATGACAAAGGACCACAAATCTTCTGAGATGCCAAATCCCACCTCTGCACTACATCCCATGGGGAGGCTTTTGCCTACCCCACGCTTATCTTGGCCGTGTCGAATACGCAGGTGCAGAGGGAAGAATTCGGCTGAGGCTTTGGAAGAGTCAGCCCTGCATTTCTCCCTTTGTGGCAGAAGAGGATTCAGAGATTTCTAACGCCACGTGACAAACTGTGCCATCTGCTGTCCTTGGTAGGCTCTGCTGGGTCTTAGTTTGGAAGGGAGAGAGAGAGAAAGGGGGGCAGGGGTGGGTTTGCTCTTTAAAGTGAACTTTGGTATCTTTCCTTCTTTCTAATGATACAAAAAAAATGTAAAGTCTTGCATCAGCCACAGTGCAGGTTTTCTCATGCTTCTTTATGCTTCATGCTAACAGTGCATGCAAAGAGGTGTAATATGTCACCCTCGGGCCAGAAGCAGACATCAAAAGGTCAAACGGCTCAAATGAGATAAAAATGAAGTGTTTGGGAGTATATATTCAATTATTTTATTTTTTTTCTTTATCCCTTATAATTTTTTCTTGTACACACCAGGCATTGAAGCCAAACCCCCTTCATCCATGTCACAGGACTGGCTACTTACCTCCTCATTTGGCAATAAAGTTTGCTCTACACGTATTTTGACCAGTACCTCTTGTCTAAAAATTACAGCTGAGGTTGCACCTGTTCTCTATTAAATCATTTGATCAAGGGAATTTAATCCAAATTGTCTGTGTGTGCAACTGCTTGTGTTTGCATGGAGCAAACACCTTCAGCCAAACCACAGCCACGGACCTCCATAAGGATCCAGTTGCCTTTGCTGGGAGCTACTTACAGAAGCCTTTTTGGCTGAACAGAGTCCTTGTCACCAGAGGACCACAATGTAATCCACGGGGTGGAGGCACCTCATGGGATATCCCTTGGTTTTGTTTCTCGGGGCAGCATTAAGCTAAAACAGGGATGCGGAGGCTAAAATGGATGGAGCTCCATGGTGGGTGGAGCCCGTGGGGACCCCACAGCACATGTCCCCATGGCACAGACCCACATGGCGATGAGATGATGAAGGCCATGGCAGCAGTAGAGTCTGATCCAGAGACCACAGGGTTGGGATGGGGCCGCTCAGAGCTCTGGTTCCCATCCATCGTGCACCTCGAGCACCTCGCAAGTCCCACTGGTGTCTGGGGGAGGATGCAGCTGCCAAAAATTAAGCACAGCACGAGGCTTTTAATGGATGGGAGCAGAGATTTCAGCAGCCTTCTGTACTCTGCTGCTTTCTGGAGCCTCTCAGCCACAGCTCAATAAAGAATAAATGAGGAAATTCAATAAAAAAGGGAGCAATAATTAAAAGAAGTCTTAATGTCCCAGGAGCCTAGGGGGCATGTGCAAACAGATTTTCAATTTGGCTATCACTATTAGAAACTGTAAAAATGGGGTGGGGGGGGAAAGTCATTGACATTAAGCTGATATAGAAACAGACTTGGATTGAATCAAGTAAATATCCCAGTGTGAGGCGAGGGGCCTCCTCCCCTATTGATCCGTCCATCAGCTTTTCTGTGTGCGAGGCACAAGCTTGTACATGAAAAATCTTGCCTCCAGCAAAGGCTTATTGCACACCTAATCACATAGGTTAAAAACAACAAAATCCATTTGAATACGTGCTTTTGCTTCAAAGTCAAAATGTTTCTGCAGATAAGAAAGTTATTTCATTTTTAAAGACTAGTTTTGGGCCTCATCGTTTGGCAGGGAGGAGAAATGGGAAAAATGCTTTTCTGAGAGCAGTTTTTTTCCAAACATAAAACTTGAAGCTTCTGGAAAATTTTATGTTTTTTTTTTTAATCTTTGAGCTGGCTGAGTGGGAAAAGGTAAGTTTTCAATATTCCTTTTACTCACATTCCTCTAGTGAAGATTACTCAGAGCGGCTTAAATAAAAATCAAGAGATTTGTCATGTATTAGCTCTTAGGAAAGGCAAATATATTTAGGAAAAAAAATATTGAGGCTAAGCTTGCTGCATTTAAAAATCACCTACTACTTGTGCTTGGAAAATCATTTTCTGGCAAATATTTATACCTGCCTTGGGCTCCAGTGGTCTCAATACAAGGTGAAAACAGACCTCAGCTCATGGCCCTGCTGACCAGGCCTCAGAATGCCCTCAAATGGGAACTTCAGGGAGAATATGTTCTTTGTGGCATCAGCTTTGGGAACAGTTTTACCTAAGAAGAGAACTTAATGAGGGCAATGAGAAAAACCTCGCAGCCTGACTGAGGGCTGAGTTTGACTCCTGCTCTTCCTTCTGCTTGCAAAATTGGGATCTTTTTTCTTTTCTTTGAATATGAGTCCCGTGGTTGAAATATTTTAACATGTTTTTTTCCCTCTGTGGTTGGTGGAGTTGCATCAGCAAGAAAAAGGGATTGCTGTGTTCATCAGGTGTGAAACACTTCATTCTTCTCACTGAAGTAAACTCATTTCAAAGCACAAAGAGCTGCAGAGGCTCCTTCCCTTGGTGTGTGGAGTGTTTTATCTTTTAGAAAGTACATTGTTTTATCGGCTTTGTGGGTAAATATTGCACCTTTTACATTTGAAGAAAGTCTTACAAAACATGAGACTTTGAAAAGATGTATTTTTGCTTTCTGTCACCTCGAAGAAGACAGAAAATAGAAAATACACTGGCTGAAGAAAGTGATGGCTATTGATGATTGTACGAAAGTTCCTGGTTTAGTTTTTGGGGGGTTTTGGTGTTTGCTTTTTTCCCCCCCCCTTTGGTTTGCCTAGTGTGAAAAGCTCATTATGGAAAGTAAATCAGAGCATCCCCAGAGTAGCAAGCCCTTCTGAGTCACGATTTAGTAAGCTGCACTGCTGAGTGATAAATGCCGTCATATAACTGGCATGAAAGGGGTTTGACATTAAGCAAATGAAAAATCCAGAGAAAGCGGCATTTGGTGAATCCTAACCTAGGCGAGTATTGGGGAGATTCTTTGGAAGAATACATGGGTCCTTTGGTTGGATACTTCTTATGCCGGGGAGTTGAAGGGGGCGGGGGACCCACAATCATATCTATCCTGGCAAAGTAAATAAGAAAAAAAAGACACCAGCAAAATGCATAATGAAGCAACACGCAGAGAAAAGTTGGTCAGAAAAGTTGCAGAAAGAAACAACGGAAAAACAGAACGACAGAGAAAAAAAAGAAAGAGAGAGACGTTGAAAATATATTCCGCTGGAAACAGAAGGCTCTGTCCTACCACCTGGCTGTCAGTGAAAGCCAGAGTCCTACCCACCCTGGGGTAAGATTTAGAGATTTTAGGCACCACTGAACCATCGTCAGGAGATCCCCCCACCCCAGATATAACAGGCAACATGCTTTACCCTCTGGAATATATTTGCATAAGTGTAGCAGCAATATCCCACTGAAGTGGTTGTATATGAAACAACATATATTCATTCTCCTTTAAGTTCCAGGGCTAGATAACACATCCTCAGCTAGTTGAGAAAAGCATGAGTCGTTGGAGTCGGTGCGATACGCTGCGGGACTGGGTAACTCAATGAATGGGAGACATCCATGGCTGGCAAGGTGTCAGGATGGGACACGAGACAGTGCGAACACAACACTGAAAAGAGCACATTACAGACACACCACGGTGACAGAGACGTTAATGATTAAAGAGGAAAGTGCATGTAAACACCCCAGAAATTTGCTGGAATGCAGCTTTAATCCACCAAAGCCCCGGCTACAGGAGGTCACAGCCAGCCCTGCCGAGATGAGCTGGTGAGGAGAACACAGTGCTTTGGTTGCTGATGGAAAGGGAAATAAAAATATCTGTTCTCCTCTGAGCTGGCCCACAACAACCTCCCTGGGCTCCACCGTACTTCTAGCACCAGCTGGTCATGCCTCAACGTATACCCATGACTACTCCAGGCACACACCTTGTCTACAGGGTGGCCCTTCCAGTTCTGCTGGGCAGGTGACCAGCCATGGGACATCTTGGTGCCCATCTGGCTACGATGATCAGTCCTTTGAAGGACGACCCCAAGGGGGTCTGCTCCCATCACCGTCACTGGTCTCCTGCTCAGAGGGGACAGTGAAATCAGTGAAGCTGCCTGGTAGCCCTGGAGCCCAAATCGAGGTACTTCACACTTTTAAAGCAGCTCCTGGTCCTCCTGACTTCTCTGCACTGGGGTGGATAGCCTAGTCCAGCCTCAGCCCTGCAGTCCCATGGGTACAGCTAAGGGGAGAATTCAGTCTAGTCTTTGAAAGCTGCCACTGTTTATCCCAACTCCCCCCCAGGAAAGCAGCCAACCAAATTAATTTGATTAATGGGAGAGGAGAGACTCCTCTTTTTCCCAAGACAGCTTTCCTATTCTATTCTTGGGGTTCTCATTTGCTGTTTGCATACCCAAACACAAGGTTTTTGCACATTTGCTGACTCCGCCAGGAACCTAGATGGGTTTCAAATCAAAGGGAAACTTCAATGGCTTCTAGAGGAAGCTGAGCTGCCACAGCCATCTAGGAAAATGGTTTCATTCCCCACATGTAAAAGTAAATGGTAAATTATTTTGACTGGAGATAGCCTATGGCCAACCCCTGGCTCTGTTCTGGGTGTCCTTCAAGCTCAGCAATCTGGGGCTGCTTGTGCTGAGCCAACACAGCTCAGGGGGTCTTGGGGGTTTGGGGTCCGGTGTTCAACATGGGACATCAGTGCTGAGGGAGGAGCGGTCAGACAAAAGGTTTAGCTCAGATCCTCTGTTAAGGGGAGACCAAATTCACCTCTGTTTCTGTGCAGGAGAAATAATTGGTTGTTCGTAGTGGAAAATGAAGTTTTAAATGCCCTTCTTGGTTTTGTTTGTCCCTTTTTAACTTTTCTTCTCCTGCTGAAACTAACTCACCTCCCCCTAAAATTTGAGCAGAGAGGTGGAAACGCCGCTTGGCAAATCCACACTTCCGTCGGCGGGCTTGGATGAGAAATCCCCATCTGCACACGCTTTCACCAGCCTATACCACCCAAAAAGGGATTCCTCCTAAACCAGCTTAGCATCCTCCCCTCTGCCCACCCCAGCAGGGTCACACCCAGCACACCGGATATTATTCTGTATCACTCCTAGAAAGGTACCATATTAACCAGATTAGCCTTAAAACTGGGGCACCGAACCTTTCCTATCCCACCAGGAGGACCACAGAGCTAACACACCTACTGTACCTATGGGATATGCTGTAATGACAGAAATTCCCAGCATAAAACCTGGAGGAGCCATGTTTTACATGTGTATGTCCTAGGGTGGGCGTTAAGGCAATTTTAGTGGCAGGACACCACCACTTGCAGTCCCTGTCCTGCTCATCCCTGAGGGTTCCAGCCACAATCACCAGGCATTTTCCTCGAGGCTTTCTCTTAGGAAGAAAAAGTAGAAGCTGTAGCTGGAAAGGAAAGTGTCTCTCTCCTGGGAATGTCTCCACAACAAAGAACGAACAACGGGAAAATGAAGCAAAGAGAGGGGTCTCTTGCCTGGCCTGGAGGTTTTTAATCCGGGAGAGCATGTCCAGGTGACCAGCTGAATACTGCTCGATGACATCCATCACGTCGTAGGGCCGAAGGCTCTCCTTGAACTTGCGCTTGGAGACGAGGAATCTCATAATGCTGCAGGAGATGGAGAGGAAAGAGAAAATATAGTCCCTGGGCTGCAGCCTGACCTGCTTAGTGGCAGCTTAAAAAAAAACCACAGGGAGCTGCTTTGGAAGGAAAATGGAATAAATCCCAGCCCTGTGGGTTTGGGAGAGGAAGCGGCAATAGGAGAGGGGAAGGGGATTGCGGGGGCTTGCAGCTTGCTGTGACGGGGGGTCCCTGATGCCCCTCAGACTGTCAGCTGTGCAAATGTCCTCTCTGCACTGCTTTTCTAAATGTCAGCAGTAAATCTCAAAGCTGGTGAGAGCGATCATTTGGATGCATCCCCGCGGGGAATTTTCCTGTTCCTCCGTTTATTCCTTCCCTCAGCAAAAATTGCCCTTTCTGGCAGAATTTTCTGTAAAGGAGAGCAGGCCACCCAGGGGAAAACCAGCCTGCAGCACAGACATTTCAGCATTTGCCACCTTTTGCTTGGACTTTACATTTCTCCCCCCTCACCCTCCACCCTTATTATTTATTTTTCTGGGCTGCTTCCCCACTCTTCCTCTCTTACCACACTGCCCTGATGCTGACTTTCAGTCCTGGTGTCAAGTCTTCCGTCACAAACTCGCAGTTGCAGCTTTTGTTCTCATCGGGAATGTCTTCTCCAGGAAGGCTTGCTTCTGGGTTTGGGAGAGGGAGGAATAACGACAACGTGTTACTATTCCCCGTGCCGGCGCTGCACGAGAAAATGCAAGTGGGATCACAAATAGCAATTCCAGGGGAAAGCACTGGAGATATCTTTGCTGAGCATCCCGATGGGAGCGTTGCCCAGGATGTGTTACGGTGACATCCAGCAATGCCAACTGCAGCTCTCACCCATCTCTAGATGCCTGATTCCCTTTTCCCATCCCTATACACATAAATATATATATACATTATCATGGGTGTCAACAGGGGTTTTCTTATCTCTTATTATACCCCGAGCTAAAGGACTAGAAGGGGAAAGAGACCTCTGTAAGCACCATGGCTGGTAGCTCTGCCCTTCCTGGGCTGAGATGGAGAAGATGTTGGGGTTGGACAAGGCTTTGGGGTCCAGCATAGTGTACCCAAGTCCTCACCTTCTGAGTTTTGCCGCGACGCTGCTCCCTTAATGCGGAAAGCTTGTCGGGCTCGGCTGCGGTCTCCGAAGCTCCAGCTCTTGGGGACTTTGCTCGGGCTGTCCTCGATGCTCTGGTCAGCGCTGGGGGACCTCCGGATGCCCTGAGCCTGTGGAGAGCCTTTCCCTTTGGTGCCAGCACCGCGGGGACTGGAGAAGACACGATCTTTCAAACTGACCTTCTGACTGTTCAGAGAAACACGTTGAAACAAAGACAAAAAGGAGACAGCAGGAGGAGTCATTCTGGAAACCACGCAGTCCTTCCCCACCAGCCATTAGAAACCAAGAGCACTTCCAAGCAGCAGTGAGATGTAGTTTTGCTGTTGGCTTTTTTTTTTTTTTAAGTGTATTTATTTTATTTTATTTTTCTTCTTTAAAGAAAGCATTGTAGAAATGTTTCCGCCATAATGGGTGAAATGGGAATGATTATTAAGAGAGAGAAAATAATGAGGACTTAAACAGAAGCCCCTCATGGGATGCCAGGGCTGGCGGGACAGAATGATGTTAAACAATGAAGTTATGATTCCTTAAATCACTGATCGGCTCCGATCACGAGCGAGGAAGCTTTTCTTTCACAACCGCTTTCCAAAACCCTATATCTAATAAGAAAATGCTAATTAAAAAAAAAAAAAAAAAAACCTTTTATCTTAAACTTTTAACTCTCTTGGAAATGCTTCACTTCTGATGCTCAGACCTGCCCTTACCCTTCCTTCAACTCCTGTCTTTCCTTCCTCTTAAAACACGATCTACCCCTTTTACATATTATGAAGGTTTCCTCTTGTCCCAGTCCTATACTTAAATACTTAAATATGAACACTTAAATGTGCCACTCCTTTCTATCCTATAAAGATTTGATCTAAAGGCTAGCCAGCATCTACCTGCAGGTTTATTACGGGTGTCACAAACACACAAAGCAAAATTTTACGGCTGCAGAGTATGGCATTTTATTGATGTTTTTCTATTAAAATCCCGCTTCTTTAAAACCTTGTAATTCTGGTTTGAAAAGAAACAGAGATGATCTCACTGAGAAATAGGCTGCTGACCACCAAGCTTGAATTAGTTTCCAAATTCTGGAATTTGTAATTAAAAACTGTCACCCACGTGAAAACTACAAACCAAAAAGATTTTGCAAATCTTTATGAAAGGGCAAGTGTTATCGAGACAGCCCTGGGGAAACCAAACTGCAAATAGCTTGGGATAATTTGATATTTAAAAAACAGCAATTGAGTATTAAAATACACTGCAATAGAGGTTAGACATCCAGTGCAAGGCACTTGCACGTGTAGCTGATATTTTTTAATACAGGTGAATCAAACCTGAGTAAAACCACGGCTTTAATTCCCAACACTCTCCCATCGCAGCAGCCACTAATCGTTTTGCTGCAAACACTCTGGCTCAATTTGTGGGAAGGACATTGCAGGAATTCTGATTTCCACATCACATTTCCCGGTCACCAACCAAAGACCTGGGTGGTTTTGGTTTTGTGGTTTGGGTTTTGTGTTTTTTTATTTTTTTTCTGTCTCTCAGCAACGCCACCTCAAAACTCAGAGCCGAACAGGCCTCCTTTGCCTTCCAAACCGGCACAAGGTTCTTCAGTCAGAATTTAACTGCTGACATTTGAAGCAAAGCAAAACCCAGCTCCCTCTTCCCCAGCTGTGTCAGCTCAGACTGCGCAAACGGGAATGGACATTTGTTTTCGTCAGTAAAGGAAGAAGAACACAACTCAAAGACACACGGGGAGCAGATTTGCTGAGTAAGAAGGTGTTCTTTTCACAAAGCCACTCGACATTGCGAGTCATCGAACACTTAGAGGGAGAGAAAGGTGCTAAGGCAGCAATTCCTGCAGTTGCGCAGCAGGGTGATCCCGGGGAGGCACCGCTGTCCCCATAGACCTTCCCCCGGGAACAGGCTGCCAGACAGGGCTATCTGTGGCCACCACCTGGGCAACAATTCCACCTTGAAAGATGCGTTTGAGAGAAAATAGAATTTGTTCAGGACCACGTTAGGAAAGCAGGAATTATTCCAATTAACGCCGCATTTTTCATTCTGGTAAGTACTGAGGATTTCATTTCCAGGTGTGCTGCCCACCTGCAGGGTCTGTCTGAAAGCCACGGGGCCAACAGATGTTCAGCGTAGCTGAAAATCAGATCAGAGGCACAAATCCAGACAGGAATCTAGGAACAAGCATGTGCCTAAATACCTTTCTGGATGTAAACCTCAGTCGCTAATGCTACCAAAATCATCAGACGTAATCAGGTAAATGTTTAAAAGCAGTTCTCATTCTGTGTTTCTTGGATTAGAAACCAGATTGAAATTTTTTTTTGTCATTTAATCCTAAATAGGCCAATTGGATGCTTTTTTCTTTTTTTTCCCTTTATTTCAGTTGATTTTGCAGAAGGATATTCCTGGATTCTACTGCATTTCAGTACTACTAATAGTTTGAACTACCTGGTCCTTTTTAAAAGCATGTTTTATACAGAATGAATCAGCAACACACCAAGATTCAGAATTCAACCTCTTATGCCTCACCCTCTGCTGAGTTGCTCCCATCATCAATCTCAGCATAAAACCAGTTGCCTGTCACTGAGGAAAGCAGGGCCTTTTCTTTGGGCCCCTTTTCCGCTCCCACAATAAAAGTACTGTAAATATTGGCAAGAATCGCAAAAGACAGAAAAGAAAGCGTTGAACTCGGTGAGAAACATGAGCAAAGACTTTAAAGCCTGAGAGCATGAGGTGCAACACTTTTACATATTAAAAAAAAAAATTAAAAAAAAAATATCTTAGAAATCTGATGAACAGTTAAGATCTGGGTGGGTTTTGTTCCTGAGTACCCACTACTCAGAAAAAAACCCGACACCCGATGTAACTTCCCTGTTTTAACACAGACAAGGTGAAACAACACAAACAATTAATTGAATTTTTCATTCTGCCATGCAACTCTCTCATTGGAAGTGACACCCGGAATCACATGCAAGTACGATCCCTGCAGAGGAGGATGCTGTTGGGGTCTGCAGGAGCCGGTAGGGAAAAGTCCAAAAGAAATATAGACATATATGTTGTCAGCTAATCCAAGATCATGTTCTCATTCAACCAGAACGTCATGCAGAGTGACGCAGAGAGTCTGGGAGGGGTGGTCTTTGGATGTCAGTAGAGCAGATGGTAAATGAGCCCCAGCTGGGTGGAAAGTGTCTGTGACGGTGACATGAATGTGAGGAGAGCAGGAATCCAGCCACACACAATGACATGAACTGTGACAGCTAAGAGCGGGGTGGGCACAGGGCAGGTGCCCTGCTCATTCCAGGGGCGAAGGGAAGGGAAAGAAAACTGTGGCTTTGCAACTGGAGACAAAGATTATGGGAAGCCATAACAGCGTAACAGGGCAGGCTTTAGTTCCTAGGTCTTCATAACCAATTTCAGTTGGCATCTATTAAAAACATATCCGATAACAAAACAGTTAAGTTTCCAGGCTGACTATGGGGAAGGTTGACAAAACTTTCAGCTTTTGACTTGAATCTAACAAAGGATAGAAACTGAGTTGGCTGCTTCTCTGCTGCCAGTCAATGCACAAGAGCCTGTACTTGGATGAACACATAAGGACCAATGCGTGGTCCCACCACTGACAGAATGATGCTCACTACCTTAGTGGGCTCTACATTTAGGTTCATTTATGCTCAAGATCCCAGCAATCAGCAGCAAAATATGAGTGATATGAACTAACCTTCAAACAGAAACATTAACTAACCTGCAAAGAGGCTGCCATCAGCCTCCGCAGGATGCTGGGGGTTTGAGCTCCTGTTTGAAACTCTCTGGTTTGGGGTTCATTCCACAGTCCTCTACAGCATTAAGCCAGCACTTTTAAAAAATGCAGACTCATTAGGTCAACAGTAATTTTTATCAATAACAAGTATCACCCGTAACGTCTTGTCATTGATTTTAAACTACGCTTGAGCAATCGTTTCATTTTCTCCTTTCATTTTGTAGGCAGCAAGTGTTAACCAGACCCAATTACTGGAGACACGAAGGAAAGGAAAAGACATTTGTGCGTGGAAAAGTTGCCATGACTAGAGCAGAAATCAAGAGAGGAGCAGGCTCAAGCCCGGTTTTCCTCCAGTGATTTCAGAAAAGCCATCACAAAGGTGAATTCAGCCCAGAGAATGGAGTTTTTAGAAGGAGAGGAACCTGGGCATAAGGAAAACCTCTTCATCTACAATCACAACATTAGCTGTGGGTTGAAGGGAGTGACTGAAATCATAAGGGGACAGAGCAGAGTTGCACCATCACCACAGCCACCACGGCAGCATGGGACCTCATGTGAGTGAAGGGACAGTGGAGCCAAACACGACTTTAACCTCAGCCTTTGGTATTTTGCAGCATTGCTGTTACAATCACCCCTCTCCTTCCTAACACACAGCCTTTTTTTCCCCCCAGACTGACGTTGAGGGGTCTCAAAAGCCACATCACACACACCCTGCATCTTCTCGCAACCTTTTGCTATTTGCCAGATCTTTCGCATTTCAGGAGCAAAGCAAAACAGCTAGATTGTGTCTTTGAGCTGGCTGATAATTCCTAAACAAGACTTTAAGAAACACGCTACAGCCAGACCCGTAGGCCAGTCAGGGGCTCTGCAAACACCTTTCCTTCACCAATCTACATGCCACTTCTTCCCACCATCAGGTCTCCGTGGTGCCTTCATCTCTCTGAGCAGACGCCAGGGAAGTCTCTTACAAAGCAGAATATGATAGACCTGATAATCTGGCTTGGTATAGTTAAATTAGAGCCTAAAAATGCACGCATTATTGTATTTATTGACTAGAGATCGTTGGTTTAGTACATTAAGAAACCACAGCTTCTAAGGAGTTTCCTATTAATTTACCTACATTGAGTTTTCCACGATTGCCTCATTGTTTGCTGTTATTTTCTTATGTGCATCCTAGGTGAAGGCTTTCAGCAGTCAGCCCTAGATGCATCAAAGTGCTGTCATCTGCCCCTAAGAGTCTGTGCAGTGGGGGATTGCAGGCAGGTAGCACAAGGGGCCAGGAAAAATATGACATTTGCATTATTTTTATGTCCCTTCAAGGTTAACCTATAGATTTACTAAAGCACAGTGTGTAAAACACTGCATTCAGGATGGAGGCGGGTATCAAAGATGCTCTTGTGGCTAACCTGAAGTTCAAGACTCCTTTTTGACTGGAAGAACCACAGTCTGTAACCTTCCTTCTCAGTGTCTCCAGTGGATTAAGACAATCTCAAGACAATGATTTGTTTCATCCTCCCTTTCCCTTGCAGAACTCAAGACGGGGGAGATGAAATGAGGACCACAGTGGGAAGGAATTCAGTAGAAAATAGAAAAAAACATTATACTGCCTTCACCAATTAACAATTCATGCCTAGGAAGACATGCAAGGAAGACATTAAGATCAGAGTGGCTGATTTTCCAAAAAACAGAACCAGACATGGACAGGTGAGAGGACAGCATTATGAATATCACTGCTTGCTTTAATCTCTGCCCAAACCAACCTCAACGTCAAGCAATTAAAAGGAGCCTTTCTCTGGGGAGCAGCCCCTGCTCACACTATGCCTGTGCCTTCAAGGATAAAACAACCTCACCTGGCAAATGGAAACACTACAAAAGTCATGATAATTTATTTTTTCAGCTAGACAATTGACCAAATATTTGCCACTTGGAAATATATCCAGATGTTGTCTGTGCAACTGCTGATCACCCCGTATTTCAACCAGACCCTTCACGGATAAACTTCAAGGAAGGCTAAAGCACCGTCAAAACACGTACCAGGAGGCTTACTCAAGTATTCAGGCTCTTTATCCAGGTTCAAGGGATTTCCTACCACGGAGAACAGCTTATTATGAAACCTCGATCATGCCCCCTTCCTCTTTGTTACCCATTCAGAGATGGGATTTACCACACCACTTTTGAGCTTCTAGTACATGCAAGTCTCTAGGCCCGAGTCTTAGCCTCTAGACTGACAGATAATAAAAACAGCCAGTAGGGAAAAAAAAATAGCAAGAAAAGAAGAGATACAAGTTGGAACAATTAATGGAGAAAATCAGAGAGACATGTACTTTTGAAACTGCAGTTTGTTGGCTTTCTGAGGGAGACAGAGACTGGTGATTTTGAGAATTGAAACGGACTCCAAAAAAAAGAGCATGCAAAAATCCAGTTTCACAAACATGCGGCATCACTCGGTGCCCTGCACTCCTGGGCTTCCACCTGCCTGGCTGTGGGGAAGAGCTGATGGGGTTCACCTGCCAGCATTCACAGCATGCAAACTCTGGGCATTGCTCACTCAAGAAGGTGCATGTTTGCTGCTGAGAAGCAGTGTCTGGGGCAGGGGAAGAGGCTCCTCCAGGGTGGGCGTGGAAGTAGACACCACATTTACTCATAAATAAGACAGATGTATCTGTGTACCCTGATGGCCATCAGATGGTGCACTAAGGGATGCTCACGGGGAATTCTCTGAAGACACCTAAGAATTCTTAGCTTGACAAAAAAGATGGAAATTCTGCCCATACAAAACCCTCTACCCTAGCTATCTGTTCCCCACGGGATCTAGAAACAGAACCATTCACAACGCCACGGGGAATCCCTATCCCCTGCATCTGGTGGGACAGGCTGAGATTAGTCCTTCTCTAGCTGCGTAGTAGAGGTGCTAGATAGGCAAGCCATGGCTTCCAAAGGCCACAGGACTAGGAAAGGTCAATTTGCAGTGTTCAGTGAGCCAAAGGAACGGTGATTGAGCAGAGGGAGGAAGCTGGAATTTCTCATGCTACTGACTTGATATTGCTGTAGAGCGCAATTAAATTTGCAAGGATTCTCTGGACCTTGAGGAGGGATGGAGCGATAGAGAGGAAGGGGTCTTTTTTTAAAAAAAAAAAGAAAATAAATTTTATTTTTTTTAGGTTTTCTGTCATTTTTTAAACTTCAGTTCCTGGCCTCTTTCCTTGCTGAGCAGATACTGGCTTGCTAGCCCAGACCAAATTCCCCATCCTCGTTTCTTTGATTCACACGTTCTGCACAATTAGCAGACAAGGAAGCCTCTAATTTCTGAGCGGGCAATGGGGAGGCTCTTTCACCTTTTTTTGTTGGTTGTTTGGTTTGGTTTTTTTTACTCATCTAGTACCTCTATTAAGCAGAGAAGTGATCAGAACGGGTGGTAGCAGGGTAGAGGGAGAATGAGCCGTGCAGCTTTTGATTAGTTCCGTGCGACGCATTTCCCGTGGTACCTAGAGTTTCCTGAGCAGCATCCGCAAAGTGACTCTCTGCACGGTTTGCTTTTACTGGAAATGAGGGGAGAGTAAAAATTAGACCTGGAAGCAAATGCCAGACAGGAAACTTTTGATTACTGACTCTAGGTTTAAAAGACAGGTGTTTTGAGGGCCGGGTTCATGACAGGATTTTTCCGTTTGAGCATTAAATGGGAAAAGAAATAAAAATCACAGGGGTCTCTGAAATTTGTGTCTCTCTGGTCAATACACTGAAACTCATTCTGTATTGAATTGGTGGCATCAGCTCATCTACAATTGACTAAGTCCTGCAGGAAGATTTTTTCATCTGTATTGGAAACAAAAAGTAGTCTCTCCTTCCTCTAAACAGGTAAAAAAGACTTTTTTTTTTTTTCAATTGTCTAAGCAATGAAGATCCAAAACTTTAACTTGTTTTGTTCAACAAAATCCAAAAGGTTCAAATTTCTTTTTTTTTTTTTTAAAGAAAAATCACAAAGAAAGCTAGTTTATCTGCAAATTATTTGCACTTCTCATACAGGAAATAGCATTATACTAAGCCTGGCATTAAAAAAAAACAAAAAAAAAAAAACAAAAAAAAAGATAAAACCAGGGTGTGGTGCAGTCCCTTATGGAAAGGGATTTGAAAATCTGTGTTCATGCATCTGTTTTTCCTGCTGCTTTTTTAGACAGGCCCTGCCACTGCCGGGGAGTCGCTGGCTTGGCTGAGGCACCACCACAGCTCCAGGGAGAGCCCATCCCAAATCACTGCTCAGGCACTGCCCTGCCAGGAGATCGCCACCACCACCACCAGGGTCCTCCACGCCATGGAGCAGCCCTCTACCTGCGGAAGGGTAATGCTGTGACCCCCATCACCCCACCTGGCATCACTTGCTGAGTTCATGGACAGATGAAAAAGGCCGATGGGCATAAAAACCCAACCTCATTTTACATTTGAACTCGGCAATTGGAGGAACTCATGGGCACACGCAGAAGGAATTTGCAAGGAATTCTTTCTGCTTCACGGGCATCCCATGCAAGCTCAGCTGGTAAACCCCTCTCCATCCTGGGGACTCCTCAGGCACCCACAATGGGACCCTGCATCCCCAGGGAGCCCTGGGGACTGGTGGTGCTACTGGGACTGTTCTGGAGCTGGGGTCTGAGCATCATGGTGTGGGAGTGGGATATTCAGCATGCAGAGCCTATGGGAGACATGTGGGGTTTACCCTCCTCTTAGTCTCCTCTGTGGTCCATATGGAAAGATGCAGTCCCTTCCGTGCAAATAATCTGCTCCCCTGAAGGCAACTGATTATTTCCAGATTACTGTCAGTCCCAGCATGAGTCTCTGACACCAGTTGAATAGATTAGAAGGTCAAATGCCAACCCAGGCTACCATGGACCATTAGACTCCTGTGATTGACACTGGTTTCCATGGGCAGGAGCAGTTAGTGACACCTCAGACACCCTAGGCTGGATGAGCAGGGGCCCACTGAGTCAACCAAAGGCATCCTCCAGTGCATACAAAAGCCTGAATCACACCCCTGAACAGTGTATCTCAGACAGACATATACATACATTGATATATAGATAGATATACGCACAGATATACATACACATTACAAGGTGGCCCAGTCCAGAATTCACTCAATATAACGGCCGAGGTCTTGCTGAGTTCATTAGGGTCAAGGACAAATCACAGCTGAGGACAACCTTCCAAAGAGGTTCCTCTCATTCCTTATAGGGCTGAACTCATGCTGGACAAAGTAATCTGAGTTTTAGCTTCCCAGTTCCCTGGATTCCTTCTGTTTCTTTCTCTGATATTAATGTATTACTATGATCACTTGGTTCATTAATTTTTAGCTTTTCACCCAATTGTATTTTGCAAAATACAAGGGGAACAAATGTGGTCATGGATGCCTTCAGATGTTGATCAAACCATCTGTTAAAGAGCATCTGCAGCTCACATTTCATATAGAAGCCTCTGTAGTCCTGGCTAACCATACATCTGCCTCTTTGACATTACAATCAGAAGACAAAATAAACAGAGACGAGATGCCACAGTGAATTTCCAGCCTGATTAACGTGGGAGCAATCAAACCCCGTTACCACTCTTGATTTGCTGGCTTTCTGCAGCAGGAGGGGTGAGAAAAGCCCCACCAGAGAGCAGCCCTCCTTCCCTGGGGTTACAAGGCAGAGAGGACTCATCGTTGGACCCTGCATGAGAGCAGGGTGGAGAGATGCTTGAGTGGGCACTACCTGCTCCTGCAGCAGCAGCCAGAAGGGGAAGGGCAAGGGCTGCTTCTCCTGGCCAAGGCAGATGGTATAGCAGACATGGTGCCCAAAGCGATGGGCAACAGAGGCGGCTCTGCAAGCAGGTTTTTAAAAAGGAAGGAAAATGAAAGAAAGAAAAAGAAAAAGGAAAAAAAAAGAGGAGGGTGGAAGAAGAGCTAGGTAGCATGTAGAAAAAGGCCAGCATCTTTTCTGCTCATCACAGCTCCATGTCACGGGGAAATGAGCTCTGGTCCCCCCAGGCAGGTCAGCTCACAGCTTCCCAGCACTCGGGCATAGATGGATGCAGACAAGCTCACAGTGGAAGAAACACCAGGAATGACAGAGAAAGGACGTAACCTATCTCAGATGTCCCATGTTATGCCAAGACTGAATCAAAAGCCACCCGAGTAATTCCAGGTGGCCCCAAGCCTCTGCCACACTAACCCCATCACCTCCCCATGTCCTCCCACCCCAGGCAGAAGCTGAGTGCTGCCTTGGCAGGACTCAGCATGGGTACAGCGGCACCAGAGCCAGGGGGCAAGACCCCAAGCACTGCCCAACACACCGGTGGGGCATTTGGGATGCTCCTGACCTTGCAAGGCAATGCCGGTCTCGCACAGCGCATTCCCACGAGCCATGCCAGCATCCCTTCTCTGCCTTAAAATATATTAAGATGCAAAATAGCAGAAAAAAAACATTTCTGCTCTGTTTGCTGTAAGGACTTTTCAACTATGGACATAGGAAATCAGCCACTCTCTACATGTAACTACAATGGGAGGAAGATGTAGCTATCTCCAGATGAGAGACTGATGAGCTTCCTTACATCAATGGAAATGGAAAGTGGTAAATCCTTTACCAGCTGGAGCAATAAAAGCGTGGTGCTGGGGCTGGCTACGAGAGAAGATTCATCCTGAGGAGTTTCCTAAGCGACAGTCATCAGTGACAGACCATGGCTGGATGATTAACCGATGGGTGGGTTGGGAAACCGCACAAATTTTCTTTTCTAAGGGCAGGATGACACATCTGCGTTATCACTGTGAGCCTGTTGGAAATCAAAGTGGGTGGGAGATTTGGGATGTGAACGTAAAAGAAACTTTTATTTGGGAAAATAGCTGATTTGGGCTCCCCTGAATACAGGGACCATTGCGTGAAACTCCTTCCTGAGGTCTGAGATGTTATGAGATGGAACAGGGCAGCGGGAGCAGGTAGAATTTACACTGCCCAAACAAAACACAGAAGGGAAGAGCTGTGATTCTGCTCTATGGCAGCTGAACTGAACTATATGGCAAGGACTCTAATGGTGTGTACTCAGCAGCTGCAGACCCTCAGTTTAAGGGTCTGGTTTAGCATCTTACAACAGAAGGCATCAAAATCCTCTGTGTCGCAAGAGCCAGACACACTACAGGAGCAGGAAAGTGACATTGGGAAATGACCCCGATGAAGTACCTATATATAGGAAAGAAATACTCTGAAAAAGGGCAGTGAAAGGCTGTATTTACTTCTTTCCATACATGAGATTAAGAAAGCAATGTAGAAAATGGATGTAGAATGGGAAAAATCCGCAACCCCTACAAAGAAATATATCCAACCCAGTGTTTTAACCAGTGAAAATCAACCCTGCAAGATGGGACTGAGATTCAAAAATAAGAAATAAGACTACTGCCTCAGGAAATAAGGCCTGCTTATGATGATGGCTGGTGTGATCCTACGAGGGACCGTCAGTCCTAAGAACCCCTCGGCGATGGAGCTGATAGGGTTGAAAAGAGATTTAGTCTCATTGCACAGTCATACGCCTGCGAGAAAAGTGGATTTACCCTTTGATGCATCCAAAGCAAAGGGCGGCGGAGCAGCCAGGCCCCTGGGATGAAAAGCTGACCCTCCTGATGCCACGGGAGAGTGGCCAAGATTTCAGCCCTGGTCTGCTCCCAGAGAGCACTTGCTACATAAAGCTCCCTGCTTTAATAAAGCTGGATGGAGGCTGTGCCTCTCGCTTGCATGGGCAGAGACCCCCCCGTAGGAAAACAATACAATTCTGGGTAGTTGAAACATGATCTTGGCAATTTGGATTATTTGGTAGGAAAGTGGATGGAGTGCTGCAGAGGTTCTGCTTGCAAAGAAAAGCTCAAATGAAAGACAGAAAGAAGAGTAGGGGAGGGGGGGAAAGGAAGGAAGGATTAAATCTTCCTCCTTTTACTCAGCACCGTATCTACCCAGATATCTTTGGTTGGATTTTATGTGAGGGAAAAATTAGTTTCTGGCCTCTTATAAGCTAAAAGGCACAGCAGAAAATTACATCTGCAAAATGCCAGGCTCCAGTTATACTTCTGAAAAACTTATTCAGTCTTTACAGTATTTAGGCTGTAAGCTATGTTTTGAGATACGAGACGGAAGATCTGAAAGCCAAGCAGATGATCTCCACAGATCATCATTTCTGCATCTTGCCTCTCAAGATTAAAAAAAAAAAAAAAAGAGAGAGAGATTCAGCCCCAGAACTACTTAAAAGAACTGGGAAAATATAGCACAAAAAAATACCAGAATTAAATACTTCTAAGGGGATGAAAAGCATCCTAAAATTATCCCAAATACCAGCCCTGCTGCTTTCCCTGGGATGTGTGAATAGAGAAAAGCTCTCCCCGAGGTGAGATTTATGGCTGGTCTTGGAAGGTGCTCGCCACGTCTCAGAGGGCGCCCGGCTGAGCACGCTCTGCGTGGTGGACTGGAGGCGTGGAGGGAGGACGGAGCAGGGCCCGTGCTTCATCCAGAGGTCGTGAGGCCAAAGGGAATGGGGTGGAGAGAAAGGGTGTCTCTGCCATGCAACGTCGTGCCGGGTCAGAGAGCCCTCCCTGTGTCCCACGGAGCGGCAGGTCCCACGCAGCCCCGCACGGTGCCCTGCAGCGAGAGGAGCTCAGGAGAAGTTGCCAACTCGGTGACAGGGTGATGGCTTCATGGTCCCATGTCACCTCCGCCTAGCACGGCACGGGGTGATGGAGACATCGGCAAAGCATCACCTACCCACCGTTGAGCCTGCGTTATACTGTTTTCAGCTACGACTCCAGCAACAAAAGTTAAAAAACAAACAAAAATAAAAAGCAGCATCAACCAAAGCCCTGCCATCACCCCAGAGAAGTGTCTGCCAGCTCTGCCCGTGCTACCCATCACTCTCTCTAGCCCCCACAGCCTCGCTACCCTCGCAGCTCCAGCCCGAGGCAGGCTGGAAGGAAGATATGATTTAAGGTCCAGCATACACGGAGATACGTTGGGACTGGCACAGCACAGAAAAAGCACGTTAATACCTAGAATGCTTCCCTCGATGGCGCCACGACATGGTACACACACGCACACACGTACAGAGAAATCTACGGGGAATGCATGGGAATGGCGTGTTGGCAGTGATACAGACCTTGGCGATGGTTCGGGCTGCTGCTCTTTCCTTTAAACAGAAGCAATAGTACATTAGCATGGTGTCAGGTGGCAAAAGATGTTGCTGCTTCACTGTTAAAACATAACGAAAGGACAATACCAAACAATACAACTAAGTGGAAGTTGTGGACAGAAGAGAGGGGAAAGGTGCGTTTAATTCCTGGAGTTTCTGGCCCAGACAGAAGATCACTGGAGACTCACACAACCTCAGAGAAGACACATACAACGCACAGGGTTGAAGAGTTTACCCCAACCCATCCTCGTGCCTAGGCATGACGGGGACACCTGACGGTCGTGTGATTTGTGTGAGCACAGGAGGACTTCTGTGGGCTCAGAGAGTGGCCCCCTTCCCTTGGAAATGCACCGCCCTGTCCTTCTTCTGCACATAGGGAAGGATCTGAATGGCTCTCATGACCCTGGTGCACTTGCTTTTCCTTCCTGGCTGTTGGGACTCAGCTAATGTCAGACCTCTTGATGCTCGGCTTCATCTGACCATGCTAACGCCTGGTGCTGGGGGGGACACTGTTTGAAAGGAGTATGGACCCCTGCCCTGACACTCTGACACCCCAGGTGGGGCTTCTGCCTTCAAAGCCTTTGGCAGCTACTCTTCCAGTTTTGTCCTGAGAACTCAAATCACTTGACTGCCCTGAAAAATCATTGACTTTGAGAACAACACGAGCCAAACACCTGCAAAAAGGTAGGTGTGACACTGAAAGCCAAGCTAAGGCCACACTGAAAAAAAAATCTCACCTTCACTGACAAGACATCTTGGTGGCATTTCCCTCCAGGAATGAGGAAAACCTGTTCTGCCTTCAAGTGTTTTGATTCACGGATTCTTTACACTGGGAAATTGCATTTAATCTGGGGCCCCAAAGCAGCCTCACCTCTTCAGCCCCACAAAAGAGGGAGCAGACTTTGCTCCTCAGCAGGTGTTTGCCTCCCCCGACACCAGACATACTAAAGGACAAACCGGACTTTGAGAAGACCTGGGCAGGAAGAGCTCAATTCCCTCTGAGGGTGATGCTCTCCCAGCTCCGGTCCTGCCTCCACACAGCGGTGACCGCTGAGATCTGCACAGACCCTGACCCTTGGGCTGAAGGCAACAGCCAGGAAAGACTGAAAAAAACACCCCTCCACCCTCTACTCCTTGCTCACACAAGCTCAAAAGCCCAGCCTCAGTCACTTGCTCAAATAATCACATTTTTAAAGTTTGCAGCCATGGGTCTACAGATCTCGACTCTCTGCAGAGACACCTAGCCCAGGGCAGGTCCCATCCCATGCCACCCCAGCTGGCCCTGATGCCCACCCGAACGGCCAGCATCTCTCCATCCCTCCCAGGGTCTGCACACTCCCCATTCAAATGGGGCAGCCTCATGTGTTTAAAAAATAACCCAAGAATTACCCCTCCCGAGCACAGTTTTAAGCTGCAGGAGTCCTGGCCTTCTGGGGCAATCCCGTGTACCTCACCACCGGTAATTTAGCCAAAATTTCTCACCGCTCCAACCTTGCCTGCTCTCTGGGGGAGGTGAGGGAAGGCTGGAGGGAACAGAGAACGAATTAATGCATCATGGGCCTGAGTCTCCTCTGAGGGTGGTGAAGAGCAGAAAGGTCAGAGGAAAACTGGGAACACTACCTCGATGAGACCCTTTGAAAAAGCAACTTTGCATTTTCAGCACTGTAACATCACCACAGAGCCACCTTAGGCTGAAGAAATTCATTTACAGCACGGGAGGGGGACGGGGAGGAGGTTGCTGGACGACCCAGGGGGGGTCAGCTGCCAAAACCTCTCACATCTTCAAGGCTGTCCATTTGCAAAAGGCAGGAAGGAGGAAAAAAAAAAAAAAAGAAAAGAAAAATAAAGAGAAAAAAACCCCCCAAAACCAAAAGAAAAAAGGTTGCAAAGTGTGTGCTTTCCATGCTCTCTTAACTCTTCTGCTAACCTGAATGTCAATCCCGATTTGCTCTTCAGGTTCCTCAGGAGCTCCAGCTGGTTCAGAGGAGGGATGAGTCTATAGGGAGAAAAGAAAGACCATTAATATTCCAGCAGAGCTGATTTCAGAGCCTCCTGTTTTGGAACCTTCCCCCGCTGCCCCGTCCTTACAACTACAACCAGCTGTGACTGGGGGACAGCTCGGGAAGGATGGAGAGGGGTTTGCCTGCTACTTCCAACAGTGTCCTATGGCAGAGCGGTGGGAGAAGAAAGAAAGAGAGAGAGAGAGGGAGAGAGAGAAACTTGTCTGCACCACCAGATTTTCAACCTCCCCAAAAACCAAGCGGCTGCCAGGGTTTCTGAGCAGCACAGTGGTGGTCTGGCAGGAGAGCTCTTTCACCACCTGTAGGTTAGCGGTTGGCTTTGCTTTGTTTGGAGCTTCAGCTGTGTATTAAGTGTAGAGAAGCTTGAGTTTTGGAGTTCAATGGGAAAACTCAACCCTGCTGCTCTTGGGAACGCGGGGAGGCATGGCAGGGAGCAGCTTAGAGAGTAGAGAAAACAGAGACCTGACCATCCCAGGAGAAACAGTGCTCTGGAGCCAAGTTGAGCCAATTCCCTTCTGTCCATGTTAGGTTTTGCCCCCAGATGAGGCAAAATTCTGTATCATCACCTTCTGGATCAGGAATGAATCACTTTCAGGAACCTGACAATGGGAATCCCTGCTAATAACTAAAAAAGGACCCAACGAACAAACACCCTGTTGTCTCTCCTTCTTTTGTGCTAAAAGTCACTGAATTAGCTTCCACATCCACTTTTGCTTCCTTCCCTCAGCCCCTGGGAGACTGGGGCTTCCTTCATAAATATTTAATGCTGACCTTCACAGTCAAGATGTGAGCTGGAGGTGTCAGGGGAAGGATGGAGAACGCTGCATGATGTTGGAAAGAGCAGTATCTACTCAAGAACAGCACTTGGGGGACCCTGCACTCGAGGTCAAGGCAGACAGGGTTTATCCCAGGGCTTGCTGCAAACTCTTTTCTGGGCCACCAAGCGTGCCCTTGTCAAAGTGATGAAGTGCCCAGAGGGTGCAAAGTCATCAGAGCAGCCACCTCCATTCACGCTTGTGGCGAGTGGGAGGATGCATCATCACAGGGATGAAGGGGAGGATGAGGAGCTCCGGATGGGCTGTGAAGGGGCTGCCTGCAGCTGCCCACATCTGGGCTCTTGGGCCCACAGCCCAAAGAGCCACAAGCCCAAGGCAGCATATACTTATGGAAAAATGAACCTCGTAGGTATTAATGAAAGCAAGAAGGACCTACTCAAACTGTCCCAAACCTGGTACTTAGGACTGGAAGGAAAGGGGTGCAAGTGCTTGCAGACAAACAGACTGGTCTCAGCTGAGGTGCTGTAAGAAATGGGTCTGGTGCTTTCTGCAAAATAAAAGCAGAGAGGTTCATGTCCACATTTTTTCCAGATATTATGAGACCAATAGTTTCACAGTTTTTCCGCTAAGTGAAAAAAAACGGAAAAGCCTCTCCTCTGCATGCAACAAAACTCATCCTCCAAACCACCGTCGTTCAGCAGAGCAGATCTGGTGTTCCCAAGATTGAGGCAATCAGAACATTTTCCAGTCCTAAGTATGGAGAAAAGAATAAAAATAGGCTTGAAAATTTTGGCTCAGCTCCCCAGTCGAGCCCTGTTCGCTTCCAGCCAGAGAAGAGCACATCTTGATCTGATGAATTAATGATCCTCTTCACTCAGGACGTGAGGAAGAAGCTGACCTTGGTGCAGTGGAGCAGTGCACGAGTGCTGGGCTGTCACCTCCCTTCAAACCCACCGTAGGGTTTGCAGATTTGTTCCAAGATGGGAGATGGTGGTGCATAAAATCAAGCACAAAGTGTACTTGGCAGTTAATGAAAGGTGCACAACTGTTCTTTCTGTGAGTTAGTTTTTCAGGGAGGTCCATACTCAGCAGAAGGTAGGACAACAGCCTCACTCTCTCCAGCTGGGAGCACAAATCCAGTGCTCCCAGTGATGCATGTCTCAGAGCTGAAGAGCTCATTAGCTCACTAGATTGCAGGATTCAGGATCCCAAAAGGAGCTCCTTCCTTTGCATTAACCCATAACACAAGGTCTACAATGTGCTGAAGCTGGCCATCTCTTGGGCCACCACAGGTGCTTCCAGGGGAAGGAGAAGACACACAAGTAAACACAGAAATTCACCTTTTCTGTGGGACGTGATGGGCCTGGTACACGGATGGTAGAAAAAACAATGATGTACTGAAACAACTGTTAGTAAAAATGGGCTTAAACTCATCCATGTACTGGACCTGAAATTTAACCTGCGTTGAATGCTCAGTATAACCTGTCATTACAAGAGCAGCTTGGGGAAGAGCTACTGCATTACACTCTTTCACCAGAAGCTCAAAAGAAAAGGCAGGGCTCTTCATAGCACTTTAACTGGACTTTGCTTTAAATGCTGGATGGAGGGCACCCTGCACCCAGGGGACAAGGTGCCACAGGTGCCACCATGTTCTCCAGAGATGTGGGGAAAGGACCTCCAGCTGGGGCATCTCACATTTTCTCTCTCTCCTCCTGGTCCGAGTTTCACTTGTTAGCAAGGGAAGCATGTTTTGGTTAAAGGAGAGCAAGGTAAGAAGATCTGCACGCCACAGGAACACACACAGCTCATGCTACCCACCACAGCAATGCTTCAGAGTCACCTACAGCTGGTTCCCACCACCCCTCCCAGTACAGCACAGAGAAACATCACACTAACCCCCGGTGCCGGCTCCCCCAGTCCAAAGGGAAGGGAAATTTTCTATTCCTGGCAGCACAGACAACGTTCAAGCATCAGGGAAGAGTAGGGATATCATGCCTCTGGCCAGGACATCACCAAAACCCCACAACACGAAGAGGGCAGCAGCACACAACAGTGGGTGGGAGCACACACAAGAACACGCACACACCACGACACGCACACAGAGACCACGATGATCTTTTTCAACAGCCCCAGTATGAACAATTAGGAAGAGGGTGACAAGGAGATGGATGATGGAATGGGATGGGAACGTAAATGAGTCTCCATGCAGTGCTGGAGTTCCTATAACAAGCCAATTATTGCCCTAACCACGACTTCCTGTCTCCAGCCTAAGCTGTTTTTCATAACTGAGAACATTTATGAAACTTATAAAATATGTTATTATAAGAAATGGGATGCAAGTGACACATTCTCATTTCACGCCCAGCAGTAGAAAAATGTCTGATTCTCACAACAGGCTGTTGATCGGGACAACAGGAAAACACTTTCATAATATTATACTTGCAACTCATTGAGGGCATTTGCTGTAAATTAACCACACAAAGTGTGATTTACTGAGGCCGTAAAATTTGCATCTGTGGAAACTGGAACCAGGTTTGGAAATCAGGCGCTAAATCACCTCAGCTCTAACAGCATTAATGCATCTAGTGAGGATTTAAGCTGTTCTAAGAACAGAGCTTGGCCCACAGTCTTGAAATGCAAGCTGTTAATTCCCCATCATAAAATATTGACTTGACTACACCTTCAGATGGCCACCTCGTATAAAATACGCTTGTGATTTGAAAATCTACTCTTTTCTGCAGAACCTGAGATAACTTTGTTTATAATAAATCTTACCCAGCCACATAGAGCTCTTTTTCTTTGGATTCATCCCAAAAGGCTAAGCTCTAGATTGAGTAACTGGGCCTAAGAACTGCTTGGCTTTAGGTCAGTCGTGGAAGATAAATCTGAAAATGAAAAGTCCTGCTGAGACAGGCTTTCCCTCTCCCAAAAATCAGACTGGATTACTAGAAGAAATGAATGATCATTTCAGTTTAGCATTCCAGATCTTTCTCTCCTCCAGAAATTGTCCTCAAAAGCAGGCACAGCTGCTACTGCAATTTCATCCTGTGCTCCCAACTCATGCATCCCATGGTGCCACCACACACCACCAAATTCAGCAAACCTAGAGTCACCTACAGCTCCTACAGCATGGAGTGAGATAAATGGCACAAGGAAGGACGGGAAAAGAGGGATGGAGGGAGGGGAACGCACAGGAGTGATGGCAGAGGGAAAATGGAAGCGTTGAAGGGGGCAGTTTTCTTTTGAAGCACTGTATGATTTGGAGGAGGTTGGTAAGACCATCAAGAAATCATCCTTAAAAAAGCAAGTTTATCAAGAGCTCTCCCAGTCTCCTTCCTCAAATCCTCATTTTGGCAGACAGTTTCCCAACACTTGTGTGTACCAATAGCTAAGATATACATGGAGGTGCATGGAGTTAGTCGGGAGGCGGCAGGATGGGCAGTCTGGTTTGGGCTTTCACTCATTCCTTTGAAAGAAAAATGATCTTCAGAGTTTTGTCTTTTTGTTTGTTTTCTCTTTTTTCTTTCTTTCTTTTTTTTTTTTTTTTTTTTTTCTTTAAAGGCTTTGCATGTTACAGTCCCAAACGAAGGACAAGGAGTGACATGACACACAGTTTCAGAGCCACATGCACTTCATACCTGGAGGCCCCGTACGTTTGCGTTTGCGTGCTTTTCAAGTGTTTTCACCAAAGAAAACCAAAGGGATAAGAAAAAAATAGAAGGGAAAAGGTAGGGCGGAGAAAAGGGGAAAAGAAACAGAATAAAGAAAATTAGCACATGAAGGAAGTGTATCCCGGGGAGCAGATGCACTGTGACCAGGCAGCCAGTTCAGAAACCACTGTGTGCCCGTGTCACCTTTGGGGACAGGCAATTGGCACCGTGCTCCGAAAGCAAACAGGCACCACAGAGCAGGGAAAATGTGGGGGCCTCTGAGAGACCTTTGATGAGACATCCACAGCTCTCTGTCCCAGCAGCCAGAGACTCCTCAGGCTGGGCTGCTGGCTTGGGAGTGATGCACTGGTGGCTTTTCTTTAAAGGTGAATATATGAACACAGCTGAGATCAAGGTCTTGTTCTCACATGTGACAATAAAGAGCAGAATTGTTTTTTTCAGCAAATCCAGTGGCTGATGCATAACAGGTTACGATGTGTGGGCGCACCAAGCTACACATGCATTACAAGCACAAACTGTACCTGTATGCACAGGAACCTCATGAGTTGGCTCTACCACGCTTTCAATTTAAAGATGAAATCTGAGATACTCTCAGAGGCCACCATATTTTCCCCGAACCAGTGAGTCTAGCTCTACTGCAGTGATGTTCTGGAGACACGTCAGCTCCTCCAAGGCACATTTAACAATTTTCTTACATCAAGCAGCTAGTCTTTTTGGAGATGCCTTGGGAAGATGCTCAAGTCACAGGGCTCCTGCTATGAGGAATAAGCACCCCAGTGCTGAGCAGAAAGGGTGCCAAGGTAGCAGTGACTGCAGATCACCCCCAGGCACCCGGGAGGGAGATGGGGAGATTGTGTTCCTCCAACCCACTCCCTAACCACGCTGGGCATCGCAGCTGCAGGGCAGCACACACCGCCTTCATGCGATGCTGGGCTCAATCTGCTGCTGAGGCTGGACCAGCACCCACCAGCCAGCTTAGTGAAGTGGGTAGAGGAGGATAGATGGACAGTGTGAGTGATGGAAGCTGCAGCCAGAACATACAGTCACACCCTCTTTATATATATATATTCTTTTTTGCTTACTAATCTATCTGCCTGCATCTAAAATATATTCAGAAGAGGTTTGCTGATCTCTCAGGGAAAAAACAAATATAATAAAATCCAATTTGACTAATAGCTGAAACCATTGGTGCACCCACAGCTCTCTCACCCAAGGTGATGTTCACTTGGCCTGTCCACAGACAGGAGCTGGGATTTAAGGGTGAAGCTGGGAGAATAGAAACCTGTGCTCAGGGAGGCAGCATTAGCCAGAAAAATTGCTATGACTTTTATTCTGGCTTTTTATTCAAGATAGCTGGGCTCTTCAACAAATTATTTTCTTTTTCTCTTTCTCTACCCTAAAGTTTTTATTTAGCCTGTTCTGGAGCTCTTTAGCTTAGTTTTCTTGTGTGTATTAGCTCCATGAGAAATACAGGTTTCCTGGATTAAACGGTAACTACCCACCCCAGTACGTCCTAATGCAAAAGGCTGTCACTGTATGTCTGGCCACGTGGTAAGTTGAGTCTTTCAAACAGCAGTAAAACCTGACAAAGTCCACTGAAATCAGCCCCCGGCTTTCTCTGCTTTGCAGAGGACTTTGGCCCAGGCTCTGGTCCCCATCCTCTCCAGTAGCTGACCTCAGCCAGCGCTGCAAACGCACAGCAAGAGGGTCAAGTACTGGGAGGAAGAGCTTCGATGCGGGGGGTGGGTTTAATGCTATTGGAGAACAGGTTTGTTCTGTTTTGTTGGGTTGTTGGCTTGGGTTGTTTTCTGTTTTTTTTTTAAGCAAATTCTTGAAGTCGGTTCATAAACGTCGAGGGAAAAAGCAATCCATTGGACACACACTGGGAATGAATCCAATGAAAACTTACTGACCACGACAGCGCGACTTCCAACAGGATTTTAAAATGGTTTAACAGGCTGGCTTGCTGCATTTCAAACACAGGCTAATGCTTACCCTAGGAAATATATCCAGATTGTCTGCCTGAGGGCTAAAAGGCACCAGTAACGTGGCAAAAACACAAAGGGATTCACACTTAAAGTGGCACAACCCAGTGCTGGACCACAGCCCTGCTTGGGAGCAGGGAGATGGGGCACAGTGAGCCCCATCACACCCAAGAAAACCCTGTGAAGCTACAGGAACATCTAACCAACACATCCCACTCCTGTACAAACGCCGAGAGATCTGGCCAGCCCCTAAAAAACACACCAGAAAGGGATGCACAGCCCTGCCTGGGATGCAGTACAGTTGTGAAGTGGAAAATCAACCACAATGTTTTGCATTTTAACTTCTGGGGAAGCCTTCTCCTTGATGGCACCAACCCCAAAGAGTGACGGGGAGGATGCAGTGCTTCCCCACATCCTGGAGGGCAGTGAGACGTGGCAGGGGACTCTGTCCCCATCTCCGTGAGGCTCCAAATCCCAAGAGGCTGTGAATTCTCACAGCTCTGCTGTAGCCTGTTGTTGTTTCAGCTGAAAGAGCTGCCAGGGTGCGATGACGAGTTACCTCTCCTTGGAGCACACCAGATGGATGCTGCTAAAACACAGCGGTGCTTTATCAGCATCACCCATCATGGCTCCACAACCCTTCCCTACTCGTGTCAACAGACCATGATGGATAAATGAAATGCAAGGAAGGGGAAAACGCTCACTGAATCCTGATTTGTTTTTCCCTTCCTCTTGAAGAACATTAAAAAAGGAAAAGGAAAGGAGGACCCAGGACAAATGCACCTAGGGAGAGAGCTGGGTCAGTTAGGGGAGGGAGAGAAGTTTGTTGAAAGGCAGGAGGACCATTATAGACCAGCTGGAACAGTGAGGAGAGCCCAAGCAAGGGCATGAGGAGGGTGGCGTTTACCTACGATCCAGAGCAGCTCGGGAGGGAGGTCTTCACGCCTGGGCACAGCAACTTTCACAACACAATGCAACTACCAGCGGACGTGGAGAAATAAAGGTGAAAAAGAAGAGCACGTACACACACAGACACAAAAAGAAAGAAAAAAAAAAGAAAACAAAACACAACAGGAAAATTAAAATCAAGTAAAAAAGAAATACACAAAAAAAAACCAAAGCAAAAAAAAAAACTCCAAAAGAAAAACATACACCAACCCTTAAGAGCTCCTGAAATCAACTTTTTCAACTTAAGTAAATAAATAAAACAGAACAATATATCCAAATAACAAAAATAAATATGGAGACACTGGCATCACGAGGAAGGTGGCGAAAGAAGGAGGTGGAGGAGGTGGTACCTGTACATGGGGACGGTGACGGTGCGTTCGTAGTACTGCCAGGTGGAGTGCAGGTCCGTCCGGGACAGGTTGGTGGCATAAAATCTCCAAGCCGCCTGCGGAGGAGACATGGTGGGATGGTGGCCCCAGACGTGGCCAGAACAACCCTCATTTTTATAAGCCTCAGCCAACACTGAGTCCTCCCTCTGTTTTCTGTGGGATGGTGCTGACATTCTGCCTTTTCCTTGGTTTGATACAGGACAAATTCCTCGATAACAGGTTTGGGGTGGTACCACCATACCCTGGATGATGTAAACTCAGCAAAAAAGTGCTGTGGGTACCGGGCGTTCGCTCCCAGGGTGAGGTCAGATATCAAAGGGGTGTTGTGGCACATTAGGGAGTTAAAAAATTCGGAGAGAGAGGAGCAGGGGAATGTCAAATGACTCTAATTTCAAATCACCAAGGCCAGCCTTCTGCGCAGACATCTGCTACCGTGAAGAAAATGCTCCCAATTGTAACTTTCCATCAGTATAAGTATTCTCTTTGGGGAGGAGAAAAAATAAGAAAAAAAAGAAATAGTTTGGTGAAAACAGACTGTCCTAATGCATTTGTCTTGCTGCACTGGGCTGGATTTCATTGCTTTTCTCCCCCAGATTGCCTACCACATATGCTATTTTCCCATGGCTGATTTCCTGGCATTTATTCCCAGACAAGACCAGTCAGCAGCTGCTGTCTCACACCTCACACACACAGCCCCGTTTTTCAGCTGCCTGTCTCCTCCCCTACTGCTAAAAAAAATATAAAAAAAATAACATAACCTATTAAACCCCCCAAACTTGGGACAGTGGTCCTGATGGATGTGCTCCTCACCTGAATCAGGCCTGCTGCTGGGTTTCGTCTCTTCTCAAAGTGCTTTTGTCGATGCTGTTCCTGAACCTTCAGGGCAAACCCTGAACCCAAGATGCCCTGGGGAAGAGACCGAAAATTTGCAGTTAGCAGGGCACTAGCTACGTTTTCCCTAAACAGATACAGCAAACCTTCGCTCCAAAGGATTGTTCGGGCTCTTTTTTTTGCTTCAAACACAGAGAGGAAGGAAGGAGAAGCCTCCATCCAAGGCAGCCCTGGCAGAAGCTCCCCATGAAGGGGCTGCAGAGTTTGCTGGGGCTCACTGGAATTACTGCTTTTACCAAACTACCTCCAGTCTGGCTGATAAAATCCAAGATAACCCCACTGTGTTGGCATTCAGCAAATTATCCCCACAGGGGAAAATCAGATCCACGCAATACACCAAAATGCACTGCAGAAAGGATGGGGGTAATTTGCTGAAATGGAGTAATCACCCCTAAGAACAGCCCTTTGCAGGAAAAAAAAATAAGTGGATTTGCTTCAATAAATATTTGTGCAGAGCCAAATCTAGAGTTTCCATCCCATTTGCTTATACACATAGTGCCTGAGCTGTGGATGCTCAGACAGGGTTTCAAAAGCCACGGAGCACAGTCAGGAGGCTTCTGGGTTCATCACGCTGCTGTCGCGTTGCCACCAGCTCCGGGGGGCTGGGGACAACGTGCAGTGGAGCTCAAACCCCGCTCCCAGTTGAGACGCTTACGGCAGGAAGGGCGAAGAAGGAGACGCCGATGAGGGTGAACGTCGCCGCCAGCAGCCGCCCGTTCCAGGTCTGCGGGTACTTGTCCCCGTAGCCGATGGTGGTGAGAGTAATCTGCATGGAGGAGACCAAGCACAACCTTTGGTCAGCCAGCCCTAAAACTAAGCCAAGGCAGCTACAACTCCCACCAGCCGACGTGGGAGAGCCAGGGTCACCACATCCCCTAAGCTGAGCAAGTCAAGGTACAGCTTGGAGGACCCTGGCTGCTTGGGATGGGCACCTCCACGGGCAGGAGCGATGCCCTGCCACCCTGGCCAGCCCTGCCACCCTCACTGCTCCACACACTGAGTTTTCAACACCAGTTGGGAGCATTTTCTTGCCTTTAGTTGACACAGGAAGAGAGCTGCCATCTGGTGCAGAGGCTTGCGGCAGCTCAGAGCCTCCCCCGGGAAATGGGGTTGCGCCTTCGACAGGGGGGATGTGAACCAACAGAACTTCCCCCAAAACTCCCTTTTGGCATTTCAGGAAAGAGTGCAGGGCTATCTGCATGCATAAAGATGATGCTGTTTATTCCTAATCTTCCCAGTGCTGCCCCTTTCTGCCAGACCCCTTTCCTATTTAAAAACAGCGCATTAGCCCAACAGGATGAATTACAGCCGCTCCATACAACTTAATTTAGGGCTGTTTTTTCCCCTCCTTGGTATTAGTGCAGTGCACCAGGAGAGTGCTGGCAAGCTGCTGAGTGCATTTTGGGGAAGGAGCCATGAGATTTGTCAGAGACCAAAAAAATCCCCAGAGCTCTAAACTGCAGGAAAAAATGCATCTTCCACAGACATCACTCATGGGAAATGCTGGGTGTCCCCTGAGGGGATTCTGAGAGGATCTGGAGAGCCTGGGACTGGCAGGGCAAGGCAGGGAGAAATCAGGAACATCATCTTTTGAGACTTCTGCTCAATGGACCAAGAGGGAAGTTGTCCCCATCCCACAGACTCCACGGACAGAGCTGACACCGTGCTGATGTGGCTTTGGAAACCTCATGCATCCCACTTAGAATAAAATCACTTTTACACAAATGGAAGCACGATCCCAAAGCACTGTTTAATTGGACCCACTAAAAGCCCTATCAATTAGATGCCATTTGGACAAAGTGGTTAGAAAATGCATCTACATGGCTATTCCTTGCTGAAACAAAGTCGAAGCAATGCTCTCTCCATAGTCACTGCAAAGTTGGTTTAAAAACCTTTAAAATTTATATAGACAACTACAAGGATTGGACCCACTGAGATCCAATAAAGGGATGAGTTTCTGAACATGAAATTTAGTTTATTTTGCCCATCTTTTAACAGCTGTCTGTACTGACCCTGTGAGTTGGACTACGACAAAATCTCTTTATTTTAATGAAGCCCAAAATTTTACTCGGAGCTTCTTGGTGGCAAAACAGTCTGGTGCATCCCCACGGCCTGAAATGGGGAAGGGGTGATCCTCTGCCAAAGGCTTGCACAGCCTGGCAAGCAGGAGGGATGAATCCACACATGGATCTCCCTAGACTGAGCGCTAATTATGGGCTGTCACTATTCCCTCATTGTTTATTTTCTAGTTATGTCAAATTGGGCTTTGTTTTTATTTTTTTCTGTCATAACCAAGGGGCTTGAAAAGCAATTTATTGCTTCTTTCCCTTTGTTGGAAGAGAGGAGCTGCTTGATCAGCCCATTCCTCCCCAAGCCTGTTATTGGGATTTGATCAGATCTGGGATTTTCATTACATGCTTTGTAATCAAGGCCAAACTAGCGCCACAGCATCGGAGCAGAAGAACAATAATGCAAGAAGATTAGAATGTCATTAATTCTCTCTTTGTTAATTGGGTAATCCAATAATTCACATGCACACGCACACACAGAGCAAACTAAAAGTACTGCCCTTTCCTCCTTTCTCAGCAAAGATATGAAGGGAGGGTGTGTGTGTGTGTGTGCTTTTCAGCGCTCAAGTCTTTCTGCTGCTTAGACCCTATTAATTTTATAATATTTATTCCAGCATGTTGAACATGGTGTCGCCCAAAGTGCGATTATAAATAATTAAAGGGCAGCAGCTCTTGTCAAAATGCTGCTCAAAGCACGCCGTAGCACAGGGCCTTCATCTGACCTGCCTCTTCTGTCGTGACAGAGCTAAATCCCATGACTGGGAGCACCCCGAGAGCTCCCAGTTTCCTCCCAGCTACCTCAAGACTGTCGAACCCCAAGGTTTATTTAAGAAAAAGAGCTAAATGGAGCAGCCTGAAGCCTTTTAATAAAAATGTTAACTAAGCACTCCGTAAGTTGATTCCTTGCATAAGTGATCGAAGATGGAGGGTTAATGGACATTTTATTTTAATAACCAGCAGCTGTTTGAGGAAAATTACTTACCAGACCCCACCAGAGTGCATCTGCGTATGTATCAAAGTGCTCATTTTCTCCTTTCTCGGCCAAGTATACCAGGAAAGAGGCCAGGATGAGGCACAGGAAGCCAATATACCAGGCAGTAATCAGCTCCTGCAAGATCATTAAGGGGTAGAAGAGACTAATTGCAGTCCCGGTGTGCATCTCCAAAAGCTGAGTTACTTGCTTGCGGATTAGCAACCTTAGATCTGAACTTTCCCTGCATTTTTCTTAGGTTTTTGGGGCTCTGGTTGGAGATCAGTAGTGCCACTTTTTGAGAAGGGATCATGTACTGGTGGTGGCCCTGTCACCTGAAGAGCCCATCATCTAAACATACACAGCAAACAGAGAAGGCAAGGGAATCTTAATAGCTCCATTATTTCAAGATGTGGAACTGAGACTAAAAAAAGAATAGTATTTCTCCAGTTCTCACAGGGAAATGGGGTTAAAACTGAAATGGGAACCTCCAAAGTCCTGGGGACTCTGCTTCAGGCAGGTCCCTTCCACTTCGTGGGGAGGAGCTACAATCCTGGAAAGAATATCCCCCAATTTCAGGGAAGTTTTAATTCAGAATTCACAGGCGTCTTTTTGGATGAAGTTAATACAGCAGTGAACAAGAGAGGTATAAAATCCCTATGATTTTTACATAGATCTGGACAAGCTGGCTAAGATTTTTAAATGGAAAAAGTGCAGGGAAAAGGTGAAAATTCAAACTTGTAGTTCAGCAGCAGGAAACAAAAAAACTGATCAACAAATTCTTCTCAAAACGGGGAAAGAGGCCTTACACCAGGGACCAGTTCTGCAACTGGCCCATGATCTCACACTGGGAGGAGGAACCCAGGGCAATAATGGTGTCTGTGAGAGGCTGCTGCTCCCAGGATGAGCTTTCAGAAACACGTCTGCTTTGAAGCCTGCATCCTGGATAAAGGGCTGGCAACAACACCTGTGCTTAATGAGGCTGCTGGCTAATTGCTAACTCTTCGAAATGAGCTGTGTCAGCATGCAGGTGGTTGCTGCATTCAAGATATTCCCTGCAAATATCTCCTTTCTCTCCTCTACTGGTTGCAGGGCTCCATCAGAGCTCATGTCTCTGACTTTCCATTGCTCCCTCTGTCACTCTACGGTGACTTTCCAACCTCCTCAGGCCTGGAAGATGTTTGGGGTGGAGAAGTGAGCCAAAGTGGCATCTCTGGTGGAGAGAAACATGAAGAGCAACTCAACACCCTTGGCCTGGGTCTTGCTCACCTTACTGTGTGCGTAGACCACAGAGCCCAGGAGCTTCCAGGTGCCTCCCCGCCGGTCCATGCGGATCATGCGCAGGATCTGCAGGAACCTCAAACTCCTGAGCGCCGAGGTGGCAAAGACATTCCCTTGGGACCCCGCTGCCAGCACGGCGATGGACGCAATCAGCACCATGATGTCTGCATGAACAGAGAGTGTCAAAAGCTGAGGAAACGCTGATGAACCACTACCAAATGGGGCGGCCCATCTTCTGCCAAGGGTGTGCAGAAAGGTGGGCTCTTATCAGCTGTATCTTGTATTCAAAGGACACAGCAGAAATCTTAATGTGGATGAAACGAGCCACTACGTGCCTTATGGAAACATCCTAGTTTCTTTCTCCACCCTCATCATTCCTACAGAAAGCGTGTCAAATAGGGCAAAGCCTGAATTCTGACAGGATTCAGTGTTACCACTGCTAAAGTGGACTAAATCCTTGCAAAACCTGTGCCCTTTATTAATCAGCTGCAGCTGCCTATTACACAGCACGGTCCAGAAGTGTGAATTCCCCCATCTAAATTGGGAATGAAAACCTAGAAATCCACCTTCGCCATCCTAGGGTGCTCATGGATACAGAAAGGTCAAGAAAAAGGCCAAGAAAAACAGCATTGTTCTATATGTGCCAAATCTGAGGACCTTGAAAACTTCCCTCTTCCCTGGTTTTCTATGCAAATTTTATAGGGTTGTTTTTCTGCAGAATAAGCTAAAATCCTACATATGACCATTGCCAGCTCCTGGATATTTGAAAGCAGGTTCCGTAGCTCATGGCATGGCCTTTGCCCACTCCTTACCCCGTTAAAAATAACTGCTGTGCACAGATGGCCCCTTTCACAAGAGGATCACCGAGTACTTTACAAACAAGAATTAATTAAGTCTCATAACTCCCTTGTGAGGCAGCTCATCAGCGCCAGGGAAGGCAAAGTGGGACACAGTGAGCTTCAATGACTTGTGAGCGACTCGGTGTCGAGGTTGGACACAGGTTCACAGGATCTCAGCTCCTACACTCAGCTTCTCCCAGCTAAACCCCCTTTCTGTGGCCGTGGGCAGTTGTCGGATATGCCTGGGGTGTGCAGGGCAACGGGATGGCTCCTGGGTCTGCAGAAAACAGGGCGGACCTCATGCACAATAACAAAGAATATCCCCATGGATTATGACTTTGGCCTCTGTGCTCTTTCCCTTCTCAAGGTGGCCACGAAGCAGCTAAGGATCAACTCCCAACATGCATGGAAGGAACCGGAGCACTGTGCAAGCAAGAGCCTACAATAGCCATGTTGGTCTGGGAGATCCCACGTGAGGAGGCAGGTCTTACCGATGACGCAGAAAGGCTTGCGGGCAAATTTTAACCTTCCCCTCCAGCCCCGGTACCGGCAGCAGCAGCCAGCTGCCCAGATCCTCACGAAGTATTCAACCCCAAACACCACGATGGTGACGATTTCCTGTGAGGGAGACAACGCCATCGGTTGAGAAAGATGGAGAGCATGGCCCCAGAATCAAGTACAAACCCATAACCTAAACTCCACATACCTCAGAAAATGCACCACAGCTCTCTGCACCATTAAATTGAGAGGCCAGGCCTGAGAGATTGTCAGATCTTTGCTGTTTTGTCTTCCCTCACCCTCCCCTGGGGCAGTGAGAGGTAGCGCACACTGTAGCCATGAACTAGAATTTTATACCTCCTTACATTGTGTTTGTGTCCCCTGTTACAAGACTGAGGAGTATCTACTTATCATAGAATGGTCTAGGTTGGAAAAGACCTTTCAGTTCATCAAGTCCAACCATCAACTCACCACTGACAAAGCCAAGTCCCTCAGCACCATGTCTGCCCAGGTTTTAAATACCTCCAGGGATGGCAACTCCACCAGTTCCCTGGGCAGCCTGTTCCAATGTTTGATAACCCTTTGGGTGAAGAAATTTTTCTTAATATCCACCCCAAATCTCCCCTTGTGTAACTTGAGGCCATTTCCTCTTGTCCTATCATCTGATAGTTGGGTGAAGAGACAGTCTCCAGGATTTGGAACTAGATGATCTTTAAGGTCCCTCCAACCTACACCATTCTCTGATTCTATGACCTGACTATGTTAGTGCTGAGCAGCTGGGGGAAGAGCAGAGATAGGAATCACTGCCTATTCCATCCTAGGACTCTTCACAGGGGACTTGAGCTTTTTCCCTAGGGGGGCATGCAGGGCTGGTGAAGATCCTCTACACCTTGATGCCCAGTGAGCACAATGATGCTGTGAATCCCAGCTCCCTCCATCACCACCCTAACACCCTGCACACGCTCCCTTCCCTCCCATTTCTTTACCAGTGGCACTTCCCTCAGCTTTCTCATGTCTCAAACCTGACAAAGCCCTAATTAGTCTGCAGCGCCTTTTGATGCAGAGGTAGGGCAGGGACTAGGGAAGAGGAAGACAGACAAGAGGAAAGGAGACACGTGAATCTGCCAGCCCCGTGCCATGGCGAAAAAACCCACACACCTCAGTTTTTTGTGTGCTTTTCTCTCTGTTTTAATGGCTTCATTTAGAACCCCCCCACTTACCAGGATATAAAGGGCTCCTTCTGAGCTGTTCTGGTACTCATCAATGGTCGAAAAGACAGACAGCACCAGGCAGGAGAAAACTAGTAGAAAACTATATAACACAAAAATTAAAAAAAGAGACAGAAAGAAAGGACGTCAGGAATTTCTCACACTTCATCAGACCAGTCCAGAGAGCATTTTTAAACAGATTTCTCTAGGAGTATTTACTGTCCTGCTATTATGCCACCATGCAAAAAGTGAAAGTAAAGTCCCCAGTTTTACTAACTGGAAGGGTTACGAGTGGATGGACCTACTGGACTGTTCCCAGTTTGGCCACTGCCGATTCCATTCCCCCACCAGCTGGCAGCTCTGATCGCCTCTGACATTATTTCCCCAAGGACCTGTCAGCTCTTACTGCAACGTACTTTCAACAAGCATGCACACAAAGAGAGAAATGCTGATTTATTAACATGATACCCAGTGCCAGGTTGAACAAGAACCCAGAGAAAACTCCACTGATGCTCTGCTTATGCATTTTGCTTACACAGGAGAGGGACTGCATTTCCCCTCCTTGCCAGAATAGGACATTTTCCAGTGGATTTAACATTCCTTTCCATAGCTACAGAGGTGTCCTGGCATCTGCTCATGGATGGAGAAGGTTTCCCTCAGCCCATGATACCCACTGCTTGCTCAAACAAAAGGAGGGAAATTAATTTACTAAAGATCTATTTACTGATACAATAAAGTAGGCCAGCACAGAGAGAAACTAAAAGCTGCATTCTTTAAAAGCACTAAATAATTCATCTGTCTGGCTTTGTCTCACATTCCTACAAACGGCATATTGAATATTTATAAGGTACGGTTCAGCTGGTGGGTTCTGTTCCTTTGTGTTTTATTAAGAAAAGGAGTTTCACGCCATCCGAGTTGTGCTTGTGGCTTTGCAATGACCATTAATGTCACAATAAGAAGTAAAAGTAGGGGAATTTCCAGTATTTATTTGAACCACAGGCTGAAACGTTCCTTCCCACTGGAGGTAAGGGACCTTCAGAGCCATCTCAGAGAAGGCTAAGCTTTGTCAGCAACAAGATGAATTCAGTGCAGACCAGATAAGGACAATTGCCTGATTTCTCTCTGCAAATTCCCTCTTTTCACACCAGATCTGATACCCAGAGACTTGAAATAACCTCAAAAGAGTGAGAAAACATCCCTTGCCATCCCACTCATGATATCCCTTAATGTCTTCTCTGAGTTTCACTAAAGTTTTTTGGCTCCCCAAGCTGGTCTTTTAAACACCTTGCCACAAACAAGCCTACCACAACCTGCCTGCAACCAAATGGATTCCATCTCTCCATCCATCCATCCATCCAGGCTGCCCGTGCTGGGAGCTGAGGACAGGACCTTGCTGCTGCCCACACCATAGCAGGGGAAGCAGAGCCCCCCTGAAAGGAAAGAGCTGCAACTGGGTCAGGCAGCCCCACTGCTGGGGTAGCCCAGATTTTGCTGCAAACTCCTACACTGGAGTGAGAAACAACTGAATAATCAATGAAAGACGACAAACAAGAGGAAAGCAAAAAGCAAAAAAAAAAAAAAACAGTAATGGAAAGGGAATGGTGGGGCAGGGGGAGAAAATCCTACACTTTCCAATTAAAGGAGTAGAATATGAGTTGTATTTTTGTGACTAAAATTCACAATAAAATGCCTGGAGAGGTGCTAAAAGCAAAGCGCCAATAGCAACGTGGATTTACACACCGTGTTGGGTCAGGCGACCCCTTTGGACGGATCCAGAATGAAACCAAGTTCAAATGATGAGCCCTGGCAGGGACAAATGCCACGAGAAATAGGATTGCTGTACATTAAATTTGTCACTGGACAGGTATTGATGGGGTAGAAGAAATGAATCCCAGGGGTGGATTGTACAAGCAGTGGATTTTGTGGGGAGAGACAGGGCAGCTCCGGGTGCTGCCAGGGCAGTGGGATGCCCAAGGGCTGCTTTCTTTCCTTCCTCACCTCATCACTGCAGCCTTGCCCCCAGCCTTTCCATTCACCCACCTCCCCACAGCCAGCTCAGGGCTGCTGTAATTTCAGCTCTGTGCTCTCCAGGGCTCTCATTGCTGGGGAGATGCAGATCACGCTTGCAGGACCAACATTAATTACAGCACTGCCGAGCACGGGAAGCAACGGGGAAGGTGCCAGCTTCTTCAGTGAAGCATGGGAGCTCCATGGGCAAATCCCACATGGATCAAAATCTCCCTTGTCTCAGTCCTGATGGGGTCATTCAGCCACCAGGTAAGGACTGGTCCTTGCTGGCAAAGGATGCAGCTCATCACAGGGTGAGCTGCTCAAACATCTCAAAATAGCTCCACAGTGGTGCTCTGCTTGACCCCATGGTCCACGAACCTCTGAGAAGCTGTAAAAGGAGACTAAGAGAATGAAACCTTTTTCTGCAAGGAAATGGTATTCAGGGGGCTGGGGTCTTCGTGGCTCCTGGGAGGCTTTGAAGGATCTACAAACCCCTTATGAATAGTGGGTGGAAGAAGAAAGCTGAGAAATATATCCACACTAGAGATGGTGCATGTCCTCTGAGCTCCCACAGAGGAGGGCAATTTGGAAAAGAAGGCTGACTCTGCTTTAATTTCACCTAATCTACCCAGACAGTGCAGGAAAGGGGCTCCAGATAATAATGGATAGCTAGGGAAAGGGAAACAGGCCAATAAATAGTGTAGAGGTTGGGATAAATCTAATTTTTAAAGCTACATATCTAATCAAAGCAAATTATGTCTGCAGCCTGACTCTGGGTAATGTTAATGTGCAATAAGGAACGTTAATTATGTCCCATCTAATGATTTTTACATTAAAGATGCCAATTCTGCTTAGAGTTTTGGAGAAGACAATATCCTCCTCCAGGGCAGACCAGAGCTAGGTCCTATGCAAGGCACAGCTGGAGCCAGCACCAGCCTCTCCCAAACCCAGCCCAGGATGCCAAGGACACCTCAAGGCTTTGGACCGCTGCCTCATCCCCAAGTGATGGAGGAGGACACCTCATGTCACTGCTTCTTTTCACCCATCACCCATTCCAATGGGCACCCGATGCCTTCTGCTGCTGGGCATTCCCCCACGCCTGTTGCTTAGACCTTTAAGCTCAGCCAAGGCTCAGCTGTGCAAATCTGAGTGCTGCTAATACTAATAAATCCAAAGTCCTCCAAAGTCTGGCTTTACATCCAAAGGTTACGTTGACTTAAAACACCCATACAAGCTTCTTATTACAATTTATAAATCCCAGCACAAAATTTGCATATCCAGACTTCATATCCATTTCACTTCATGTTAGCAATAGAAAAAGAAATGCCTGAACTCCTCCTCANGCCTCAGTAAAAGCCTATGATGGAATCATCATAAAGCTTTTCAGGTTAATCATCTAATTTGCCTTCCAAAAGAAACCCCCTTGGAATCTACACATCCATTTACATAAGAATTTTAAAAGACCTTTAAATTTATTCCTGAAATACTTGTATTCAAATAATATTTGCCGAGATGCAAAAGTGTTGGGCTTCCTCTGATGCAGCACCAGTAATTAGCAACTGGATTCCGGAATGCCATGGGGATGGATAGAATACAAGGAGGTGGCACAAGCTTGTAACAGGCCACTGTTCTTATTACACACTTTGCTGGCTTTCCCTGGAATTGGGAAAGGGAATTAAAGATTTGATTAATTAGAAAGAGCCAAGCGGGAAAGGAAGGAGTATTTTATGACAGGTATTTGACGGCTGCACAACGCAAAACAACTTAAAACACTCAAAAATAACTTTGGGGATGTAAACAAGGCATTGATAATTGTGCTAAAATAAAACAAAAACGCATATTGGCCAAGCCATCTGTAACCCCAGCAATCCATTTGCTGTGGTCTCTGTAAAGTGCTGGCTTTCAACTATCTAAAACTTCAATGGAAATCAAAGGCCATGAAAACCCAGCAATGACAATAAACCGAGGTGAAAGAACATCCATTCTGAAGAGAAAGAGAGATTGTCAAATGCCTTTTAACACTCAGAGAGCCTCATATCCGGAATGGGAGCATTTACAGCTCAATTTAAATCTCTAGTGAATCAGAAGCAGAACTGTGATAATGTCATGACTTTTCCAGGGGTAAAGATGCTGTGATGCACCTACCCCTTAGCTGGGAGCATCCATCATCTTTATTCATGTAGGCAATCCCGCTGTGATTTGTAACCCAGCTCTTCATTTATACAACTAAACATGAGCCTAAATGCCTCGATCCAGTTTTCCACAATCCTCAGCCAAAACCATCTCCCAAGGCGACTTCTGTCACTAGCAGAGCTGAAAATAGAAGCAGGGAGTCCTGCCTTTCGGTCCTGTGCCTTAATAAATGCTCTCCTTTCCCAAAATAGCTCCTGATGGTGTGTCATTCTCCACAGGTTCGGCCATGCCCAGCCCAGGTCTTGCTCCTCAGAGGAGTCTGGAGGCTCCCCAAGCACCCAGCAGGTGGAAAACATTCTCTTTGGGCAACACACAGGCTGGCTCCAAGGCAGGGATTCTCATGGTTTATACACCTTTTAATATATCTTTAGCAAAAGCTTCAGGATGATGAAGAAGAGAAGGCTCCGGAGAGACCTTAGAGCACCTTCCAGTACCTGAAGGGAGCTACAGAAGAGCTGGAGAGGGACTCTTTGTCAGGGAGTGGAGTGACAGGACAAGGGGTAACGGCTTTACATTAGAAGAGGGGAGATTTATATTAGATACCATAAAGAAATTCTTTGCTGTGAGGGTGGTGAGACCGTGGAACAGGTTGCCCAGAGAAGTTGTATTTGCCCCAACCCTGGAAGTGTTTAAAGCCAGGTTGGACGGGGCTTTGAGCAACCTGGTCCGGTGGGAGGTGTCCCTGCTTGGGGCAGGGGGGTCAGAACTCCATGATCTTTAAAGTCCCTTCCAACTCTAACCATTCTATGAACGTTAATAGCACTGAGATGATGGCTCAACAGCCTCTCAGCCTTGCAGAGAAGAAAGTTTTCTGCTTTATGGGCAGATAAGAAGCATTCACAAGTCCATCACAGGAAACTAACGCAGAAGGAATAGGTGTTCCTAGCTTTGCTGTATCAGGACAAACAGAACTTCTCTTCTTCTGCCTTGCCTCTATTTAGGCTGCACATTTCTCAGTTAAAAAAAGGGCAGGATATGGACTCACATTTTTTTCCTTCAACATCCACCACTTTTGAAATCATTTCCCACTCCAAGAGCTCCTCTAGTCTTTCCTTCTTGCCTATATCAGAGAGCAGAAAATGCATCATCTGCCCTGAGTGCCCAGAGCCAGAGTCCCCACCTGAACCCATGAACTGCAGAAATTTGAGCAGAAATGGGTTTTGCATGCCATACCTCCGCATGACCCAGCAAAGGATTGAGTATCTCCACACTTTCAGGCAAGAGTGAGCTTAAGAGCTTTTCTGGATCGAAGCCTCAAAGAACAAAAGCCAACTGGAAATGACAGGGAAGAGAGATCAAGACCTGAACATTTACAGCAGGAAAAGGGGTTAAATTTCAGGAATCGGTTGCTTGTTTTGCAGCCTGGCCCTGACCATTTTACTTACCCAAGGCAACTCAGCTCAGAGTAAAAGCCTTATTAATAATAATCGCCGCCTGCGAAATCCTAGCTCAAATGTTCCTTCTCCATCCTTATCGAACATGAATCACCGGGAAGCGCTTGTCTGCGTATTCTGCCTGCCCTGTGCACGCAGCCTCAGAGGAGCCAGATGTCTGGAGGAAAACCCAAAGTATTAATCAAGCCCCTGCACCTGCCAGAAGAGCCCGTCTCTGCTGCTGATGGGCTGAGGTTTTCTTTCCAAAACTTGCTGGGGAGAAATATATTCGTGCAGCTGCAGAAACGGTTCATGGGAGAGAATGCTAAAGACCACGGCGCAATTATGGTGCATGGGGAGGTAAATTAAGAGTATAAAATATTGGACGTTTAAGTAATTCTTAAAATGTCTGCGCAGGCATTTACTCAGAGCAGGCTCATTGATTTTAGCATGAGGGAAAGTTGCTGTCTCATGCAATACCCGTATTACTCAGATTGAAATCTGAGCACTGCACTGTTTCATCCCACAGGGTATTCCCCCAAAAGAGCCTCTGCTTCCTCTCTGCTGCTGAGAGACCATTACTTGTGAGCATGGGAATACAAAGCCTTCCTCATCTAACCTTTATCTGTGTATGTATCTTTACCTGTAAGTGAAGATCAAGTCATTTCTGTTTCTTAAGGGCAAAGCCCTGCTTTTCTGCAACACCAGAAGAAAAACACATTAAATAAATTTAAGAAGCCAAGGGCTATGCTGCATAAAACATAAAAATCCTCTTGCTGAGGTCAAGCTCCTTTGACTGACCTGGGCAAGTCACTTGACCTGTCTAACCGAGCTCAAGAACTGGGTTAAAAGCATGATGCCCCTGTAAAATGTAATGCTGCATCTCATCTAAACATTCCTCGAGGGAATGGGATATACAAAAATAGGCGCTGGTCTAATTGCAGATAGGAAGATTGTCTCAAAATGTGCAGGGCTGCTTCCTGCTGCAGACAGGAATAGTAGCTGGTTTTTCAAAGGTCTGTCCCAGAATCAGCGATTCAGCTGGAGCCTGAGGTTTCCTGCCCACGAAGGACAAGATCTGTCTTGCTCAGCTCCTTGAAGCTTTGCCTCCCCGGCTCTGACTTTGCGCTAGTTTTATAGCGCCGAGAATTACAGCACCTCTAAAACGAGCATCCTCCCTGACAGCATCCGCAGGGAGCTGCCGACACAGAGGCTCAGCAGCTCCCAGCCACCGCACGAACCATCACTAACCCCCAGCAGGCAACGAAACAGCTCAAAATCCTTAGGCTGACTTTCCAAAAAAAATAAAAATCTCATTTTCCCCACGCCTCAGCCCATGGTTTATTCTTCTGTAAAGGCAGGACCACAGAGCTCTGCTCTCAGGCTCCCTCCCAGCTAACAGCAAAGGACAGCTGAGATTTTGGGTCCATCCCTGGCTTCGTGCCTCGATAATGAGAAGACAAGAACGTGGCTTCTTGGAGCCAGAGGCTAACGGATAATGCCAAAGCACAAACCGCAGGCATTACTAAAGCACTGCTAATTTCATTTGCTCATCAGTTTATTTAATTAACTGAGTCTTGGTGAAAAGAAAGGAGTATTTGCAAACTGCCTGTGTAATATGCCTTGGAGTTGGTAATTTTGCCATTTGCTTAATTTTTCTTCTCTTGTCCCTGCTAGTGACTAGGAAGGAGCTCAGAATCAAGAGCTGGTTCACAGCCTTTGGATTTTGGTCCCCAGAAGAAGACGACCCCCAAGAGCTGGGTAAAAAAGAAAAATATATACCCAGAGGAATAATAAATGTGCTATAATCAGCAGGACCACATTCCCTCTCTGCAACTCTTCCCTACTCAGACTGGGACAAATCAGGGAAGAAAGCCAACGGGGCTGCAGTGCCATGAAGGCAGGTCCAGCTCAGCTGGGGCCAAATCTTGCCATTCCCAAGAGACACCTGAGTTTGGGATGCAGAAAAAAACCCACAGGATTAGGTCCAACAACAAGAAATAAAAGGCCAGTGGCCAGTTTTGGAGCTCTGCATCCCTTCCCTACATCAGTAGGATAGTATGCTCCTCCGTGACAAAGGTGGCAGAATATGGCCCTGTGCTTTTTCACGCCTCTGAAGCTGCTCCTGGCTGGGCTGGGAAGGTTTCTGCTGGGAGCAGAGCCTGGGCCATGCAGACAGGTAGGACCAGAGGAGCTGCTTGGAGTGAAAGGATGCAAACCCAGATCTCCAGAGATCTCAGGCTTAAAAAGGCAGAGCTCTTTAGCCCTAAAAAAATTTGCTGAAACAGCCAGTTATGCCGCAGGGAGAGGAAAGAATCAAAACAGCTGCCAGTCAAACTCCATTTAACTTCACCACTAACATAACTATTTATAAAGTCTTCTATGAGCTTCAAAGTCCTTTTCTACCAATCTCCCTTCTACAGCAGGGAAGATTTCCCTGAGCTGTAGCCAGATTTGCTCCCCAGGAGCGATGGGAAGATAATCCTACCACCACCCACCAACCACCCTTTTCTCAGAGCAGAGAACAGCCAGTTTGTGACACTGGTGGCCCTGATGGGATCAGAGCAGCCCCACCTGCGCAGGCAGCACCAGGTCTGCCAAGGCACAGCCTTTCCTTGCACCTGATAAATTAACCCCCAGCACCAAGGGGTGATTAATCACTTCTATTACCTTTTGCTTCTCCAGCACAACTCAAACACAGCAAGTGGGTGGCCAGGTGTGGATGAGGGAGCAGACAACCCCCCATCATCCAGAGCCCTTTGCAGGGGGAGAGGCTGCCCAGAGAGAAGGGCAAGACCATGGTCCTGCCAGAATATATAAATAGAAGAAATTAAAGGCAACCTCAGTTACCAGGACGACTCCTTTCTAAAGCCCTTCAGGCTGGGGGATTTTTGGAGGCTTGTTACCATCAGGGCTGAGAGCCAGAACGTGCCAACCAGGGCTTTCTGGCTCACCTGGGTACTTGCAAAGAAGGTGTTGTCTCATCTATAGATCTCAAAATCCTCCACCAGTGGAAGAGGGAAGGAATGACATGTGTGTGTGTGTCCCATTCCCTGTAGTACAGCCATTCGCAGGCCAGCACCACACTTTAGTCTCATTTAAGGCCACTCAAGCCCCGTGCCTGGCCCTCGCAGCTAAAAGCCAGCCCCAGCATCACTCAGGTGCATGAATGCACCTCTCCAGCTTTCCTGCTTCTGAAGTGTCTTGGTTTCAGCCAAAATCGCCAAAACCAGACTTGAACAGATGGCCCTTCCTCCCCCAAAAAAAGAAAGGAGAGGAAGGGATAAGGAGATTTACAAGTTTAGAATGAACTAAACTAATGAAGTATTAATACTAAAATTAAAGTAAGAAGAAAATAATTAAATAGTTACAGTATATACAAAACCGTATCAAGCTCCTGGAATGATGATCACATCCCCTGCAGGCATCAGGAAAGGTCCCAGACTGGACTCCTGGACTCAGTGACTGATAGGAGCTGGATTCCAGCTCTNGAGGCCCAGCCAAGAAAACAAAACTGTAAAACAAAATTGGTTCTGTTTTACCTCAAACCAGGACACCAAGGCAAGCAGGCTCCTCCAAGTCACCCTCTCTGGCTACCTCATATTTAGACCTGTTGGCCAACTTCCATCAAACCTGCCAAAGCGCAGAGAGCCAGTGATGGGCAGCAGTGAGGAAGGAAGCACCCTGGGTTTGCCCCTTGGAGGAGGCTGCCATGTGAGCCTGGTGAGGCCAGCACAAGCCAGCCACTCTGGGAGAGCCACAAGCTCACAGGAACCAGCTCCCCCAAACTCCCCCACTCTGCAAACGACAGGTTTGTTCCCCCTCTCCTCATTTCCCAGTAAACACCACAATAAATAGCAAGCTGCAGGAGGCAGATGATTGCGTGGTGAAAGGTGGAAAACATCTAAAAATGATTTAAAGCAAGGAGGAGAAAAGGGAGAGAGGGCTGCAGATTATATTCTCTGAGGAGGAGGAGGAGCTGTTTGGCTGGTGAAAGGCAGCAGAGGCAGAGATTTTCCTCCCCACCCTGCAGCTTAGGGTGATGCTCAGGTCCTCTGTGCAGGTCCCTCTTTACAAAAGTCCTTGGAACCAGCCCTGAGGTGGGACCCCACCAGTTCCAGCCTTGGGACGGACTGGGAGCAAGGTCAGCAGCGCAGGGGCCAGACCCACAGTCTTCTAAAGCTCATAACCAACAGGAAGACGGGGCACGGACACATTAAAGCTGAAGAGAGATTAACTAGCTGCCATTTCAACACACCAGTAAATCAAAGTCGATGGAAGCCATATGCTCTGCTGGGAAGCATCCATCTCGTTGCCAGGGAAACATCCTTCCCATTTCAAATGGCAGGCAAAAAAACCCGCTTTTAACCCCCTTTTCTCAGGCACGATCCAAGTCATGTCCCCCCACCCCAGGGTGCCTTACTGCTGCCTGGGAGAGCTGGCACAGCTTAACTCAGGAGCTGGAGAAGGGGACAGTGTCTCTCCCAGCGTCCCCGAGGAAATCAGACCCAGGCTGACAGCACTGTGACCCCACTTCCAATTTCCAGCTCCCTCTCAAGCTAGTTTCCATGGTTTATTCACTGGGAAAAACAGGAATAACTCTCCTGGATCGCATCAAGCAGTTCTGCTCAGGTATGCTGCAGGCGCGTGGTATAGGATGTGCCTGGCTGTGGGGGCAAGAGACTTCTAGAGCAAAAGACAAACCACCAGCAGGACCATAGCCTGGGTTACTGCTGCTCAAGCCCAGCCTCTTGCAAAGCAGCAGGTAGCACCTGAGCAAAAAAAAATGAAAACCTGACCTTGGAAATGAGGGCAATCTGCAGCCAGGGCTTTGGGCTGACAGAAATAACAACAAACCCATCGCTGAGCTCAGCAGCTGGCCACAGGCCTCCTCTGCATCTGCACCTTCTCCTTGCTCCCTCCTAAGCCAAAAATCGTGGTCATTGCCCAGAAATGTGGCCAGGACTGTTTGCTGGGGACCCTGCCAGCTGATGGAGGAGAGGGCAATGGGGGAGTGGGAAGGGGCATCCCCAGAGCACAATCTGTAATCCAGCATCACAGGAGTCACAGAAGCAACCACTCTCCAGCCTATTAATGCTAATGAATTTGCATGTGATTTTGTTTAGACAGAAGATACAGACCTGCAACTGCATGGATACTGGGACAGAAAACTGGTCATCTTCTTACAAAGATGTTACTTCTCTGTATTTACTTCTTATGATTATTTTTTTTGGTCTTTTTTTCTTTTAACTCTTCTCATCTATTGTAAAACCCACAAGCCGATGAAGCCAACAGTTAAAAGTACAGAAACAGAGTATTTTCTATTCTGATAAGTAGCTGTGCTCTCACAACCTTCATAATGGAGATCAGAGGCAATATTTAATAATTCAAAGCCAATGAAGGCCTGCCGGGACAAGGATACACACTGAAGTCTGCTTGTCTGTATGGGAAATGGTTATTACTGCTGGAAGAGGGAGAAGCTACAGTTACAGCATGGGGAGCAGGGATGCTGGATTATGCCTCAGGCGTCCCGTGTCACTGAATTTCTCCAAACCTCAGCTCCCAAACTGGAAAACATGGGCAGTGATTCCTCCCAGCACACAGGGGCACAGTGTTCAATCCCACGCTTAGCTCAGGACATGCCCATGGCCCTCAGCAACCCAGAAATCCTTCTAGAGCAGAATAAAGCCTGGCACAAAAGCACCACAAAGCACACACCAGTAACCAAGGCTCGGGTGGACCAGAGCCAACGACAGCTTCTTGAGTGACAGCACAAAGCCACCCGGCAGGAGGCAAGAGCAACGTCCTCCAACACACAACACCAGGGCATACCCAGTGCTGCAGCCAAGATGTTAGTCCTCCCCTGTATGACATCTTAAGGCGGTTGCTACAGCCCTAAATCCCTTTTCCCAGCCGCCCACTTGGCTCCTAACGCCGGTGGCAGCAGCCGGCGCGGAGCCTGCGAGCAGACGCCGCAGCACGACTTCTCCATCAGGGCATCCTGCTCCTGCCAGGGCCGGGGAAGGAGTCACCTTCACTTGGTGGCCTCGTAGCAAGATCTCCCCGGCGACTCATCAGCCGGCTCTGAGATACGCTCGGGCTGCCTGGGAATTATGTCACCAGGCACCACAAATGGCCCTTTTATCATCCTGCGCGCTCCTTTCCTACCTCCTTCTTGGCTCGGAGCCTCGTGAGTGGCCAAGAGCTGCGTGTTGAGGACATGGGCAGTGATAAAAAGCAATGAATGGATAATAGCCAAGGTAGTATTTTTGAGTTACAGCATCATCAGCCTGCTGCGGAACCGGAGCGGGAGCAGCTCCCCATCCTGGTTGTGTAATTCAGCCTCCCAGGACGCTCCCTGTAATTACAGGGCCTTTCCCCGCAGTCCCGTGGGGGCTGGATGCTGTGTTCGCGAAAGGATGCTCAGAGTTTAGATTCCTCTCTAGCACATTTTTTTGCAGCCTTCCCTAGAAACAGCAAAGAGCAAAAGAAAGAAGACAACAGAAGGAGGGGGGAAAAAAAAAACCCTAACAAAAAAGGCTCAGTTAATCTTCATTTAATTTCTGCTGTGCTTTTAGAAAATAAAAAATAAGCTGCTCCATCAGGTCTGGGCCACCTCCTCGGGCTTCTCCTTCCAGTCCCTGTGTTTCACACATGAAATGCATATCCCGCTCCACTGGGGTTGGCTCTGGCCACTCTTCCCAACTCACAGCCCACAGAAACGTGGCGGCAGGGTAGACTGGCCTCCCTGACCACAGATGGAGGCTGGCAATCCATTAGCTTAATGAATTTCTCTGGAATTTTTAATAGCCATCTGCTCCTATGTGGAGAAGGGCCAAAAGAGCAAGGCTAAGTCAGACTGGAACTCGTTTTGGAGGTTCAGCTTGTTTCTCTGCAGGGAACTGGGGCTTGGGAAGGTGCTCTCCACCAAGCACACCTCCAGGGCAGGTTTATTTGCTCTGCAGCAGGGTGGCAAAAATGGCAAATTCGATGGAGGTGCTCTCCTTGCATATGGATGGGTCAAGCCCAGGACACCCATCAAGCCCTGTCCACTAGCAGGTCTCCCAGATTTGGCTATTCCAATGTACAGGGTGGAGAATGAGGCTGGGATATATCTCACCTATTTGTAGATTGTCTCCATCTCCAACTCCCAGTGGATGGGATAGATCCCATCTCCAGTGGGATCGAGACATCTTTGGAGTCCTGCTCACTTGTCTTATTCATTACTTGCAACCTCACGTCATTCCCCCCATAGTAAGGCAGGTTAATCCATCACCAACTTAAAAACAAGTTGAGACCTACGTTGTGTTACTTATCCTGGAGATCTACCGATTCACAGCCCCAGCAGCTCACTCCATGCCATTTAGCATGACTCAGGATGCTCCCACCACCCGCAAACAGGCATCAGGAAGAGTACAGGCTCAGGGCCTGGAGGGGCAGCTCAGAAAATATTTCAAATTATATCTGATTTTCTGTTGCGGAAAGGAACAACATCAGCAACAATAAAAGGTCAATGCAGAGATTCTTCCTACCCCTCATTAACTGGTACAGTAAGGGAGCTGCTGCCAAATAAGGACAGCATTAAAAACATCTAGATGTTAAAAGGGGGAAAAGTGGAAAAGAAGAAAAATTCAGTGCAAAACTCTGCGACAGGATGTCATGCCTGACAAATTACTGACAAAGAGCTCAGAAAATGCTCCTTTTCTGTAGGTTTCTTTCCTCCCTTAGTGGAATAGCCATGACTAAGAAAAAGACAACCACGGTGATGTGTGTCCAGCAGCCACAAGGACCAAACCACGAGGTCACGTTAACAACATTTCTTTAGTGCTGATACGGATTAAAAGCATCCGACCCTCAGGCTACGGAGACAGAGCCCTCACAAAGTGCCAGCAATTTACTTCAAGATGTAATGACATGAGGAATTGTCCCTCTGGGCTCAGGGTGATGCTTAATTGGGTGTGAAGCCAGCTTTTGGATGAACATTGCCATTAGCACCCTGGCTTCTTTGCAGCTCCCTGGAGAGTTGTTACATGAGGGGCTCCCCATGCACCCCCAAACTCAAACGCGGCGAGGTGGCTTTCTGCAAGGCCACCAATCAAGCATGGGATGTGACTGACAAGGACCATCCCAGGAGATAAGACACAGTGAAATTCCTCCAAACCTGGCAGCTCCTGCACCGCTGATGTCTCAAAGGAGCCCATCTGCATTTGCCCACGGCACCTCCTCTGCCCTGCTCTGATACCAACAGAGAATTACAGCAGCTCAGAAATATCTCATCGCTCCCAAGTATGAAAAATCCCACTGATTAAAAACCCAACAGCATCAGCAAATCAACCACAGGGGAGAAGAAGAGGTCCAAATCATGCTTCCCCTTTGGTCACGAGCCACTGTAGAGCAAGACTTGCTCCTGGCCATGGACACATAGCACGTTGTCCTAGAAGCTATTCCACCCCAAGATGGACAAGAAGTCCCATGCAAACTCCTACCCATGCTCCAAGCAGCCATGTTCCTTCAGCCAGGAGAGACAGGATCAGCAGCACGAATCTTCCAAGCCATGAAGCCAGTTTGAGGGTTGGTTTTGCTGCTCATTCAAGCCTGGAGTCTTTATATAGAGTCAGGGCAGGATCCAAAAGCGGAAGGGAGACACCCACTCCCAGGGAGTGTAACACACACACTGAAATAAATAGCTCAGGAGATGACTCAGGAATCTCACTAGTCCTTACAGCACAAATCATTGCTAATAAATCCCAGGAAACTTGGAGGAAGGCCCAGTGAGAGGTTAACTGGACAAGACATGGTATTTCCAGTCTTGCCAGACAGAGAGGAAGAGGACGGATGAATAACCACAGAATTAAACCAACCTCCAACACCAAAGCAATGGCCAGACTGATCTAAGCCCTTCATGCAGTCAACCTGCTTCAAGAGCAATGAATACTCCTTGTCACTGGGGAGAGGTTTGGGTTTTCACTGCCCCTCCTGGAAGCTCTCAGCCTTAACCACCACATGGCTCGAAGTGGGAGAATCAACACGGCCTCACTCCCTGTTTGTCCAGCTACAATAAGCAGATATTTCTATTTAACTCCTCTTGAGTGACAGATGGAGTGCTCTTACAGCCCTTATTACATTCTTCAGATCAGGTAACGAACCTCCAAGCAAGCATAAACTCAATTAACGGCCACTTTGAGACTCTGAGTTGTGTGAAAGCCCATAAACACGCAAGGGAAAAAAAAAAAAAGTCTCCCAATGCTGTCATTTTGCTGCCACATGTAAGACTCCAACAGCGAGAAAACTGAGAAGCTCAATTCACAACCCTCTACGTGCTGCATTTGTAACGAAGAGCATAGATCACAGCAAACGGCCCCAGAACCGTGAGCCATATCCCAGAAAAGATGCATCTCCATTCTCCCAGCCCCAAGTTAACTCTGCTGGGGTTCTCAAACTACCATATTTCCCCCTCTAAGATAAACCAGCCCGTGTCTCTGACGGTCTGCTCGGGGCAAAACCTACCCCACCTTCTTTTGCAAACCTGAAGAGCACGAATAGAAACCAACCCACCAAGTCAAAAGCAAATAAGAAGTCGAGCAAATACTGTTAAAAAGAAAAGTGAGGCAAAGATGACATTGACCAGCCATTCCCTGACAACTGCTTTATGCCTTTCACTTGTCTTGGCTGTTCAACACAACAAGTCCTTACAGCAGGGACCGTCTCTTTTTGGCTTGATGTAGAGCGCAGAATCTTGTCGGCTTCTCTTTCCATTGGGGGTGCTTGTGCTCTGCTGCAACGCTAATGGAGGATTCTTTTCCCCTTAGTATTCACTCAAACTACTATTTGACCGAAGCTTTTCTTTTTAATTTTGGGCTGCAGATTAGTTTTTCCAACCAAACCAAACCTGCAAGAAGCACACGCAGCAGGTACCCAGACACAAGCTCCCGCATTCACACGCGAGACAGAGAAGAGCTGTACATGAGTCACCTTTGAGTCAGGATTTCTGCTAGCTTTTTGTTCTTTCCCTCCCCCCCAGGCATCATAATAACTTTCAGGAGAGTGACAGTGTATGTGTGGAAGCTGCATTAGGATTGCCTCTCCCGCTGCGCTCATCCATCGCAGCGTGTCACAGCGGCTCCGTTACCGCCCCAGCCGTATTCTGCATCAACACCGTCACCTCCCCGGGCTGGAAGAGCTCTAAAGCAAGACTTCCAGGCAGATCAGGGTTTGTTTACAAATGAGGCGTTTGTGAATCCCTGTGAAAGACCCTCCAGAGGGCAAAATCTCCACTTCTTTCAATAATCTTGTCCTAAAGAGACCAAGTTGCAGACACGATGGACAGCCGGGGTCCCCAGATGGAGAGCGGTCACCTCCCATCCCACACAAGGACAATCATTCCCTCTGACCTTGCCTGTCCTCTTGTTTCTTTGTCCTGTGTCCCAACCCTCCCGGGGCAGGATTCAAAAAGGAAGATATTTGAATAAATACTGACCACTGGGCAACTCTCCTCCGAGAGTCTAAATACAACTGTAGCTGCTTATGAAGGTTAATCAGTATTAATAAGGCTTGATTATCTTCTGATTTCCCCTGGGTCTTGGGTTGCAAGTCCATGAGCCGATCAGGGTTTGCTCTGAAGTTTCCTTTCTCAAAATCATGTCTCAAACACTGCTGAGTAAATGTGGATCTCGGATCCCAGTCATCCCATATTTCACCTTGACCTTACCTGACAGGGTCTCCCCAGGGGACTTCTGGATGGGCTCTGAACTTCACAGTTTCTACAGGCTGCAGCAGGAGGTGGGAGATGCCTCAACCCATTCCAGTCTGATGTTGTGCCAGGCTCTGTTTTCTCTCTTTGTGGTCTGGCCTAATCCCACCCAGCTTTCCCCCCTAAGGTATGCAAGGGACCTTAGCTTCCCTCTGCCATCAACAGAGAGAAATAGGCATTTCCAGAAGGCAGACCTGTCCACCTGAGATCTGCACTGAGGCTGCTATGGGATTTCTGTGAGGAACCCAGCAGGTATCCCAGCATCACCGAACTCCAGCTGAATGCCCACTCCACCTGCAACATCTGGGTACTGTATGTACTGAAACAAACCCCATGGCAGCTCGGTCACAGGGCTTGTGCAGACACTCAACAGTCCCAGTGACCCTGATGGAGCTTTAAATCACCTCCCTCTGCAGCAGGAAGGAGAGGTGAGAAGATCTTGCAGGTTTTCTGGTCCCTGTGCCTTGGAAAAAGCTGGCCTTTGCCATCCAACCCACTCAAAAAGTGTCATTGGATGGATGCTTACTGAAACCAGAGCTTTCCACACAGCTAAAAAGCATGTTAAGAGGCTGGAGTGATACCAACGCCCGATCAGAGAGAGATCTGGAGGAATGCTCCAGTTTCCCTCATTTATTGGCAGTTAGACAGCCAAGATGCCCCAAGGCTGTAATAAAGCAGCTCTCGCCATCCCAACCAGTGACTTGTGCAAGATACTCCCCAGCAAACACCACTATATGTAATTAATTCAGTGCTTTAGAATAAACGCACATGACCTCCCTGCCTCAAAAAAAACCACCTTCACTGTGTGAGAAATGGAGGCTGCATTCACAGCTTACCCGGGATATGGCCAGGAGAACCGTGTGGGGAGCTGGGGGTCACACAACTTGTTCTGACTGGAGAAAAATGACATTTTTCTTTTACCCTAGGTGGCTGGGGACTGCATTTAAATACCTACTCCTGTAGTCCTGGTGGGGCCATCTTTTGCCATAGGCAAGTGTCAGAGTAGCCCAAGGGGTTTTGCTTCGTGACCCAGTGAGGAGCCCCTTAAACTTATGGATAAATATCTTCAAGAAACTCAGTTCAAATCTCCGTAACAATCCGGTTTTGAAACATGGTTCCTTTTTGGCCACCGGGGACTAAAAGCCATTGCATTATTCTGCAGCAATATGCATCGCAGAGCTGGAGACCACCTCTTTCTTTGATGCACTGGGAACTGGGGACATTTCAGACAGGCTCATACTTGCCTGAGAAGCACATCGTAGGCACAGTTTAATCCTTTGTAGGAACTCTCCATCTTTCTCAGCTCTCCCGTATCTTCTCTACAGGAGATTACACAGCAGAAAAAGAGACTGACACATCTCCCTGCCACCACCATTTAAAGACCAATCTGTCCCTCAAGAACTGCCCGAGAAACCAACTAAGTGTTTGGGTTACCTTAAAAAGGATTACACAGGGCTACGTGTTTGCTGCTTAAGTCCCAGCTGCCAAATATCAAATTTAGGTGGTTTTTATCCTGGTAAGCCCCACTGATGCCTGACCGGCAAACCTTCTATCCTGCCCCACCAAACAAACAGCACAGTGTCTCACCCTGCTGATGTCCCCCCTTCTGCTGCAATGCAAAAAAAAAATTAAATAAAATCAAGAAATCTGATTTTTATTAACTGCATCTCTTTAAGCAATGCCTTTCTTCCCTTTAGTACCAGATTTCAGGCTTGCTTTGGGGGTTATTCCCTCTCCTGTGGTTATGCCATAGGAGACTCATCTGGGTGAGGTGTTGCAGCACAGAAAGGAGGTCACTCAGAGGATGGGCTTGTTTTTCATTTCCTTAATGTCAGTGTGGGGCGTATGTGATGACTGGAACGTGACACATTAAAGCGAGTGAAATCAGGTTGTTCCCACCAAGTTCTGACTAAGCAGCTGGAGAGGAGCTCGTGAGACATCACACCATGGAGGTCTCCCTGGCCCCCAGGACAGGTCTGAGGTCAAAGCCCAGCAGATCCATTAAACTCAGCACTTATGGGAGATCTGTATTGGCACCTTCATCCCACCCACTCAACGAGGAGGTGGGGAGGAGAACCCAAGAGGTCCCTGCATGTCACTGGTGGATGGGCTGAGTTTGGTGGCATCAAAACTCCTAGCGATATCCCAATCTGTGGGTGAGGGCTCACCATGAACCACCACCCTTCAGTGCTCGGGGATGGGTAAATGAGACCATCAAACTAAAATTACACCCAATTAGCAAATGTCATTAAACAAGTATAAAAAAATGCAAGCGGAAAACAAAATAAAATACAAGAACAACCTAAAAACCTGATCCAGGCAGCAGAAAAATGGCTGCAGGTTCCCAGAGTCATTCAGTCTGATGCAAAAGATTGTCTGGGAATAAAACAACCATGTTTTCATTAGTCCCTGAGGAGGGGAAGGAGTCAGAAAAGAGGCCACCTCTGCACCAAGGAACTCTGGACCTTCAGGGAAGCAACTGCACCAACTCTCCATCCTCCCACCGTGCCAGCCATGGCCATGCCAGGATGCGGGCAGCGCAGAGAGGGGACTTGCTGGAGAGAGAGAGAGGTGGCTTCTGGCTGGGCTAAAAGGGAAGAACAAAGGGGATGGGGACAGCACAAGGAAATTTTAATAGAATTAGGCAGGTAGGAGATGTCCTTCCTTATTATAATTTAAGTCCACACACTTGCTCAATTAACTGAATGCATGGTGCCCAGTATGCAGATAAAAAAATGCACCCAAACTATTTTTAACACAGTTAAAAAGACGCATTAAGGTTGTAAATTCAAAATAGGAAATGCAATAATTCTGTCAGCCCTGGGCACACAGCTTTAAAAGTCTCTGAATACAAGCTGTTCTCTTGCTACTGCACCAAACCCAGCCCCCTTCACACCCTCCCCATCTTCAGCTCCGGGACTAAACATGAGCAGCTCAACCAGGGGATCTCAGCAAACGTGTCTCCGGAGGCATTGGGCTACTGGGTGCCCACTGCAAGTATCTGGCTTCAGTAGCACAGAACATAGCAACCAACCCTTCCTGAAATAAGGGGACAGGTAGGGACAAAAATCGTTTTCAAGTATCACAGCTCAGCACCAAGGAGCACAGGACAAAATACAATACCCAAGGTGAAAAGACTAGAAGGATTTAAAAAAAACAGATATTAAATTATTAAAAGAAATAAAATGGAATAATTTTGGGAGCAAAAGGCCTCCCTGTGCAGAGAAGATCTACTTGCTGCTGCATCCCTCAAAAAGCCCGGCCTGCTATTTAGGCACAGCTCAAGTTTTCAAGTTTCAGCTCAGCCTTGAGCAGAATGAGGCAATGTGCAGTGTTGCTGGGTGCAGAGGGCGCAGGGAGGAAAGGAGAAAAGAAAGATGCTGAGAGAAATACTGGGAGAAGATGAGAGACAAGAGAGGCTCAGACCTCCAGGAGCCAGAGTCCACCTCCAGCCGTGCTCAAAAGTGGGTCCCACCAGGCTCCACTGTCCATGGGGCAGTGCAAAACATATATTATAATATATATATATATACACACACAGCTGCCATGAGCAGGTCACCCAGTTGTGTCTCTGTAGGAAGTGTTAGTAAGTAGAAGAATGAATCTCAACACAGAAATATAAAATAGTGCTTTTGCTCACAGAGGTAATGGCGCTTTTACAGAGGCAATACCCGAGATGAGACCACGTTAACGAGTTTGGGGCCGGGAGGTGGGAGTTGCTCAGAATTTCCCTGGTTTCTTATGCATGAAATGGTGCAAAAGGGAATGAGCAATGACTGGAAGAAGAGGTGGGGAAAGGAATTGGATAGATTCGATGTAGGATAAAGCACTGCAACCTCAAGGTGGTGCATCATTCCCTGGTGCGATACCAGCCTGGGAGATGGGCCTCTGCAAATCAGCGTTTCCCAGAGGTACTTACACAGAGGCACCTCCCAGATTTATTAAAACACATCCGCGCTGGAAGAGTCTGTACAGCTTGTGTCTTGGCACTCGGGTGCAGGGAGGCTGCACCCACACTTAAAAAACGCAGTGGAGTCTCTAAGAATCTCTACAAGCTAAAATCCAGCCTTGCAGAATCACAAACTCATTCTCACTGGAAATAGGACCTGAACCTTCATGCAAGAAAGCCCCTGTGAGTAGTGGGAGCTGAGAAGCAGGGATGCTGGTAGATGGGGTCCAGGGTGGAAGGGCTGAGAGATGCACAATCCGGGATGGCAGAAGGACAGGGATCCCTCAGCCATCCCTCAGGATCCCCACTCCTGCAGTATTGAAGAGTAAAGGTGTTTTTGTGCTCAAGGATTTGGCACAAAATGAGGTTTTGGGCAGGAGGAGACCCCAATAATGTGGGTAGTGCACTGCACCAGACATCAGAGGTGGCTCTGACTCTCCCAAACAAACTTTATGACCTTGAGTCAGTCTCTTCATCCTCCCCTATCGTTGAATAAGCAGCTGCTAAGCTTTTTGTCTGGATTACAGACTTCCAGTCACAGAAGCCCAGGAAACCCTCTCCCTGCCCCATTCAAACACATACAGACCTGGCACAGGCCATGCCAGGCTCACCTGGGCAGGAAAGGGCAATAACTGCTGCATGGGCTTATCCTGGTGACTTTGCATGAGGTTTACCATATCCTTCAGCTCTTTAAATAACACATTAGCAAACTGCAAAGCCTAAACCAATGATACGCACAGTTCAGAGGACTGGATTCCATATAACTTCCCAATATGCTGTAAAAAATTAATCATATCACTGATGCTTAACAGACATTGGCACAATTAGCACCTCAGCCCTGAATTCAGCCTCCGTTTCCGTATGGGTGTGTGAACAGGGGGGTGTTAGAGGATGTTTTTGCAGTGGTTACATCTCCCAGCTGCTCAAGCATCTCCCGCAAGGTGATCCAGGGAAGCCACCCAGCTCCCAGCACATCCCAGGCCAGCAGCTCCTAATGGCAGAGCACGGCTCCACGTGGTGTCACAGCAGGTACAAGTGGAGTCACGAGCCCAGGAGAAATGCAGCTGCTTGGGCTGGGAGGAGAAGGCGGGAGGTGGGGAAAGCACTTGGGGGGATGTGGCTATATGGTGAGAGCCAAGGGGCACCCCAGCCTTGGCAGCAGGGACAGGGCATCCACAGGAAACTGAGCCCTGGCAGGAGGTCATTTTGGGATGTCTCTGCTCCTACCCCATGAGGATTACCCGCTGCCCAAGCAAATGCCACCGTAGAGAGACAGACAGGTCAAAAATTAAGGTGGAGCAGCCAAAGAAGCCAAGATACTTATAAACCCCTCACAGTAGCCCTTGGTAGCACTTTCCACCTCTGTCATTGTCACCCCAGTGCCCCCAAGCTGGGCTGCCACCTGTGTTTAATAGCCAACAGTGCGTGCTGCACCCAACAGCCCCCCATCCTTAGCACACACACAGGCAAGCACCCGGCTCACAACATGAACACTCGGCCCCTCCACAAGATTCTGGAAGATTTTGCGACACAAACACCAACTACAACTCCAGAGGGTGGCCCTGAGCATGGAAGATGCTCAGGAGTCCCAGACCTGGACTTCACACTCCCATCATAGCCACAACCACGCTCCACTGATGTTCCCTCTTCTCTTTTATCCCATCTCCTTGGGGAAACAAGCTCCTTGCAAGGACCCCAACCCTCTGCAGTGCACGGCAAAGCTCCCCCTTCCACCCAGCTAGCATTTCACCAGCTGGACTCACCAACACCTCCCTGGAAGGCCTCAATGTACAAAATGGCTGAGGACCAGAAAACATATCCCAACATCTTATCTGAGAATAGCATAATAGCAAAATGATGGGAGGAAAGAAACCAACACAAAAGGCCCAAAATATCCTCTCGCCGGGGTTGAGCGAGGCCCTAACCATGATGAAAAACATACAAACAAAAACCCAAGGGAATGAGCACCCAAGCCTGAGCCAAGGCCTGCAGAAGAGCCTGGTGGGACCGTGGAAAGTCCCAGAGGGAAGGGAGTCGCAGTAACACAGCAATTCATCCCGACCCTCCCTTTGCAATCCTCTAAACAACGGGAAGTCATCTGTGCTCCCTGTGCAGCAATGCCTTCAGATACGGGCATCCCTTCTGCCAAAGGGCTGGTCAGATGTGACCATTTCTGGCCAAAAATCAAAAAAAAAAAAAGGGGGGTGGCAGTGGGGAAACGTGTGCCCTGGGACTGCTCCTTTGTTTACCGCTCCATGGCTGTGCAGCTGGGAAGCCCCAGACGCTGATTAGCATTTCTTTCTAGACTCATCTTCAATTCAGCCACTTCCCAGAGGGGGACATAAAAAAAAATACCTCCAGAACCCAGCGCAGAGCCACAAAACCAGCCCCGGCCCCAAACCCTTCGCAGCCAAAGATGGGGCCGGGGGAGAAGAAGCTCGGGGTCGGGGGGGGAGGGATAAGGAGGAGGGAAGGAGAGACAGTGCCTGAGCAGAGCTTTTTTGTTCCTCTGCTCACAGCATTGCTATGGTGATTTCAAGCAAGACGGAGGAGCAGTCCCTACCCATCACTCTCGCTGCTCCAGCCCCCTGCACCGACCGCAGGAACGGCCCCTACCCCCGCAAGCGGGAGCGGGCGGAGGTTGGGAA